>CM053606.1:93753551-93788295 GCA_028646535.1 Procyon lotor | reverse complement strand
CTCTATTTTCAGCTTTTTGAGGAACCTCCATACTGTTCTGGTCTGGGGTTTTTTTTTTTAATTTTTTTAATTCTTTTTTTTTAATTTGACAGAGAGAGAGAAATCACAAGTAGGCAGAGAGGCAGGCAGAGAGAGAGGAAGAAGCAGGCTCCCTGCTGAGCAGAGAGCCAGATAGGGGCCTATCCCAGGACCCTGAAATCATGACCTGAGCTGAAGGCAGAGGCTTAACTCCCTGAGCCACACAGGCAGGTGCCTCTTTTTGCTGAGATCTTATCATTTGAAAGATAGCTACCCTTCTCAGTCTTTATGGATTAGCTTTACATGAGTAATTACTTTTGTCAGTATAAGTAGCTAGAGATTCTGAAAGCCTCTCAAACCCTTTCCATTGATAAATCTTGTCTGGGCTTCTGCATGTAATTTCCCAGTGAAGGAGTTTTGTGTCTCTGTTTTCAAGTGTCCATAATTTCTTGTTCCTTTGGGTGTCTCTCTGAAGTACTGCAATCCTCTGGTGCTGTAACACTTACCTCTATTTTCAGTGACCCCCACCTTGGCAACCAGCTATATTCTTAGTTCTCTGAGTTAGGCAAGACAGCAAGAAGTCCTTCAGGCAGCCCCTTTGAAAGCCAGAAATTTAGATGCACATTCCACTCTTTTCTTTCCTTTTGGGAGCTGGGAGTTTTCTCCCAGTTATGCCATGTTGTTCCAGGGAAGAGGAATGAGCCCTAACTGGCAAATGCAACAAACTTTCTTATCTACTTTGAAATTACTTTTGGTTTTATGCTTGCCTGAGGTACCACATATTCTAAACTGTTTTTTGAAATGTCATAAAGATAATGTGTCCCATATATTGTTATTAAGTTGGTTTCCCCATGGGGGTGCAAGGGGCCTGGGCTTCTATTTTATGGTCTTCTCAGTTTTTTGGTTTTTGTTTTTTAGAGGAGAGGTAGGAGCAGAGGGAGAGAGACAAAGAGAATTTTAAGCAGGATCCATGGTCACCATGGAGCCTCATGTGAGGTTCAATCTCATAACCCTGAGATGATGACCTGAGCCAAAATCTAGATTCAGACACTTAATCCACTGAGCCACCCAGACACTCCTGGTTGTTTTGTATTTTAAACATCAAGTCTTAATTATAAGACATTGACAAAAGTTATTAAAGAGGATATAAATAAATGAGAAGATATTTTGTGCTCATACACCAGAAAAATAAATATTGTTAGAATGTCCATAATATCCAGTGCCACCTCAAATTCAGTGCAGTATCTACCAAAATCCCAATGGAATTTTTCACAGAAATAAAAAATAATAATTCTAAAATTCATATGGAACCACAAAAGATCCCAAATAGCTGAAGCAATCTTGAGAAAGAACAAAGATGGAGATATCATGCTCCCTGATTTCTAACTATACTACAAAGCTGTAATAATCAAAACAATATAGTACTTGCACTAAACACAGTTCAATAAAACATAATTAAAAGTCCCCAAATAAACCCACACATATAAGGACCATTAATTTATGACAAAGAAACCAAGAATATACAATGGAGAAAAAACAGTCTTTAGTAAATGGTGCAGGGAAAACTGAACAGTCAAATGAAAAAGAATGAAACCTGAGCACTCTCTTTCGCTATACACAAAAATTAACTCAAAATAAATAACAGACTTGAGTGTAAAACCTAAAACCATAAAACTCCTGGAAGAAATTTTAAACAAAAACTGCTTGATATCAGATTTAGTGATGTGGTTTTGGATCTGACTTCAAAGGCAAGGGAAACAAAGGCAAAAATAAACACGTGAAAATACATGAAGCTTAAAATCTTCTGAATAGTGATGGAAATGATCACCAAAATTAAAAGACAACCTACTGAATTAGAGAAGTTATTTGTAAATCATATATCTGGGCTGCCTGAGTGGCTCAGTGGGTTAAAGCCTCTGCCTTCAGCTCAGGTCATGATCTCAGAGTCCTGGGATCAAGCCCCGCATCATCATTGGGCTCTCTGCTCAGCAGGAAGCCTGCTTCCCCTTCTCTTTCTGCCTGCCTCTCTGCCTACTTGTGATCTCTCTCTGTGTCAAATAAATAAATAAAATCTTTAAAAAAATAAATAAATCATATATCTGATAAGGGCTTAATTATATAAAAAGCTCACAAAACTTAACAATAAAAAAAATCAAACAAGTCAATTTAGTGAAGATGTAGAGAAAAGAGAAACCCATACATTGTATAAATTGGTGCAACCATTAGGGAAAACAGTACAGTTTCTTTAAAAAATAAAAAAGATAAATATACAATCCAGTTTTTAATTTCTAAGTGTTTATCCAAAGAATATGAAAACATTAATTCAGAAAGATATATGCACTCTTACTTTCATTGTAACATTATTTATAATAGCCAAACTTTTTAAACAATTTAAGTGCTTTGATGAATAAATGGATAAAGAGGATATGGTATATATACAATAGAATACTACTTAGGCACAAAGAAAAATGAACTCTTACCATTTGTGACAACATAGATGCACATTGAAAAAAGACAGAGAATGACAAGACCATATTATCTTATGCACATTTGGAATCTAACAAAACAAAACAAAAAAACCAAATAATACAAAAACTTACAGATACAGAGACAGATTGATGAAATCAAGGGGAAGGGAGTTGAGGGGTGAGTAAAAATGGGTGAAGGAAGTCAATTCTATGGTGATGGATGGTAATTAGACTTTCAGCGGTGATCATTTCATAGTGTACACAGATGTTGAATTATAATGCTGTACATCTGGAACTTACATAATGTTATGTACCAATTTCATCTTTAAAAAACCATTAAGCCTAAAGAACAATAGTTATATTTAAAGGGAACCAAGCAATAGACCTTACATAGTAGGTCTGAAGAGGAAGGAAAAAAGAAAAAGTAAACATATATGTTATAATTTATGTGAAAACTGTCTTGAGAAGTTTTGTTATATTTACTTTTATCATTTAAAAGATTAGAAAAAGCAAGGACACCAGCTCAGGTCATGCTCTCAGGGCCAGGGATCTAGCCCCACATTGGGCTCTCTGCTCAGCAGGGAGCCTGCTTCCCCTTCTCTCTCTGCCTGCCTCTCTGCCTACTTGTGATCTCTCTCTGTCAAATAAATAAATAAAATCTTTAAAAAAAATTAGAAAAAGCAGAGGCAAAAAAAACATAATCACTTCTGGTAAACATTAAGCTTTACAATATTAACTATGTAATCAAGATTTTCTAACATTAATGACTTTAGTGAATTTGGGATATATGTCACAAAGAAAATCATAAAATTTTAGAAGTAGGAGAAAGCTTTGGTGATGTCAAGTTCAATCTTGTCTCTCTCTTTAACAATGGAGAAACTCATTTCCAAAGAATGAGGTGAAATGTTAGATACTTTCAAGGCTGGTGGCCTTTTGATAAATCCACAAACCCACAATTCCAGAATCATAAAATTGTCAATGTTAAGGCATATAAATTATTTTGCTTCTCTATTTGACATTTATATGAAGTTACACCTTTGATTAACTAAAGTGTAGATATTTTTAAAAACTCTGAAGTTTCACATTTGAAGCATTACAAAATAAACTTTAAAGGTGGCATTTTGTAATTGTAGAAGTTATATTTTCAAAGACCTTTTAAGTCATCTATTTAAAAATAATTTTAAAAATATGTTTTGCTTATTCTAGTTTAGGAATACCAAGTCACTCAAGTGGAAAAGAGTGAGGTTAGAATTTCATGGTCTAAAAAAGTTCTGATTTTAAGTTTTTAGTCTATGATCAATATTTCTAAATGATGGAATGTGATAGAAAAAATATCTTAATTTTAAGACACCTGCTTCATTTTTGACTGTGCAGAAAACAAATCTCAATAAACATAGCTAGTAAAGACCCATTTGATAATCATGACAGTGAAAACATGGTAACATCAGGTTAATTTCTAATAATATCTAAGTTTATATTCTTATGGAAATGTGATGAAAGAATTTAGGGAACAGTAAATTTAGGGAATGTTTACTTTAAAAAGTTTTATTATGTATAAATTATTAAAATTATTAAAAATTGTTACTAAATCCAATGAGAAGGAGATGGTTTATAACAACTTCTGGTACTTCAGTCAGACATTACACTTGTTTGCTTTATCTTACACAAAAGTTATGCTCTTTTTCTTTTTCTCTTTTCTGTGTATCTCTTGATTTCCCCTATGGAAAGAAGAATCAATTCCCACTCTTATCCATTCAAAACTGGTTCATATTTCAAGACTGATGATGCCACATCTAAACTATAAGATATGAAAATATTTATTGCTCACAATAGGAAGCACTCTCTGGAAAACATGGTGGTACCCAAGCTGGTCAAAACTGGCTTGATGAAGAAAGGTGCCAGTTAGTAGCTCTCTTTTTGTGGTGAGGGCTGGACTGACATTAGGGTCCCCAAGCACAATTAGCATTATTTGTAGTTGCTGTCCCACATCAAAGGAGCTCCTGGACTTTGTAGTCAGCCTGATGAGTTATGGGGCAAAGGGAGATTGGGGAGAAGTTGGACTTGAAAGTGTCAGTAGTCAAATATCAAAAACAGATTCTGTCTTACATGTATATTCTACATATTTTATTTTCTGCTAGCTAAATGTTTTCAGTCTATTTTGCAATCAGTTATTTGCTCTCCATTAGTGTCAGATATCTGTTTATTTGCTTAGAAATTCAATCTAGTGAGTAATTACAATTAAAAATGTTTTTTAGGGGCACCTGGGTGGCTCAGTAGGTTAAAGCCTCTGCCTTCGGCTCATGTCATGATCTCAAGGTCCTGGGATCAAGCCCCGCCATCAGGCTCTCTGCTCAGCAGGGAGCCTGCTTCTCCCTCTCTCTTTACCTGCCTCTGTGCCTCCTTGTGATCTCTCTCTCTGTTTCAAACAAATAAATAAATTCTTTAAAAATAAATAAATAAATAAATAAATAAATAAATAAATAAAATGTTTTCTAAAATATGTAGTGTTTTCACTGGAAGATTTGTTCAAGTTATCTCATTCATAGCACTTTTGGATTTGAAAGGCCATGTGACATTTCTATAGAAGCTTCCCCTTTAGGAAAAGGCATGTGGTTGCCCCACTTTGTCTGTAAGATGTGCTAGGCTTTCTGAGGTATTTATTAGCAATTATCATTGACTAATAGAGTTCAGTCTATATTTTCCCATTTGGTTATAGATATTATAGAAGTAAGCTTTTGCTCTCCATCTGTTTTATCTCTTTGTATCTCTCTATGTGTTGAGACTCCAGGTTTAAAAAAGTGGCTATTTATTAAGGCCTCTCAATCTCCCAAATCTTTTGTGTGGGTTGGTTACACTAAATAAGAGAAAAACACTGTCAGTTGGAAACATAATGCATGTGGCATGATAGAAGTTTCCATTCAGCCAGAGTTGGTAATAATATTTTCTCTTGATGCATATGAGAAGGCCATGTATAAATGTATTACTATAATCAATTTTCTCATTCTTATAATAAAAGAAAAGTACAGAAAAATTGTTGTGAACACTTCAAAACAAAACAGAAAACTTAAAGTAAATGTTAGTTAAAGGAAATTTGAAAAAATGTTTTTGAGTATATTTATTCATTTGCCAACTGGAAAAATATCTATAATGTCTACATATTTACTGATAGAATTATATCAGTGGTAGTTTTCTGATTTTTTTTTCACTTCCAAAAGATATTTATTTTTTCATCTAAAAGCCAGAAAGTTGCAGAAGTTGAAAAGAGAAAAACATCAAGAACAGATTATCTAAATTTTCCTCTTCTCAAATATCTAAAGCATCCCACATACCTCTCCTTCCAGTGTAGCTTGTGAGACCCAAAAATTCTGACTTCTCTTCACTAGTCTGAAATAAGTCCAGTAGGGATTGTACTGGTGAGGTACAAATTCTGTTCTTTCTTGTATAATAAGAAATTCAGCCCTTTCCTTATCAAATTCCACACTTGGTTCCAAATTCTCTTTTATTTATTCCTAATAATATTTTCACTTTCCAATTGATCTTACCAAAAGGAAAACTATCCATATGCTTAATTGTCACATTCTTTGGGTCCCTCAGAAGGACTTTGGAATGGAGTCTTTCCCTGGATTGTTAGCTGCTTCTGTGAACTGTTTATTGATAACAGTCTAGAATCATGATCAAATATTGGGTGAAGGTCCTTTTTCTTTAGATCCTTTGTTGGAAAAAGCACAGTGTCTGACTTTTGTTTTGGTTGAGATGCAGTGTTATCTGTACTGACATTAGAAACTTGTACAGATGCCTGTAGCTTATATGGACAGTGACCTACCCTTAGCTCTTCTAAGTAATTTTCATTTATTATTAATTTGTGTTCATAAATGTCAAGAATGCATCACTGTTTATTTTTATGTGGAGGCAGATTCATAATTTTTTTTGTTTTATATCATTTTTATCTGGATTTAACATGGAACACATGTTGGTTGTTTCTCAACCAGTCCTCTCAATTTGCTTGAAGAGTAGGGGATGCATTCTGAAATAAACAAACTTTTGTTCAGGTTCCTGGGTTCCTTATACAGGAAACTTGGCTCAAGTTTCCTCTCATTACTTTCCTCTGAAGTCTTTCAGATAAATATATTGCAATAGTAGCTTTTCTTTTGGTACGGATATTTTTCAGAACAGTTGCAATAATAGGAGAAAGGAATCAAAAACTGTATTTTATTCTTTTATTTTTAGGCATGTCCCTTTCATATTCCACAAAATCAAAAATTAACTTAGATATAATATCATCAATGACTTAGTAGTTATTATTCTGTGTAGTTTCTGTGTTGTTCACTTGGAAGATGAGTTTCAAGAGTTTCATATTTCTGCAAGCAATATTTGCAATATCTTTCTTTCTTCTCTTTCAAATGGTGTTGAATTGGGATTCCACAACATTTATTGCCATCTGTTTGGATTCTGAGTTTGCTATTGGATGCTATATGGCTTATCTATCAAACAGACTGGAGCACTTCTGAAGAAAGTAATTTATAAAAGGCATATCAGTCAGCTGATGATAAAATGGTCTATGAAGTTGGCTTGTATCCTTCACCTTTACTAAAGGTGTTTTGAGTCTGTTCTTGCTTTCTGGGTGCCAATATTTACTCTTTTCCCCATAAATATGAAGAATTTTTACTCCTCATGATACAGCATTTGATAATATACTATTCGAAGGAATAACATCATAGTCCTTGATAACTTTTTCAACCAATAAAATCATTGGTTTTATTGCTCATAGTTGTTCAAGCATGCTATGTCTGGAGATTTAATAGAACTTCCACCATGGGTGGGATGAGGTGAAGTGCTTTGTTCAGTATATGCAGATTCTGGACTTGGTACAGAAGAATTCTTCCAAAAGTTTGTATAAATTTAACTTCCTTAAATTGAAATAAGATACCTGATATCTTTGCTGAGAAATTCTTCAACTTGCCCTCCCAGATATGGTGACAGAAGGTAAGTTATTCTAAAATACTTGTACCCAAAATGGCTTATATTTGGATTTTTTATGGTTTGTTACAGATTTTCATATATTTCAAAGACAGTCCTTTTTTTTTCTTTCATTTTTGACCTGGAAATATCTTTTCCTATGGCTCCTCATGGCACCATAGTTCATGGCAGCTGCCAAGTACCTATATATTGAGTCCAGAGAGGGTTTTGTGCTAGACCACCATGAAAACACTGCTCCTCAAGGTGGATTTACTGGCATTTGCCACTCCCCATCAACAGACTACTAGTAGTTTCCTCGTTTTGATAATTCTCCTATTTTATGTAAAAAAAAGTTCCTGTTTTTAGGAAAAACATATAGAAATCTTAATTAAGGCAAAGGGAAAGCATGTCTGCAACTTATTTTCAGAAGGTTTAGAAAAAAGAAATAAAATTTAGATGATAAATAGGTTAGATAGATAAAACAGTAAAGCACATATAAAATGTTAACATTTGGGGAATCTGGATAAAATATATGGAAATTCTTGGCAATATTTCTGCACATTTTCTATAAATATGAAATGTTAAAAAGTTTAAAACAAGAGTAATGTCAGAGAAGCTGCTGATTTTTTATGACTCATTCTAAAGATTATTCTAATGCAATATTTAAATGAAGCAGGTAATTCCTTTTTATTGTAGGATTTCTCATCACAATTATTTTACTCCAAGAATTGTCTGATTTAGTGCAAAAGCAAAAAACATAAAACAAAACAAATAAAATATTCCTAATATAAATTTTAGTGCATTTTCCCCTTGAGTTAATAATATCCCAATTATTTTTTAGATATTCTTAACTATAGCAACACCCCTATTGCTCTTCACCTGTAGATATTTTATTTGTATATCCATCTAGTAAACCAAAACAAAAAAAAAAAACAAAAAAACCCACCAAAACTTACATAACCTCCCTCATTGTTGTTTCCATTTTCAAAGTAACTGAAATTTATCGTGTGTAACTATATTTTTAGAAAGTGTATGTGTTGCTGTGCTCTGATTTTTGCAAAGATTGTTTTTCAACCAAATTGTTTCCAATATTACTAATTTATATAATGGCATAGAATGCAAACAGGGATTTAAGTTGAACAGATATGACTATATATGACCTCTCCCATTATATCTGTAAGTTGTATGTTACCTATTTTATTTCTTCTCTATTTTCATGTGCAATAAGCTAGTGAGAGTGCTTCAGAAAAAGAAAAGAATTCAATTACATAGCTTGTAAGGAATTAGCACTTTTAGATCATTGTTTCAGTTGAGTTCACATTCCCTACACTATAAACTTACTTACTGTTAATTAAATAATTCATACATTATTTGAGATCAAATACACAACAGAAGCTTTTGTAATTATCAGAACCACCATATGCCTGTCCCTGAGATTTTCTTCCCTCTATCTTATCCTTTTTTTTTTTAAGATTTTATTTATTTATTTGACAGAGAGAGAGAGAGAGATCACAAGTAGGCAGAGAGGCAGGCAGAGAGAGAGGGGGAAGTAGGCTCCCTGCCGAGCAGAGACCCCGATGTGGGGCTCGATCCCAGGACCCTGAGATCATGACCTGAGCTGAAGGCAGAGGCCTTAACCCACTGAGCCACCCAGGCGCCCCTATCTTATCCTTCTTAAAGGCAAAAAAAAAAAAAAAAAAAAAAGTAACTTTCTAAAGAAGAGCTCTAGTAAACATTCTCTTCCTTAATTTAAAAGTTAGGCTGGAGGGGCACCTGGGTGGCTCAGTGGGTTAAAGCCTCTGCCTTCGCCTCAGGTCATGGTCTCAGGGTCCTGGGATTGAGCCCCACATCAGGCTCTCTGCTCAGGCAGGAGCCTGCTTCCCTCTCTCTGCCTACTAGTGATCTCTCTCTCTCTCTCTGTCAAATAAATAAATAAATAATCTTAAAAAAAAGAGTTAGGCTGGACTTAATGACATATAAACCTTCATTATATATTATATAATTCAGAATAGCTTTGTAATATAAAAGGAAACCATAGATTAAATAATTTGACAGTTCTCTTAATAACTCATCCTCCTTGAAACAAGGTGTTTGATTATTGGTATTTGATTGTGATACAGAAAGAGCATGAGGTATAGCTACAGGTATGTCTAATAATATATTCATGGTTTTATTCTAAAAGAAATCATAAGCCCTCATGCTGAAATCTGACAGAAATAAGCCAATTATAAGGTTCAGATGTGAAATGTAGATATTGAATCTCTATAAGATTCTTCAATGTGGTATTCAGTCACTGACATTAAACAATCTGTCATTTTCCTTGATCATCAATGTCCCATCTGCAGCTGACAGTTGCTCTCAGAGAACCCTAGAAACAGCTGCTTCCTAATTATGAGGAATATGAATAGAGAGATGTAAAAAAGTCTAAACTGAATAATTTTGGGGGCTGATAAAAATCTGATTGCTGTGGTAGAATGCAACAACTAAGTAAAATTTGGTGGAGTACATTTTAAAAAGGTTCACCCGCGCAGGAAAAATATGCTGTCCATGCCGTTTATAGGGATGTACTTAGATATTTTTCTAAATGTTAGGTAGATGTAATCAGGTTATTAGAGCTTTTATTTAGGGGCGCCTGGGTGGCTCAGTCATTAAGTGTCTGCTTTCAGCTCAGGTCATGATCCCAGGGTCCTGGGATCGAGCCCCACGTTGGGCTCCCTGCTTGGCAGGAAGCCTGCTTATCCCGCTACCATTCGCTCTGTTTGTGTTCCCTCTCTCACTGTGTTTCTCTCGGTCAAATAAATAAAAATCTTTAAAAAAAAAAAAAAAAAGAACAGCTTTTATTTAAGAATTTTAGTGTAGTGATGCCTGAGTGGCTCCAGTCCATTAACTGTCTGCCTTTGGTCATGGTACCAGGGTTCTGGGACGAGACTGCTTTTCCATCTACTACTCTCCCTGCTTGTGCTCTCTCTCTCTCTCACTCTCTGCCGTATAAGTAAATCTCAAAAAAAAGGAATTTTAGTGTAATAAAAATATATAGTCTCTAAGAAAAATTTTCAGGATGGCTGGATGTCTCAGGCAGTTAAGAGTCTGCCTTCAAAGAACTTCCAGACACTTCCTATGAAGCCAGCATTACCCTGATACCCAAAACAGTCAAAGACCCCATCAAAAAGGAGAATTTCAGACAATATCCCTGATGAATACGGATGCCAAGATTCTCAACAATATCATAGCTAAAAGGATCCAACAGTATATAAGAAAGATTATAATAATATATATAATAAATTAAATAAACATATTTGGGGAAATTAAAAAAATAAATTCCAATAAAAATTTTTAAAAATTAAAAATAAATAAAAATAAAAGTAGTGTTTAAGAATAGTATCATGCAGATGTTTATTTATTCATTTTTTTGGAAGTTTGTTTTTGGTGTAATTTCTTATAATTTCTTAGAAGTGGGAATGCTGTACCAATGGGTAAACTATATATTTTCTATTATATAATATGTAATAACAATAATATATTTTATATTATAAAATATATAAAAGATATATAATATATAAAATTTTATTACATATGACAAATTCTCTTTCATTGATGGTACCAGTTGTATTTTGCGTTCCCACTAGGGATGTGAAAGAGATAAACACACTTTGTGGAAAGCCCACTTATATTTCTTTTTTTTTTTTTTTTTCCATTTATATTTCAAAAGAGATAATGAATAGGCAAATTATAAAATAAGGAGGAAATGTCTTGCTAAAAGTCTTTTTCATTAGTTATAGGCAATAATATCCATAAGTTACCATCACCTTGTTGAAATAAAGTGTGTTTAATTCTTTGTTTTTAAATTAAATAAATGAAAAATTCAAGAGAAATCTTTTTGAAGTTTTCCTTTCTTTTTTTTTTAAAGATTTTATTTATTTGATTGTTTATTCGTTTATTTATCAGAGAGAGAGCACAGGCAGTGGGAGTAGCAGAGAGAGCAAGGAGCCTGACGAGACTTGGTCCCAGGACTCCAGGATCATGACCTGAACTGAAGGCAGATGCTTTTTTTTCCCCTAATATGTTTATTTTGTTTTTTCAGTGTTACGAGATTTATTGTTCATGCACCATACCCAATGCTCCGTGCAACACGTGCCCTCCTCAATACCCACCACCCGGCTTGCCCAACCCCCCACCCTCTCCCCTCCAAAACCCTCAGTTTGATGCTCAGAGTCCACAGTCTATCATGTGTCTGTTAGCCATTTGTATGTCTTCTTTGTAGAAGTGTCTCTTCATGCTTTCTGCCCATTTTGATGTGATTATGGGTTTTGTGAGTGTTGAGTTTGAGGAGTTCTTTATAGATCTTAGATATCAGACCTTTGTCTGTATTGTCATTGGCAAATATCTTCTCCCATTCTGTGGGTTGCCTGTTTGTTTTGTGGACTGTTTCCTTCTCTGTGCAGATGCTTTTTATCTTGATGAAGTTCCAAAAGTTCAATTTCGCTTTTGTTTCCTTTGTCTTTGCAGACATGTCCTGAAAGAAGTTGCTGTGGTTGATGTCGAAGAGGTTACTGCCTATGTTCTCCTCTAGGATTTTGGTAGATTCCTGCTTCACGTTGAGGTTTTTTATCCATTTCAAGTTTATCTTCATGTATAGTGTAAGAGAATGGTCAAGTTTCATTCTTCCACATATAGCTGTCCAATTTTCCCAGCACCCTTTATTGAAGAGACTGTCTTTTTTTCCAATGGATATCTTTTCCTGTTTTGTCAAATATTACTTGACCATAGAGTTGCAGGTCCATATCTGGGATCTTTATTCTGTTCCACTGGTCTATGTGTCTGTTTTTGTGCCTGTACCATGCTATCTTGGTGATTACTGCTTTTTATTAAACTTGAAGTCAGGCAATGTGATGCCCCCAGCTTGGTTTTTCTTTTTCAGCATTTGCTTAGCAATTCGGGGTCTTTTTGGTTCCATACAAATTTTAGGACTGTTTGTTCTAGGCCTTTGAAAAAAACCAGTGGAATTTTGATCGGGATGGCATTGAAAGTACAGATTGCTCTGGGCTCTAGACATTTTAACAATGTTTATTCTTCTGATCCAGGAACATGGAATGCTTTTCCACCTTTTTGTGTCTTCTTCAATTACTTTCATGGGCATTCTATAGTTCCTTGAGTATAGATCCTTCACCTCTTTAGTTAGCTTTATTCCCAGGTATCTTGTTTTTTACGCTTTCATAAATGCAATAGATTCCTTATTTTATCTTTCCACAATTTCATTGTTAGTGTAAAAAAAAAAAACAAACAAAACTGATTTCTGTGCATTGCTTTGGTATACTGCCATATTACTGAATTGCTGTATGAGTTCTAATAGTTTGGGGTGGAGTCTTTTGGGTTTTCCATATAAAGTATCATTTTGTCTGCAAAGAGAGAGAGTTTGACCTCTTCATTGCTAATTTGAGTACTTTTATTTCTTTTTGTTGTCTGATTGCTGTCGTTAGAACTTCTAGCACTATGTTGAAAAAGAGTAGTGAGAGTGGGCATCCTTGTTGTGTTCCTGATCTCAGAGGGAATGCTGTCAGCTTTTCCCCATTGAGAATGATACTTGCTGTGGGCTTTTCATAGATAGAGTTGATGATGTTGAGGAATGTTTCTTCTCTCCCTATACTTTGAAGAGTTTTAATCAGGAATGGATGCTGAATTTTGTCAAATGCTTTTTTCTGCATCAGTTGAGAGGACCCTCTGGGATTCCAATAATTCTGATGTTGGAACTTTTCATGGTTTCATTTATTTCCCTAAGTCTCTTCTCATGATTCCTGAGCAGTTTGCTCAAGCTCTCTTCCTGACCTTTCTTCTCTACCATTTTATCCTCTAGATCACTAATGCTATCCTCTGTCTCTGTAAATCTAGCTGTTAGACTATTTAAATTGGATTGGATCTCACTGATAGCGCTTCTTACTTCAGCTATACTTGTTCTCATTTCTGCCCTTAGAGATTCTATATTGTCATTAATGTTTTTCTCCATCCTAGCCATTCCCTGGAAAATTGTCAGCCTGAATTCCCTTTCTAAAATACTGTTAATGTCCATGTCTAATAGTTCTGAGGGAGAGGCACAGTCTCTAGGTTTTTCCTCTGTTAGGTGTTTCTCCTCCTAGTCATTTTGATGAGAAGTGGATGAGAGGATGTGTAGTTGGATATTTCGCCCATGATCCAGGTAGGGTGCACCTGGACGGTTTAGGAGCAATTGGGATTCAACACCAAAAATAAAGAATAAGGATAAAAAAGGTAGAGGGAAACAGAAAGAGAGGAGATCCCAGTCAGAATGGGCCCCAAAAATAAGATTTATAAAGTATGTAGACAAGTACGAACATGTAGACTGACAAAAGTAGATGACAAGAAATAAAAGAACCTAGTCAGAATGAACCCAGGAATGAGATTTTATATAATACCAGAACAAAAGCAAATAGGTAGAAACACTGACAGAAGGATAAGAAGGGAGGGTGGTTATAACTCCTCATGTGCGAGGAAGGTTATTTCAAGTTTTTCTGGGTTTATTTTTGTATTAAGCCTCTAGTTGTAATGTTAAGTAGTTTTAAAAAAATAAAAAAAATTCAAATCAAGATATGTGAAAACAAGTAAAAATAAAAAGAGACAATAGAAAAGAAAAAAAAAATACTTGTATCTATGAAATATACAGGTTTGAGTGTATTATCAGGCACTTAATATATTGATATCCCCTGATGTTGGGGATTTAAAATCTTATGGTGACCCTGTGGTTATAGTCCTTTTGATTTTTGAATTGTCTTCTGGGAAGGGGCCTGGCGCGTTGTTTTCCCGTCAGTCTTGCTTGGGTTGAGTCACCCTGCCCCCCAATCAAGGGGCAGAGCTCTGTGCAACCCTGTTTCTCAGTCTTTAGCTCTCTGAAGGCTTTTGGCCTTTTGTAGCTTTTTCTCCTTTTCAGAGAGTCTAAGGGAGGAATCTGCCTCTCTGTACCCAGACGTCCCCATCACAGAGAAGCCTCAGTCTGCTCCCCTCTGGGTTGTCCAGAGCACACACTCTTCTCCGCAAATCTCCCAGTGCAGCCTGTCTCAGGTGGCGCACACTCAGCAGTTCGGGAACTCCACGGGCTCCCCTGCTCTCTGGGCTCCAAGCTCTGGCGGTGTGTGACAAGATTCTTGCTTAGATTAGAGCACTGGCCATGCAGTTCTTGCCTTCAGGGGTGCACCGTCTAGAGAACGCTGTACTCAAAGAACAGCTGTGGGCTCCCGGACCACAGCAGACTCTCCAAAGTGCTTTCAGGAGCACACGGACCTTGCCCACAAAATGGTTCAGGGGAATGGAAAGCTGCAGGTTCAGAGTCACAGACTGGACCCTCTCACTAGTCTCTCTTTGAGGCTAGTGGTGTCCTTCCTGGGGGCACAGGTCCAGGCCTATGTCCTTGACCACCCCCTTCCACTAGCTGCTCAGCAGAACCTTATGCTCTTTTTAAGTGTTTTTAACTGGACTCTAAATTATTGCTGCTCCCCAACCACCTGGCGCTTTCCGTTGGGGTATTACTGTCCTTGCACTGCTTCTGGTGGCTCCCTCCCCCTTTTGTTTATCCTCCATTTCAAGTGTTCCCGCTTTGCTTTACCTCTCTGCTGCTATATGTGGTCCCGTAGAGATCCAGAAGTGAATAATCTTGCTCTTCAGGCTGATTTCATGGGTGTTCAGCGTGTTCTGATAGATATCCAGCTCACTTTTGGGGAGAGGTTGCAACAGGATCTCCTACCTCTCTGCCATCTTGCCTCCTCCCCCTATTTATTGGAATTTAAAGACATTCCAAGATCCCTCAGAATTTGGAGTCTTTTTTTTTTTTTAATATTATGTTAGTCACCACACCATTATTAGTTTTTGATATAATGTCCTAGTTTCATTGTTTGGGTATAACACCCAGTGCTCCATGCCATATGTGCCCTCTTTAATACCCATTGCCAGACTAACACATTCTCCCACCCCCCTCTCCTGTAAAACCTTCAGTTTTTTTCATGGAGTCCATAGTCCCTCATGGTTCATCTTGCCCTACTATTTCCCCTTCACTTTTCCTTCACCTAATGACCTCCATGCTGTTCTTTATGTTCCACAAATAAGTGAAACCATATGATAATGACTTCCTCTGCTTGACTTACTTCATTTAATATAGTCTCTTCCAGTCCCATCTATGTTGATGAAAAAGTTGGATATTCATCCTTTCTGAGGGCTGAGTAATATTCCATTATATATATGGACCACATCTTCTTTATCTATTTGTCTGTTGAACTCAAATCTTTCCACAGTTTGACTATTGTGGACATTGCTGCTATGAACATTGGGGTGCATATGGCCCTTATTTTCACTACATCTCTATTTTTGGGGTAAACATCCAGTAGTGCGATTGTCAGGTCAAACAGTAGTTCTATTTTTAGTGTTTTAAGGAACCTCCATGCTATTTTCAAAATGGCTGCACCAACTTGCATTCCCACCAAAAGTGTCAGAGGATTCCCCTCTCTCCATATCTTCTCCCAACATTTGTTCTTTCTTGCTTTCAATTTTGGCCATTGTAAATGGTGTAAGGTGTTATCTCAGTGTGGTTTTGATTTGAATTTCCCTGATGGCTAATAAAAATGAACATTTTTTCATGTGTCTGTTAGCCATTTGTAAGTTTTCTTTGGAGAAGTGTCTGCTCATTCTTCTGCCCATTTATTGATTGGATTATTTGTCTTTTGGGTGTTCAATTTGAGATGTTCTTCATAGATCTTGGATATCATCCCTTTGTCTGTACTGTCATTTGCAAATATCTTTGCCAATTCTGCAGGTTACCTCTTTGTTTTGTTGAATGTTTCCTTTGCCATGCAGAAGATTTTTATCTTGATGAAATCCCAAAAGTTCATTTTTACTTTAGAGATGCTTCTTGACAGAATTTGCTGTGGCTGATGTTGAAGAGGTTCCTGCCTATGTTCTCCTCTAGGACTTTGATGGATTCCTGTCTCACTTTGAGGTCTTTCATCCATTTTAAATTTATCTTTGTGTATGGTGTAAGAGAATGGTAGAATTTTATTCTCCTATACAAAGCTGTCCAACTTGCCCATCACTATTTATTGAAGAAACTTTTTTCCATTGGATATTTTTTCCTACTTTATCCAAGATTATTTGACCACAAAGTTGAGGATCCATATCTGGGCTCTCTGCTGTGTTCTATCGGTCTATGTGCCTGTTTTTGTGCCAGTACCACACTGTCTTGGTGATCACACCTTTGTAAGATAGCTTCAAACCAGGCAACATGATGCCCTTAGCTTTGTTTTTCCTTTTTCAACATTTCCCTAGTGATTCAGGGCCTTTTCTGTTTCCATACAAAATTTAAGATTGTTTGTTCCAGCACTTTGAAAAATGTCATTGGTATTTTGATCAGGATGGCATTGAAAGTATAGATGCCTCTGGCAGGATAGACATTTTAACAATGTTTATTCTTCCAACCCATGAGCATGGAATATTTTCCATCTTTTCATGTCTTCTTCAATTTCTTTCATGAGTGCTCTGTAGTTCCTAGAGTATGGATCATTTACCTTTTCAGTTATGTTTATTCAAGGTATCTTATGTTTTTTGGTGCTATTGTAAATGGAACCAAATCTTTAATTTCTCTTTTCAAAGTTAAATTGTTAGTGTATAAGAAAACAACTGATTTCTGTGCATTGATTTTGTATCCTGCCACATTACTGAATTGCTGTATGAGTTTTAGTAGTTTGGGGGTCAAGTCTTTTGTGTTTTCCTCATAAAGTATCATGTCATCTGCAAAGAGAGAGAGTTTGACTTTTTCTTTGTCAATTTGAATACATTTTACTTCTTTTTGTTGTCTGATTGCTATTGTTAGGACTTCTAGTATGATGTCAAACAATAGTGGCAAGAGTAGGCTTCCCTGTTGTGTTCCTGATCTTAAGACAAAGGCTTTCAACTTTTCTCTATTGAGAATATTTGCTCTGAGTTCTTCATAAATGGATTTTATGAAGTTGAGGAATGTTCCTTCTATCCCTATACTTTGAAGAGTTTTAATCAGGAATGGATGCTGAATTTTGTCAAATGTTTTTTTCTGCATCAATTGAGAGGACCATGTGGTTCTTCTCTCTTCTCTTATTGATTTGTTCTATCACATTGATTGATTTGTGAATGTTGAATCACCCTTGCAGCCCAGGGATAAATCTCACCTGGTCATGATGAATAATCTTTTTAATGTCCTGTTGGATCCTATTAGCTAGGATGTTGTTGAGAATCTTGGCATTCATATTCATCAGGGATATTGGTCTGAAATTTTCTTTTTTTGATGGGATCTTTGCCTGGTTCGGGGATCAGGTTAATGCTGGCTTCATAGAAAGAATCTGGAAGTTTTCCTTCTGTTTCTATTTTTTTAAACAGTTTCAGGAGGGAAAGTATTATTTCTTCCTTGAATGTTTGTTAGAATTCCCCAGGGAATCCGTCAGGTCCTGGACTTTTGCTTTTTGGGAGGTTTTTGATCATTGCTTCAATCTCAGTACTGGTTATTGGTCTATTCAGGTTGTTAATTTCTTCCTGTTTTAGTTTTGGAAGCATATAGGTTTACAGGAAGACATCCATATATTCCAAGTTGCTTATAACTTTTGATAATAATTTCTGATAATTATTTAATTTCCTTGGTGTTAGTCGTGATCTCTCCCCTTTTCTTCATAATTTTATTAATTTTTGTCATTTCCCTTTTCTTTTGGATAAATCTGGCCAGTGTTTATTGATTTTATTAATTCTTTCAACGGACCAACTTTTAGTTTCATTGATGTGTTCTACTTATTTCTGGTTTCTAATTAATTGATCTCTGCTCTAATCTTAATTATTCCCCTTTTCATGCATGAATTAGGCTTAATTTGTTGTTCATTTCCCATTCTTTAATGTGTAAAGACAGTTTGTGTATTCAGGATTTTTCTTTCTTTCTTTCTTTCTTTCTTTCTTTCTTTCTTTCTTTCTTTCTTTCTTTCTTCTTCTTTCATTCTTTTTTTTTTTTTCAGTGAGGCATGAATGGCTATACATCTCCCCATTTGAACTTCCTTTGCTGTATCCCATAGGTTTTGGACCAAAGTGATTTTATTCTCATTGGTTTCCATGAATTGTTTAAGTTCTTCTTTGATTTCCTGGTTGACCCAAATGTTCTTGAGCAGAATGGTCCTTAGCTTCCAAGTGTTTGAATTTCTTCCAAACTTTCTTGTGATTGAGTTCCAGTTTTATAGCACTGTCATCTAAGAATATGCAGGAAATAATCTCAATATTTTGGTATTGGTTGAGACCTGATTTGTGATCCAGTATGTGATCTATTCTGGAAAAAGTTCCATGTATGCTTGAGAAGAGTGAGTATTCTTTTGTTTTAGAGTGGAATATTTTGTATATAAGATCCATCTGGTCCAGTGTGTCATTGAAAAGTCTTGTTTCTTTGTAGATTTTCTGCTTAGATGATTTGTATATTGCTGAGAGTGGGTTGTTGAGGTCTCCTACTATTAATGCATTATTATCAATATGTCTATTTTGGTTAACAGTTGGCTTATGTAGTTGGCTGCTCCCATGTTGGGGGCATAGATATTTACAGTTGTTAGATCTTTTTGGATAGTGTAACCATCCCTCAAAACAATGTACTGCTTAAAATATAACCTATGAGGGGGCACCTGGGTGGCTCAGTTGGTTAAGCAGCTGCCTTCGGCCCAGGTCATGATCCTGGAGTCCTGGGATCGAGTCCCACATCGGGCTCCCAGCTCCACGGGGAGTCTGCTTCTCTCTCTGACCTTCACTCCTCTCATCCTCTCACTTTCTCTCTCAAATAAATAAAATCTTTAAAAAAAAATATATATATATAACCTATGAGAAATTGTACTATTCTGGCAAGGATGCTTATATATAGTCTTAAGAAAAACATATACTGGCAACACACTTCTGGGGGAGAGGACAAGATATGTCCTTGAAGCCAAGCATCTGGGGATGCCTGGCTTGCTCAGGGCAGAAGGCTTCCTGCTCCATGGAAGCCGAGCAGCTGGGAACGCCTGGCCTGCTCAGGGCTGAATGCTGCCTGTTTCACTTTTCCGTTATCTCCCTTTCTCCAGAGACCATCTGTGGCTAACTAGATGATCCCTTTGAATGTGCTTGCTCAATTATAAACTTTATACTGCTTGTCCAGATATGTTTTGCCTTTCTTCTTACTTATCTACAAGCCTCATGGTCAATGTATAATGTACTCCGGCTTCTTTGTTTCTTTTTATCTACTTTATAATAAATATGAGACTGAGTTGTTCAGGGTGACAGTCTTCTCTACTGTCATCCCCTGCTCCCTTTCTCTTGCAGCTGACTTTTTCTGCCTCATTCTTCTCCTGTGCACCATCAGGAGGCAGCAGGTAGACCCTTAAGAATGATATAGGGTCTTTCTGTATCTCTAACTACAATCTTTTGCTTAAAATCTAATTTATCTGACATGAGATTTGCTACTCCAGCTTTCTTTTGAGGCTTGCTGACAAGAAAAATGGTTCTCCATCCCTTCAGTTTTAGTCTGGGTGTATCTTTAGGTTCAAAATGAGTCTCTTGTAGGCAGCATATGGATGAGTCCTGTCTTTTTATTCACTCTGCAACCCTGTGTTGTTTTTTGGGAACATTTAGGCCATTCATGTTGAGAGCAATTATTGAAAGATACAATTTTATTGTCATCATATTGCCTGTGAAGTCCTAGTTTCTATAGACTGTCTCTGTAAATGTTTGTTCTATATCAATCTTGGGGTCTTTCTCCTTTTATAGAATCCCCCTCTTTAATGTTCCTTGCAAGGGACACCTGAGTGGCTCACTTGTGTTAAGTGTCTGCCTTCGGCTCAGGTCATGATCCCAGGATCCTGGGATTGAGCCTTGCAGCAGGCTCACTACTCAGGGGAGGCTTTCTTATTCCTTTCCCACTCCCCCTGCTTGGGTTCGATCTCTCTCTCTCTCTCTCTCTCTCTCTCTCTCTCTCTCTCTCCTCTGTCAAATAAATAAATAAAATCTTTAAAAAATATGTTTCTTCAGGGCTGGCTTAGTGGTTATATATCCTTTCACTTTCTGCTGGTCCTAGAAACTTTTTATATTTATATTTCCATCCATTCTGAATGACAGCCTTGCCAGGTAAAGTGTTCTTGGCTGTATGTTCTTCTCATTTAGCACCCTGAATATATCTTGTCAGCCCTTTCTGAATTGCCACGTCTCTCTGTAAAGGTCTGATGTTATTTTGTGTTCCTGTCTATGTACATATGGAATTGCTTCCCCCTAACTGCCCTTAGATGGTTTCTTTTGTTCCAAGATTTGTGAGTTTTACTATTACATGCTGGGACATGATCTGTTCCCCTTGATCTTGGGAGGGTCTTCTCTGCCTCTAGGACATGTATACTTGTTTCATTCCCCAAATTAGGGAAGTTTTCAGCTATGATTTGATCAAATATATCTTCTAAGCCTACCCCCACTCCAGCTCCTCAAGGATCCCAATAATTCTAACATTGGAATGTTTCAGGCATCATTTATTTCTCTAATTCTGTATTCATGGATTTTACACTGTTTGTTCCCGCTTCTTTTCTATCAGTTTGTCTTCTAGATCACTAACTCATTCTTCTGCCTCATTTACCTAGCTGTTAGAAAATCTATATTAGATTGGATCTCATTCATAGTATTTTAAAATTCTGCTAGATTAACTCTCACATCTGCCCTTAGAGAATCTATGTCATCATTAATGGTTTTCTCCAACCTAGCTATTGTCTTCATAACTGTTACCCTGAGGTCTATTTCCAACATCTTGCTCATATCCTTATCCATTAGTCCTGTAGCAGAGGTCACAGTATCTGAATCTTTTTTATGTTAGGGGTTCATTCTCATAGTCATTCTGTTGAGAGGTGGTTGAGGGAATGTATAGATTCCAAATTATTGACCACAACCCAAGCAAGATACTTGCTTTTTTATAGGGTCCTTAGGGTTGTCAGCCTCTTATTCTTTCAGTCTGTCTTCTGGGGGAGGCTTCTATCATGCTGTTACTCAGGCAAACCTGTTTGGGCACAGTTGCCCTGCCTCTTGTGGGGGGGAGGATAGGCTCAGTGAAAACCAGTTTTGGGGGGCTTTTGTTTTCTGATGTCTCTCCCTGATGACTTTTCACATCTCTTCTGAGAGTCAGAGCAGAAGTGACTGTATCTAAACCTCTGTCTCAGAACAGAGAGACCGCAGTCTGCTCTCCACTGGGCTCTCCAGGCCACACTATCTCTTTCTCTCTGTGCTGCTAAAAACCAAAGCAGCCTGGGTTGTGCACCCCACAGCAGCACTCCCTAGAAGCTGTGCACACTGGGAAACATTGGAGTTGCAGAGCATCCAGAGTGGGAAGATCTTACTACATACATGAAGTATTCAAATAATACAGTGGAATAACCACACTTAAGAATAAGAGACTATACAAAATAACAACTATTGAAGGCCCTATGAAGTTCTAAAACCAAACCTCAACAAGATCATTTAAAACTGTGAAGAATCTTCATATTGCTTTCCAGGGTGACTGTGCTAATTTGCATTCCCACCAGCAGTGCACAACGATTCCCCCTTAGCCATATTCTCACCAACACCTGTTGTTTCCTATAATGTTTAAAAATAGAACTACCCTATACCTATCAATTGCTCTACTAAATATTGATCCTGTATTAGAAAAACACAGATTGAAAGGGATACATGCACCCTGATGTTTATAGCAGCATTATCAACAATAGTCAAATTATGGAAAGAACCCAAGTATCTATTGACTGATGAATGGATATATATACCAGTTAGTGTATATACACAATGGAACATTACTTAGTCATCAAAAAACATGAAGTCTTGTCATTTGTAATGACATGGATAGAGCCAGAGAATATTACATTAAGTGAATAAGTCAGTTAGAGAAGGACAAATACCACATGGTTCCACTCACATGTGGAATTTAAGAAACAAAGCAGTTGAACATAAGGTGAGAAAAGGAGAGAGGCAAACCATAAAACAGACTCTTTTTTTTAAGATTTTATTTATTTATTTGACAAAAAGGAGAGAGATCACAAGTAGGCAGAGAGGCAGGCAGAGAGAGAGGGAAGAAGCAGTCCCCCTGCTAAGCAGAGAGCCTGATTTGAGGCTCAATCCCAGGACCCTGAGATCATGACCTGAGCCATAGGCAGAGGCTTTAACTCACTGAGCCACCCAGGTGCCCACATAAAACAGACTCTTAACTATAGAGAACAAACAGGGTTAATGGAAGGAAGTTGGGTGGGGGGATGGGTAAAATTGATGATGGGTATTAAAGAGGACACTTGTACTGAGTGTTATATATACATGATGGATCACTAAATTCTATACCTGAAACCAATATTACACCATATGTTAACTACCTAGAATTTAAATAAAAACTTGAAAAAGAAATAAACTATGAGTAAACCAAAATATTGGGGAAAATAATCATGTACATATATTTGATGTACAATATGTATCTAAAATAAAAATATTCAAAATTCAAAAAAATTTAGGAAAAAAATTCAGTTACAAAAGTAAAAAAAAAAATTCCAATTAAAATGTGTAAAAATGTGAAGAGAAATCTCACAGAAGATATATGACCAACCAAAGCATACTTGGAAAGATGCTCACCTTCCTTAGAGATCAGATAAATGAAAAGTAAACCCCCAATTTAATATCACATCACTTTCCTTAGAATGGCTAACATTAAAAGTCTGAATAATGAAAAGATTTTTGAGGACTTCGAACAACTGACCTTTTTAAAATTGTTGATTAGAGCACAAAATGGTACCCTGGAAAGAAATGTCGTAGTTTTTCCATAATCATAAACATATACTATCTTAGGAACTAGAACTTAGGAATTCTGCTTCTTGAATGGATCTGAAAGCAATGAAAGCATGTGTACTGAAAAAGATTTGGACAAGATTGTTAATAGCATTTTGACCAGAATCACTCCAAACTGGGAACCACCTGTTGGTCAATATGCATTATGGATTGAATTGTGTCCCTGAAATTTTGTTGACTCCCAGACGCTGGTGTGACTGCATTTGGAGACAGGGTCAATAAGGAGATAATTAAGGAAATGAGGTTCTTATGTGAGTGGGGCCCTTTTCCTACATGATTGATGTCCATATGAGAAGAGCCACCAGAGAGCTCACCCTCTCTCTGCTTTGTAAGCAAACAATAAGAAGGCAACCACTTTCAAGCCAGAAAGGAAGTCTACCAAGAACGTACGATGCTAGCACTCTGATCTTGGGCTTACAGCCTCCAGAATTCTGAGAAAATAAATTTCTGCTACGTAGGCCATCCAGCCTATGGTGTTTTGTTACAGCATCCTGAGCTAATATACAATGTAAAAGGAAAAATAAACTGTTACAAACGGGCAATTTTTTTTTTTTAAATACATCTATTGGTAATGAATGCATCAATATAGACTAATGTCACTGATGTTATATTGAAATATGTGAAAGAGGGGCGCCTGGGTGGATCAGTCGTTAAGCGTCTGCCTTCGGCTCAGGTCATGATCCCAGAGTCCTGGGATCGAGCCCCACATCGGGCTTCCTGCTCCACGGGAAGCCTGCTTCTCCTGCTACTTTCCCTCTGCTTGTGTTCCCTCTCTCACTGTGTTTCTCTCTGTCAAATAAATAAAATCTTTAAAAAAATAAAAGGAAAAAAATGAAATATGTGAAAGAGTATGCATAGCATAATTTCGTTTATATGAATTTCTATAGAGACAGAGGCCAGACTTGTGATTGAGAAGGATGAGAGTGCGTAATTGACAATTAAAGGGAAATTTCTGGGATAATGAAATCCCTGTCTTCATTGGAGGACTGGTTATATGGATAATCTTTTTAGCAATACTGGGCTTTTATAAAGCTACATAATTTTCATGGGTCAAAGAGAGAGAATCCTAAAATTTAGAGCTGGGGAGGACTATGGACATAATCTGGCCAGCTTCTTCATTTCAATGAAGCAAAAGCAATTATTTCCCCTCATTTCTTACTAGCTGAAGCAGGACAATTATAAAATTTTCATGATTGTAAGATAGAATTGTTTCTTATTTATTTTTTTTACTTTCTTGTCTTTGATAAGAAAGTGCATTTTACATTTTTAATAGTTGTCTGCAACACCATAAGTAAAATAGTAAAATTTCTGATTATTAAAAGAATCTGAAAATAAGAAAATAGAGCCATTTACTGTTGTCAGCATGGCACTGTCATTCAGAGTATTTTCTATTATTTACTGCCAAATGAGTTTGAACAGGTTGTTATTTCTCAATAACTCATTTCTTTTATTTACTTTTTAAATCACTGTCATCTGCAAAATGAGGAGAAAAGCCATGCCACCTTAATGGATTGATTTTGAAACTGAAATGAGATTAAACATTTAAATCAAATCAAATACTTATCATATTTTAAGTACTCAATAAATAATAATGAAATAATGAATATTTGTGCATTATGAGTGCCTATGCCAATTATAATTTTTGTAATTCTCTGAATCATATAAAAAATGATTAAGCATGGGTGCCTGGATGGCCCAATTGGTTGAATGGCTGCCAGGGTCCTGGGATCTAGCCTTACATTAGGCTCCCTGCTCAGCAAAGAATCTGCTTCTCCCTCTGCCCCTCCCCCTACCTCATTCTCTCTCTCTCTCTTTTTCTCTCTCTGTCTCAAATAAATAAATTAATGTTAAAAAATGATAAACTGTCCTTCCATCCAAATCCAAATCAAAACTAGTTTAGAGTTATGGAAAGAGTATTTCCTTTGGAAAAAAAAACAGTTTGTAAAATTATCTAGACTATTTCAGTTATTAAATGGGAAAATATTTTGAAATGCCTACCATATTAGTAAAACCACAAATAGGTTTCTTCTTATTCTTTTGGGGTTTTTTAACCACAAACAAATGAAAGGCACTGTTTACATATCATAAATATGACAGCAGCAATGCAAGTGACAAAAAAAGTTGTTAGAAAATACACACTGAAACTACTTCTAAAAATAAAATTTTCTCAATTGCATATTAAAAGATCACAAAGTGAAGGTACCCTACTTCATTCTGCCTCTCTTTCCTCAGCAATTGTTTATGGCAAGTAAGGGGAATAGCCCATATCTTTAATAGTCTAACAAAAATGAGATCAGTAGATTAGGAATGAGAAAACCACAAAAAAAAAAATAAAGAGAAAACTGAGGAGTAAAAAAATTGACAAAGTATTAAAAATGCTAATTGTGGTATAATATGAAAACTTTAATTTTAAAGTTATCTCAGTAAATTAATAAATTTATTATTTATTATAATATATAATTTATTATATATTATAACATAATAATAATATTATATTTATAATATAATAACATATATATAATATAATTTACTTATAAATTTATTATTAATGCTTAGATATAAACATAATGGATATTTATTATCTCCCAACAACACTGGAAAGTAGGCATTTATAGATGAAGATATTAAAATTCAGAAAGCTTAACAAATTGCTATAAATTACACACTTGGTATTTACAAAGCCAGGGCTAGAATTCTAATTGACTGACATAAAAAATAGTGACAGATAACAACATAGTTATCAAAATTCAGATGCATAAACAATCATTACATCATTGTTAAATATATAAAATGCAAAATCAATGAAATACACATACACCTCCTAAACAGAGTCAGTTTCACTTACTATAATAGTTTTAAGTTTATCTTCCTGATTTAGTTAGTATTGATGCCCTTTTGTTATTTACTTTGGTAACAGTTGTTATTTTTTGAAATTATTGCTGAGGTTTACAATTATTTATTTTTTTTATCTTGTTTAAAACTGCAACCCAATAAACATTTCTGAATGGCTTCACAATTAGGTAGTGGCTAAACTGTTTTGAAGAAAGAACATTCACCATTGCTAAAGTTTGCAAATAAATCAAATAAATAAAAAAATGATCAAATGATCATTATTTGATCACTTGAAAAATAGCTCCTATCAGGTGGAATATTTACTGACAAATTTTCATTTGAATGAGAAGTCAGTTGTAAAGAAAAAAGACAAGGCCATTTTCATTTATTACATGTGATGGTGAGGAAATAGCAGGCAAATTTGTAATTTATATCTTAAGAATGGTCTTCTATGCATCTTATATTTCCACATCTTGACCTCACCAGTTGTGCCTGAGCTCTGTTAGGTAAAGAATCTCTGTTCACTTGTGGAGAATGGGGTATAGAGCAGCAGATATGGAGGCATACCAGGGAGGCCTGTGACAGACTTGGTCAAAGGTGCTCTGCAGTGAGCTTGGAGAGATAACACTAGGTTGGAGCTAGAGCCATATGGATGTACCTAAAACCACATTGGAGTAGTTTTAAATGATGTGAAGGCTAGAGTGTCTCTGAGGTTTTTTTATTTCCCTTTCTTCTCTTTCTTTCTTTCTTTCTTTCTTTCTTTCTTTCTTTCTTTCTTTCTTTCTTTCTTTCTTTCTCTCTCTCTCTCTCTCTCTCTCTCTCTCTCTCTCTCTCTTTCTTTCTTTCTTTCTTTCTTTCTTTCTTTCTTTCTTTCTTTCTTCTTTCTTTCAGTAATCGGCACTAGATTGTGTTGCCATAAACTGAGATGAGAAAGACTAATGGTGGGAGAAAATGCAACCTTCTGTTTTAGATTTATAACATAAGAACTGTTTATTATTTGACTGTTGGGGTGTTGTTTTCTCCACAGCCAGGTCACTTGCTTCCAAACTGTTGGTCAAGTCCCTTCTTCCCTGACAACAGCTCATATTGTCCCAAGAAACTATTCCTACTTCTGGTTCTAAGATGCAGCCCAGACCCACTCTAGTCAGAAACTCCCATTTCTTGCTACTATTTATCCTTTCAGTGTTGGATATGACCAATTTTTAACCAATGAGCCTAAAGAAAACTTTGTTTTACAAGATGTTATTTATATATCTGAGAGTGAGAGAAAGACAGAGAGGGAGAGAGTGTGCATGTGCATACAAGTGGGGAAAGGAGCTGAAGGAGAGAATCTCTAAGCAGACTCCCCAGTGATCGTGGAGCCCCACAGGGGGCTCCAACTCATGACCCATGAGATCAAGACCTAAGCCCAAACCAAGAGTCCAATGTTTAGCTCACTGAGCCCACTGAGGGCTGGGCTGGACGAAATTTTAATGAGAGTTTATGGAGAATGAAAGTTCCTTGCTTGTCTTTTTTTTTTTTTTAAAGATTTTATTTATTTGACAGAGAGGGAGATCACAAGCAGGCAGAGAGGCAGGCAGAGAGAGAGGGAAGCAGGCTTCCTGCCGAGCAGAAAGCCTGATGCAGGGCTCAATCCCAGGACCCTGAGATCATGACCTGAGCAGAAGGCAGAGGCTTTAACCCAGTGAGCAACTCAGGCGCTCCATCTTGTCTTAAAAAACTTCCAAAAGCAACTCTATTATCTCTCAGGTTGAAGAAAAGTGTTAAAAGAACTACTCATGTTACTTAGTTAAATTCTAAGAAGAGTAATGTTTATACTAAATCTTTACTATCACATGACCTATTACCAAAGACTAAAGAGCAGTCTTAATGTTTCCCATATAAACTACCTGAAAATAGTCAATATCAGCAAGGGGGTGTCTACTTAATGCATCTTTCTCTTAGGAACACAAAGCTCTCATTTGTCTGAGAAACATGACTGCTGGCAGACTGGGAGCCTGTCCAAGAGTCTCTGAACTAGGACAAGATAAAGTCAAGTTGCAAAGACTTTTCTACTGCTGTGCAAGAAAACAAATGCAAATTTTTCTCCCCAAAGACAAAGTAGAAAGCCAAGGTAATTGCTAGCATTCATCTTGTGACCATAAGAGAAGTCTTATGGTCTTCTTAAAGACCATAAGTCAGTCTTAAAAAAAGCCAGTCTTAAAAAAAAAAACTGAGAGATGAAAAGAAATTAGATCTCTACGTCACTGTTGAACTGCTGAATCAAACCAACCATGAAGCTGTGCCTAACTCTGGTGTGTAGTCTTTTATTGCCTAAGCCATCTGGAGTTCATATTTTTGCAATTTATAAGAAAATAAATTCTAACTGAAGCAATGTGCAAAAGAAGATATTCAGACCATTGGGGATATATCTATGAAGTCTAGAACTATTCAGGGGAGAAGTATATGTTATAGTTATTGTGAACCAACTACAGTATGAAAGGCACGGACTTGAAAGAATACTGAGAGATGTATGTAGACATGGAAGAGCAGAATCCTCTTCTCTAATCAATATGTGAGTTATTTGCTGCTTCCAAAGTCTGTGCAATCCCCAAACTCACTGGCCAGTGAGCTAGCAGAACAATTAACTTGGGATTGGAAGTCTTTATAGAAATGGGGTTAAAAATAAGTCATGTAGACATTCTTAAATTTCTTAATCTTTTTTTATTGGAAAATTTAGTATGTTTGCATTTGTCTTGCCAGAGGGGGTTATTATGATGGTTGCAGACATATTTGTACGATTACTATTATTAAACCATAGTTTAACCAGAAGTTGAACAATACTTTATAATCTGAATGAAACCCACTATTTCTTATGCCTTGTATATTTTCTTCTACCATACTTTTAGTCGTGATTAAAAGTATTAATTGCTCAAATTAGAAAACATAATACTCCTCACATTATTTTAGCCACCAAGTTCTCTCCACTTAGCTTCTCGGATTTCCCAGGAGATTCATTTCCTCATCTCCATTTCCCTTATTACTGTCCATCTTCTTAACAGGTGCTCTTCTTGGTGCTTTCATTTCCCATCCAACTTTTTGGATAATCACCAGAATTATTATTTTAATTCATGTGATTCCCATGCCTTAAAATATTAAAGTCTTTTTATCACTTGCAATATGAAATTTAAATTTCTTAGAATTTAATAAAAGATCATGAATTTGCCCCAACTTAATATGGATTAGGTGAGGTAACAAAATTGTATTTCAGGCATAGGAATACCTTCTGGGTGACAAATGGAAGAATATATTCAATGAACATATACCTGAAATGGTGACAAAACTCATTGCCAACCCTTCCCCCAACATTTTCTTCATGTGCAATCATATACAATTACCTTGCAAGACCTTCTCTAGCTGTGTGGTCCTCTGTGCAGGTTGTCTCACCTTGCTTCCCATAAGCAGGAAAGGTAAAGTGTTTTCTAGAGAAACAAAAGCTGAAGGAGTTCATTGCTGTGAGACAAACCTTACTAGAAATGCTAAAGGGAGTTCGTTAAGCTGAAACAAAAGAACATAAATTAGTAGTAGGAAAACATAAAAATATAAAAATAACCAGCAAATGTAAATATATAGTTAAATTCAGAATACTCTAATGTTATGATAAATCACTCATTACTAGTTATAAATGTTAAAACACAAAAGTACTAAAAATAACTAGAACTATAATAATTTGTTAATGGATACTAATGTAGAAAGATGGAAATTGTGACTTCAAAATCATGAAATATGTGTAGGGGAAGGTAAAAAAATACAGCTTTTGTATGCATTTGAATCTAACTTGTTATAGCTTAAAACAGACTGTTACAAATAAAAGATGTTCTATATAAGCTTCATGGTAACCACAAAGCAAAAATGTGTAGTCTATACAAAAAGTAAAGAGAAATGAACCAAAGCATGCACTACACAAAATCATGAAATCACAATGGAAGAGAACAAGAGTACAGGGGAACAAAGAGATTACCAAAAAAAAAAAAAAAAAAAAAGAAAAAGAAAAAGAAAAAAAGGCAAAATGGCAATAATAAATTCAGACCTATCAATCATTATTGTAATGCAAGTAGACAATTCTCCAGTCAATATGCCGCCTAAATGAAACTGATCGTAACTTTAAGGACACATAGACTGAATGATGTAATGGAAAAACTTACCTTCTGTATATAGAAACTAAAAGAAAACAGGTAGCTATACTTATTTCAGACAAAATAGTCTTTAAGCCAAAGGTGGTAATGAAAGACAAAGGAGTTCATTATATCCTGGTAAAGGACTCAATTCATCAAATATTTACCATTAGTAAATATTTATACAAACAACTTGGGATCAACTAAATATATAAAGTAAGTATGAATAGATCTGAAGGTAGAGAATGACTGTAATGCATTAATAGTAGAGAACTTCAACACCTCATTTTAACAACAGATATGTAATCTAGTCAGAAAATCAGTAAGCAAACTGATTGTACTTAAACTATACATCAGACCAGATGGACCCAAAAGACATTTATAAAATATTCCATCCTACATGTGATTTATCTAGGCCACAAAAAAAGTCTAGGAAATTTAGGTAGATTGAAATCATATTAAGCATCTTTTCAAATCACACTAGCATAAAACTAGAATAAATTGCAAGAAAACAGGAATTTCACAATTATGTGGATATTTAAAAATATGCTTTTAAAAACAGAATAAAAAAATAAAAAAAATAAAAAATAAAAATAAAACAAAAAAAACAATAAAAAAAAACAAAAACAAACAAAACAAAAAAATAAATAAAAATAAAAAAAACAAAAAAAACAAAACAAAAACACCAGAACAAAACAAAACATGCTCTTGAGTAACCAATGAGTCAAAGAAAAATTCAAAAAAGAAGTCAGAAAGTATACTGAGACAAATGAATATGAAAATACAGAACTCCGAACTTATGTAGCAAACATAAGTCTAACAGGGAAGTTTATAATAATAAACACTGATATGGAGGAAAAAGATCTCTAATAATAATCTATTTCTCAAGAAGCTAAGAAAGAAAAAAAATAAGCCAAAGTTAGTAGAATGAAGGAAATAGCAAAGATTGGAGCAGAAGTAAATGGAATAGGGGCGTCTGCCTTCAGCTCAGGTCATGATCCCAGAGTCCTGGGATCAAGCCCCGCATCGGGCTTCCTGTTCAGCGGGAAGCCTGCTTCTCCTGCTACCATTCCCTCTGCTTGTGTTCCTTCTCTTGCTGTGTTTCTCTCTGTCAAATAAATAAAACCTTTAAAAAAAAATAAGTAAATGGAATAGAGGCCAGGAAAACAGTAAAAAGCAATCAGTGAAACTAAGAGTTGTTTTTTGGTTTTTTTAATTTTTTTAAATAAACAAAATAGGCAAACTTTTAGCTAGATTTAGGACTCAAATAAATGAGATAATACAAGAAAGAGGAACTAAAACACTGATATCGCACAAATGGAAAGGGTGAGAAGAGACTATTATGAAGAACTATGTGTTAAGGGGCACCTGGGTGGCTCAGTGGGTTAAATAAAGCCTCTGCCTTCAGCTCAGGTCATGATTTCAGGGTCCTGGGATCGGCCCGCATCAGGCTTTCTACTCAGTGGGGAGCCTGCTTCCCTCTCTCTCTCTGCCTGCCTCTCTGCCTACTTGTGATCTCTCTCTGTGAAATAAATAAATAAATAATCTTTAAAAATAACTATGTGTTAACATATGTACAACCTAGAAAAGATGCTTAAGTTCCTAGACATAAAATGTACCAAGAGTGAATCATGAAGAAATAAAAATCTGAACAGACTAATCAGTAGTAATAAAATTGAATCAGGAACTAAAAACCTCTCAACAAAAAATGTTCAGGACAAGATGGCTTCAACTGGCAAACTCTACCTTCTTTAAATGTAAAGAAGAAATAATCCCAATTCTTCTCAAACTCTTCCAAAAATGAATTGAGAATACTTCCAAATAATTTTTGAGGCCAAATATACATTACTAAATACTTAGGAATACATTTAACCGAAGAGGCAAAAGATTTGTACAGTGGGAACTACAGATATTGATGAAAAGAGTTAAAGACACAAATAAATGGAAACATATTTCACTCTCATGGATTAGAAGAAATAATATTGTTAAACTGTCCTTATTAACCAAAGTGATACAGAAATTCAGTGCAATCTCTATGAAAATTACAATGACATATTTTGTATGGAACCACAAAAACCCAAACTGTCAAATAATTGTAAGAAAAAATAAAGTTGGAGGCATCACACTGTCTGATTTTAAGTTGTATTACAAAGTTATAGTAATCAAAATAGAATGATATTGGCACAAAAACAGGCACAGAAATTAATGGAACAGAAAAGAGCACAGACATAAACCCACATACATGTGATTAATAACAAGGGAGTCGAGAATATACAATTGGATAGTGATAGTTTCTCTAATAAATTGTTCTGAGAAAACTGGATAGCCAGATAACAAATGAATGAAAGGGGATCCATACTTTATATTTTACATAAAATTCAACTAAAAGCTTCTAGAATAAAACACAGGGAGAAAGTTCCTTAACATCGACCTTGATAATGATCTTTTTTCTTCTTTCTTTCTTTCTTTCTTTTTTTTTTTCTTTTGTATTTAACACCAAAAGCAAAGGCAGAAAAAGCAAAAATAAACAATTGGGACTACATTAAACTAAAAACCTGGACAGGAAAAGAAGCCATCAGCAAAATGAAAAGGCCAGTTATGGAACAGGAGAAAATATTTATTAATCATATATCTGATAGGGAGTTATTAGGGAAATATATAATCTTATATAACACAATAGCAAAATAATCTCATTAAAAATGGGCAAGGAAACTGAACATAAGTTTTTGCAAAGAACACATACAAATGGCCAACAGGTACAAGAAAAGATATTCGACATCATTAATCATCAGGAAAATGCAAATCAAAGCCACTGAGATATCTATCACGTTACACCTATTAGAACAGCTATCATCAAAAAGACGAAAGATAGTAAGTGTTAGTTAGGATGTGGAGAAAAGGGAACAGTTTTGCACTGTTTTTTTTTTTAATTTCCTTTTTATTTTTAATTAATTTTTATTAACATATAATGTATTATTGGCCCCAGGGTACATGTCTGTGAATCGTCAGGCTTACACATTTCACAGCACTTAACAGCACACACCCTCCCCAATGTCCACAACCCAACCACCCCATCCGTATGCCCCCTCCTCCCAGCCACCCTCAGTTTGTTTCATGAGTCTAGAAGTCTCTTATGGTTTGTCTACCTCCCCATCCCTTCCTGTTTCATTTCTCTCCCCCACCCCCCCAAACACGCTCCTTGCCTCTCAAATTCTTCATATCAGAGAGATCATGTGAAAATTGTCTATCTCTGACTGACTTATTTCGCTTAGCATAATACCCTCCAGTTCCATCCACGTCTTTGCAAATGGCCAGATATTGTTTCTCTTGATGGCTGCATATTATTCCATTGTATATATATCATGTGTCTGTTGGCAATTTGGATCTCCTCTTTGCAGAAATGTCTGTTCATATCTTCTGCCCATTTCTTGATTGGATTATTTGTTCTTTGGGTGTTGAGTTTGAGAAGTTCTTTATAGATTTTGGATTCCCAACACCATTTGTTGAAGAGACTGTCTTTTTTCCACTGGATATTCTTTCCTGCCTTTTTGGGATGGAATGTTTTGAATATATCTGTGATATCCATCTGGTCCAGTGTGTCATTTAGAAGCTTTATTTCCTTGTTGATCTTTTGCTTAGATGATCTGTCCATTTTGGTGAGGGGGGTATTAAAGTCCCCCACTATTATTGTATTATTGTTGATGTGTTTCTTTGACTTTGTTATTAATTGGTTTCTATAATTGCTGCTCCCATGTTAGGGGCATAGATATTTACAATTATTAGATCTTCTTCTTGGACAGTGCCTTTAAGTATGATATAGTGTCCTTCCTCATCTCTTATTATAGTCTTTGGATTAAAATCTAATTTATCTGATATAAGGATTGCCACTCCAGTTTCTACTGATGTCCATTAGAATGGTAAATTGTTTTCCACCCCTTCACTTTAAATCTGGAGGTGTCTTTGGGTCTAAGATGAGTATCTTGTCGACAGCATATCGATGGGTCTTATTTTTTTATCCATTCTGATACTCTGTGTCTTTTGATTGGGACATTTAGCCCATTTACATTCAGGGTCACTATTGACAGACATGAATTTAGTGCCATTTTATTGCCTGTTAGGTGACTGTTTACTGTACATTGTCTCAGTTCCTTCCTGGTCTATTAGGCTCTCTCTGCTTAGAGGACTCCTTTCAATATTTCCTGTAGGGCTGGTTTGGTGTTTGCAAATTCTTTCAGTTTTTGTTTGTCCTGGAAACTTTTTATCTCTCCCTCTATTTTCAGTGACAGCCTAGCTGGTTATAGTATTCTTGGCTGCATATTTGTCTCATTTAGCGCTCTGAATATATCCTGCCAGTCCTTTCTGGCCTGCCAGGTCTCTGTGGATAGGTCTGCTGTTAATCTAATATTTTTGCCTTTGTATGTTACAGATTTCTTGTCCTGAGCTGCT
>CM053606.1:93736091-93753051 GCA_028646535.1 Procyon lotor | reverse complement strand
ATGGAACTGGAGGGTATTATGCTAAGCGAAATAAGTCAGTCAGAGAAAGACAAATATCACATGATCTCTCTGATATGAAGAACTTGATAGGCAAGGCAGGAGTTTGGGGGGGTGGGGGAGAGAAATGAAACACGAAGGGATGGGGAGGGAGACAAACCATAAGAGACTCCTAGACTCAAGAAATGAACTAAGGGTGGCCTTGGGGGGTGGTGGGGGAGGGATAGGGTGGCTGGGTTGTGGACAATGGGGAGGGTATGTGCTATTAAGTGCTGTGAATTGTGTAAGCCCGAAGATTCACAGACATGTACCCTGGGGCAAATAATACATTATATGTTAATAAAAATTAATTAAAAGTAAAAAAAAAATAAAATAAAATAAAATACAAAAAAAAATTATATACAGTATACTTAGAAAGTTTAATTAACATTAAATGAGTGCCTTATGTGTACCATATCGTTAATGTAAATAAATTAAAGATTCATATGGAAATCTTGTATAATGTATTAAAAATGCTATCCTGGCTAAATTCAGGATTTTTGCAAATATGACTATAATACTATAGAGACACAGGTAAAGGGTATATGTTACCTTACCTCAGTAAAGTATTATGTGTGACTCTTTAGAGCAGAGACATAATAGGATCCAAACAACATGGAAACATTTCTGAGGCCCCACAGGCCCAGCTAAAATGTTTAGAGGCTGTTGCTACCTTCAGTCTGTGAGGATAATATGGGATCTTGTCAAATTTCCTGGTCTGTATTTTACAAGAGTATTTTTTTAAAAGATTTAATTTATTTATTTGACACAAAGAGAGAGAGAGAGATCACAAGTAGACAGATGGGGGGAGGGGGGGAAGCAGGATCCCCATTGAGCAGAGAGTCCAATGCAGGGGTTGATCCCAGGACCCTCAGATCATGAACTGACCTGAAGGCAGAGGCTTTAACCCACTGAGCCACCCAGACACCCCGAATGTTTTTTATATACCTGTCTCTTACAACTATTCTAGAGAACTAGCTAGTCCTTATTATTCTATGAGGGGAACCCAACATCTTAATATTATCTACCCTTTATATTATCTACCAGGTTCATCTAAGGCTAGTCATGATTAAATAATAATTGAGATATTGGATGTAATAGTGACATCAACAAGTCACCAGAAAAAGGAAAAATGAGGAAGTGCAAGGAAGTAATCTTCAGTGCTATGTTTCCAAAACTGGAGACAAGCCTTTACTTGCTCAAGTAAAAGAGAAAGCCATCATCTTCTCTTTGGACTATTTCTGAATATCTATATTGGAAATTGGATGAAGATTCATTATTTATTCTTTATTTTCCCCAAACTCCATGTTATAAAATATTTGAAATGTATTTCATGTAATAGTCCATAGAATTTGATTAGAACAAAAGAGTATGCTATCTATGAAATGGTAAGGTGTTATATTTTTAGAGCTATAAAACTGGTTCTCCACTTGGTTTCTCCTAAACATGAGCATTTTATAAAAAAAATTCCAGATTTAAGAGTTATAATAAGAAGAAAAGGGGCCACAAGAATTAGAAATATAAAATGAACAGGGTTTATTGATGGAGGACATGGAGGCCTTGTTGTCTTTAAAAACCTTTTGATGGTATTTTTTTAGAGATTGCATTGAACGTGTAGATTTCTCTGGGTAGCATAGAGGTTTTAACAATATTTGTTTTTCCAATCCATGAGCATGGAATTCTTTTCTTTTTGTGTGTGTGCCTTCCTCAATTATTGTCGTAACTGTTCTGTAGTTTTCAGAATACAGATCCTTTACTTTGCTGAGGTTTATTCTTAAGTATCTTATGAGTTTTGCTGTAGTTGTAAATGGGATCATCTTCTTGATTTCTCCTTCTTCTGCCTCACTGTTAATATATAGAAATGTAACTGACTTCTGTGCATTGATTTTATACCTGGGATTTTGCTGAATTCCTGTATCAGTTATAGCAATTTTTTGTTGAAATTTTTTGGGTTTTTCTACTAGAGTATTGTTGTCTGTGAAGAGTGAAAGTTTGACTTCTTCTTTACCAATATAGATGCCTTTTATTTCTTTTTGTTGTCTGGTACAACCAACATTTTTCGTAGAACTGAAACAAACAATCCTAAAAATTATATGGAACCATAAAAGATCCCTAATAGCAAAGGGATGTTAAAAAAGAAAATCAAAGCTGGAGACATCACAATTCGGGACTTGAAGCTGTATAAGAAAGCTGTAATCATCAAGACAGTGTGATATTGGCACTAAAACAGATATATAGATCAATGGAACAGAATAGAGAAATCAGAAATGGACTCTCAACTCTATGGTCAACTCATCTTCAACAAGCAGGAAAGAATATCCAATGGGGAGAAGCTAGTCTCTTCAACAAATGGGATTGGGAAAATTGGACAGCCACATGCAGAAGAATGAAACTGGGCCATTCTCTTAGACTATACACAAAGTTAAAGTCAAAATAGATGAAAGACCTAAATGTGAGACAGGAAACCACCAAAATCCTAGAAGAGAACATAAGAAGCAACCTCTGTGACCTCAGCTGCAGCAACTTCTTACTAGACATGTCTCCAAAGGCAAGGAAAACAAAAGTAAAAATGAAGTTTTGGGACTTCACCAAGATAAAATAGTTTTCACAGCAAAGGAAACAGTCGACAAAACCAAAAGACAACTGACAGAATAAGAGAAGATATTTGTAAATGGGCTAGTACTTAGAATTTATAAAGAATTTATCAAGCTCAACACCCAAAACCAAAAAGTCCAGTCAGGATATAGGCAGAAGACATGAACAGACATTTCTCCAAAGAAGACATTCAAATGACCAATGGACAAATGAAAAAATGCTCAATATCACTCAGCATCAGGGAAATGCAAATCAAAACCACGATGAAATACCACCTCATGCCAGTCAGAATGGTTAAAATTAACAACCCAGGAAACAACAGATGTTGGTGAAGATGCAGAGGAAGGGGACGCCTCATACACTGTTAGTGGGAATGAAACTAGTGTAGCCACTCTGGAAAACAGTATGGAGGTTCCTCAAAATGTTAAAAATAGAACTAGGGACACCTGGTTGTCTCAGAGGGTTAAAGCCTCTGCCTTTGGCTCAGGTCATGATCTCAGGGTCCTGGGATTGAGCCCCATGTCGGGCTTTCTGCTCAATGGGGAGCCTGCTTCCTCCTCTCTCTCCACCTGCCTCTCTGCCTACTTGTGATCTCCCTCTCTCTCTGTGAAATAAATAAATAAATAAAATCTTTAAAAAAAATAAAAATAGGGGCGCCTGGGTGGCTCAGTCGTTAAGCGTCTGCCTTCAGCCCAGGTCAGATCCCAGGGTCCTGGGATCAAGCCCCACATCGGGCTCTCTGCTCTGTAGGAAGCCTGCTTCTCCCGCTACCATTCCCTCTGCTTGTGTTCCCTCTCTCGCTGTGTTTCTCTCTGTCAAATAAATAAAATCTTTAAAAAAAAAATAAATAAATAAAAATAAAAATAGAACTACCCTACAAGCCAGCAATTGCACTACTAGGTACTTACCTAGTAGAATACAAAAAGAATACAAAAATACTGATTTGAAGAGGCCCATGCAACCTGATGTTTATAGTAACATTATTAAGTATGACCAAATTATGGAAGGAGCCCAAATATCCATTGACTGGTGAATGAATAAAGAAGAGCAAAATACACACACACACACACACACACACACACACACACAGAGAGAGGGAGAAAGAGAGAGAGAGAGAGAGAGAGAGAGAGAGAATTTGCTGGAATATTACTCAGCTATCAAAAAGAATGAAATCATGCCATCATGGATGGAGCTAGTGTATTACGCTAAGTGAAACAAGTCATCAGAGAAAGATAAATACCATATGATTTCACTTATATGTGGGATTTGAGAAATAGAACAGATGAACATAAGGGAAAGGAGTAAAATAAAGAAAAGAAAGAAAACCATAGGAGACTTTTAACTATGGAGAACAAACTTAGGGTTGATGGAGGGAAGGTGGGCTAAATGGGTGGTGAACATTAAGGAGGGCACTTGTGAAGAGCACTTGGAGGTTCCTCAAGAAGTTAAAAATGCAGTCAAAAAACAGACAGGCAACCCACACAATGGGAGAAGATATTCACAAATGACTCTACAGACAAAAGGCTGATATCTAAGATCTACAAAGAATTCTTCAAACTCAACACTCAAAAAACAGATAATCATGTCAAAAAATGGGCAGAGACATGAACAGACACTTCTCCAAAGACATACAAATGGCTAACAGACACATAAAAAATGTTCATCATCATTAGCTATCAGGGAGATTCTTTTGGAGGGGAGAGTGGTGGGGGTTGTGTGAGCCTTATAGTGGGTATTGCAAAGGGCACATATCGCATGCAGCACTGGGTGTGGTACATGAACAATGAATCTTGGAACACTGAAAAAATAAAATTAAATTAACTGGAAAAAATAAAAGTAAATAAATTAATCTTAACCCCTCCCCCCCACACACCCATTTGAAATACCACCTTATCCCAGTTAGAATGGTCAAAATCAACAAGACAGTAAACAAGTCTTGGAGAGGATGTGGAGAAAGAGGAACCCTCTTACACTGTCGGTGGGAATGCAAGTTGGTGCAGCCACTTTGGAAAACAGTATGGACATTCCTTAAGAAATTAAAAATAGAGCTACCCAATGCCCCTGCAATTGCACTACGGGGTATTTACCCCAAAGATGCAGATGCATTACAAAGAAGGGCCATATGCATCCCAATGTTCATAGCAGCAATGGCCACAATCACCAAACTGTGGAAAGAGCCATGATGCCCTTCATCAGGTAAATGGATAAAGAAAATATGGTCCATATATACAATGGAATATTATGCCTTTATCAGAAAGGATGAATACTCAACTTCTTTTTTTTTTTAATACTCAGCTTTTGTATCAACATGGATGGACTGGAAGAGATTATGCTGAGTGAAATAAGTCAAGCAGAAAGAGTCAATTATCATATGGTTTCATTTCGTGTGAAGCATAAGGTAAAACACAGAGGACATTAGGAGAAGGAAAGGAAAAGTGAATTGGGGGAAACTTGAGCGGGAGATGAAGCATGAGAGACCTTGGACTCTGAGAAGCAAACAGGGTTTTGGAGGAGATGAGAGTGGGTGGTTGGGTGACCTGGTGGTGGGTATTAAGGAGGACAAGTATTGCATGGAGCACTGGCTGTGGTTCATAAACAATGAATCATGGAACACTGAAAAAATAAAATTAAATTTAAAAAAAAGTTAAAAATGAAGATATCCTATGACCTATCAATTTCACTTCTAGGTATTTATCCAAAGGATACAAACATAGTAATTCAAAGGGGCACATGCACCCCTATGTTTATAGCAACAATGTCCACAATAGCCAAAATATGGAAAAAGCCAAGATGTCCATCAACAGATGAATGAATAAAGATGATATAGATAGATAATGGTTGATAGATAGTGATGATGAGAGATAGATGATAGATATACGTGATATAGACATATAGGAATATGTAGGAATACTATTCAGCTATCAAAAATAATGAAATCTTGCCATTTGCAATGACATGGATGGAAGTAGAGGGTATTATGTTAAATAAAATAAGTCAGTCAGAGAAACACAAATGTCATTTCTTACATTTCACTTATATGTAGAATTTAAGAAACAAAACAATGGTACCTGGGTGGCTCAGTCAGTTAAGCATCTGTCTTTGGCTGAGGTCATGATCCCAGGGTCCTGGGATCAAGCCCCGCATTGTGCTTCCTGCTCAGTGAGGAGCCTGCTTCTCCTTCTCCCTCTGCCTGCCACTTCCCCTGATTGTGTTCTCTCTCTCTGTCAAATAAATAAAATCTTAAAAAAAATTAAAATAGATGAACATGGGGGAGGGAAAAAAAATAAGATGAAAATAGAGAGAGAGACACAGCATAAGAGACATTGAACTCTAGGAAACAGAACTGTTGCTGGATAGGAGTGGGGGGAAGGGATAATTGGGTGATGGGCATTAAGGTGGGCACTTTATTTAATGAGCTCTGGATCTTACATGCAGCTGATGAATCACTAAATTCTATCCCTGAAACTAATAACACATTATATGTTAACTAAATTGTATTTAAATAAAGAATAAATAAATAAATAGATAAATAAATAAAATATAAAATTAAAAAAAAAAGTTTTGAGTCTCTATTATATACTAAATACAAAAAATGCAATATCTGCCTCCTAAAAGCTTACATAGTAAGTCAGTCCCTTCTCCCTAAGTTCTTTCATGAAAAGCTTATTTAGCCTAATGATGAAGAATCTTTAAGTATGTTAAAACCACTGCTTCCCATGTTATTAAATTATTCTTAAATAAGTAGGTGGATATTTTCTTTAAAGGTTCTGGCTGAGTACAAGTGAATGTGCAGATACTTTTACCCTAAGTGTCAGTAATCTTGATGGGTTCATGCTGTCAATTCAAATTAATTGTTTTATTAAAAAGCTGTATTTAGGCAGAGAGTTCTATGAGCCTCCTCATAAAAATGAACTATATTTCCTCATAAATTTTCAAAGTACTTGGAAATAAATCCACAATTTAGAAGAAGATAAAAGTCTCTGATATGCACAGCAAGTTAAGAAAATGGAAATATCACAGTTGAACACTATGATAAGGAAGTATGGAAGGAATGTTTAATAAACATCATCACTTACATGGAATTTTTATTTGTTTTCTCTTTGATGCACAGAAATTTTTAGAGTATTATTTTAATTATATTTTGGTCTTCATTTTACTTCTGTGATATTTCTGAATGTATGAAAAAAGAGATGAGTTAGGAAAGAGAAAACTGTCATTGAAAGCCTTTCATATGAGAATGTTTAGATTTTTTTATTATTTAATTATTTATTATTTTATTATCATAAAAATTAAATATTTTTATTTAATTATATCTCAATTACTTAAATTGAGATTCAAAAAAATCCATAACCATGTTTCAAAAATAAACTTGGGTTTTGGCTTTATTAAATCAAACCAAAATATGACATAAAAGAAGTGCACAAGACATAAATGTTTAGCTCAATGAATTATTACAAGGGAAGAGTTTCTACCTGTGAAACCAAGTGGAACATTGTCCACTGGCCAGAATCTCAACTCATGCTCTCTTCCAATGTTCAACCCCTCACTTCTCAAAGGAAAGACTTTCCCTCCTGCTTTCTAGACAGCTTAGATTGATTCTGCTTATTTTGAAAGTTATACTAAATGGAATTATCAATATATATGCTTTTGTACCTGCTTTCTATATTCCTCAACTTGTTTCTGAGTACCTCCCACTTAGCAGCATATAGGGGTGTTATCTCCATTTTCAAAGAGGCAGAGTCTTCCAATATATGTAAGAACACTAGTATATAAGTACATATATGAATGACTTCTACTCCAAGTTGGCATTCAGGTTGTCTAATGCCCTAAAGCTTTTATAAGCAATACAGTTATAATTTTTGTTCATATTCCTGAAGTACAATTTATGTATTTTTGTTAAGTGTGCTCATTGACTGATAACTGTTGTTTTTTGTTCTTAGAGTTAGTCTCCCATAAGAAAGTAGATTTTACTCTTTTTGCTTTTGCCCATTCTTGTATGTTTGTACTAATGAATCATTAAGGTTTTAATTTGCATTTCTCCAATGTGTAACAACATTGAAAACCTTTCTTGTAATTAAATAACCATTTTAATGTGCTATTTTTGAAGTTCCTAATCAAGCCTTTTGACATTTTTAGTTTTATTTTATTTTTTTAAAGATTTTATCTATCTATCTATCTATCTATCTATCTATCTATCTATTTATTTATTTATTTATTTATTTATTTATTTATTTATTTATTTGACAGAGAGAGAGATCACGAGTAGGCAGAAAAGCAGAGAGAGAGGGGGAAACAGGTTCCCCTTTAAGCAGAGAGCCTGATGTAGGGCTTGATCCCAGGACCCTGAGATCATGACCTGAGCTGAAGGCAGAAGCTTTAACACACTGAGCCACCCATGAACCCCAAGGTTATTGTTTGACATTTTTAGATATTCTCTTTTGCTTATTAATTTGTAGAAGTTCTTGCTTTTGTTTTGTTTTGCTTTGTTTCAAGTTTTTATTTAAATTCTAGTTAGTTAACACATAGTGTGATATTGGTTTCAGGAGTAGAATTTAGTGATTCATCACTTACATATAGTACCCAGTGCTATCACAAGTGCCCTCCTTAATACCCATCACCCATTTAGCCTATACCCTGCCCACCTCCCCTCCATCAACTCTCAGTTTGTTCTCTATAGTTAAGAGTCTTTTATGGTTTGTCTTCCTCTCTTTATTTTACCCCTTTTCCTTATGTTCATTTCTATTTCTCAAATTCCACATATAAGTGAAATCATATGGTATTTATCTTTCTCTGATGACTTGTTTCACCTAGCATAATACACTCTAGCTCTATCCATGATGGCATGATTTCATTCTTTTTGATATCTGAGTAATATGCCATCACACACACACACACACACACACACACACACACACACACACACACACTACTCTTCTTTATCCATTCATCTGTCAATGGATATTTGGGTTTAGGCTCTTTCCATAATTTGGCCATTGTTGATAATGCTGCTATAAACATCAGATTGCATGGGCCTCTTCAAATCAGTATTTTTGCATTCTTTTTGTATTCCTCTAAGTGAGTACCTAGTAGTGCAATTGCTGGGTTGTAGGGTAGTTCTATTTTTAACTTTTTGATGAACCTCCATACTGTTTTCCAGAGTGGCTGTACCACTTTGCATTCTCACCAGCAGGGTAAGAAAAATACATATAGTTATAGAATTTTGCTGATAAATGCAGGTTTGTTGCTAAACTTGAATATAGTTATCAATTTTCCGTATGATACATAACATCATATACTAGACTGCATTTATGAACTAGCTTATATAAAGTTTGAAATTATAAAAAAATTAATTATAAACTAGGCATTACAAGTATATAAGGAAAACATATATAATCCAAGAAACATTTAAGATGGAGGAGATATTAAGAAATCAGAGTAAAAATAAAAACAAATCAGAGTAAAGAACCATATCTAAATAAAAAGCTGATATTAAAAAAAAAAGCTGATATTAGATCCCAGCAATTGGATGTTTAACTGATCACAACCAAACTCATGGCAAAGTATGTTGGAAATATTTTCATATTAAACCTAGAGATGCTCTGTATAAGCCCAGAATTTTTCCCGTCTTCTGAGAACTGCATTTCAGTTTGGCAAAATAAATGTTCTGTACTTATAGAAGGCTGGAGCATGGAGAAAGGACACCATCAAAGTATCACTACCTACATCAATTTACATAATTATAGACAATAAAGAGAAATAGAGGAGGGGTAACCTTATAAATCCTATATTATGTTAGGATGTGTTGGGAGGCTCCAAAGACTCCATAACATGTACAATCATCTTCCTTACTATTGCCAAAATGCCTCAGGAAGTCATATAAATGAAAGTACCTTATATTACTGTGGTGACTTGTGGAAATCAGGTTTATTCTCATGTTAATTTCCCTATACATATATAGAATATATTATTTGTATTGGAAGCAGAATATTAATAAATATATACAAGTGCTAAAGTAATTTAAAATGACTTGAGGAATTTAAACTTAAGAGAAATAACATAGTATCAGTAGTTACATATTTTAAGAAATGAAAGCTACACAATAGTAAACTTAAAAACAGAAATCTTTATAGACAATAGAAAATCAAAATGACTTTGACATTTAAATACAGTGAGTATTTTTATTATAAACTTTCTAATATTCTAATTTGCTTCAGAAGAATAACCATTAAAATTTCCATTCATAATCAATAAATTGTATTTATTTTAGAATGAATATATTTTCAAGAATAAACAACCACGGGGCACCTGGGTGGCTCAGTGGGTTAAGCCTCTGCCTTTGGCTCAGGTCATGATCTCAGGGTCCTGGGATCGAGCCCCACATTGGGGCTCTCTGCTTAACAGAAAGCCTGCTTCCTCCTCTCCCTCTGCCTGCTTCTCTGCCAACTTGTGATTTCTCTCTCTGTCAAATAAATAAATACAATATTTTAAAAAAGAAGAATAAACAGTCACTTAACTGAGCAGTCAGGGGGAGTGGATTTAGCAATTCATTCTAATAGTTGTAGTAGTAATAGTTGGAGTAGCAGCAACTATCACTGAAGAGCTCTGGCCAGTTTCTGGGCTGTTAAATAGACACAAGTAAGTTAGGGTGGAGTCTTAAATTAAGGCACAGGTTACTGAACCCCAGAGCAAGCGAACTCATCTCTGTGTGAACTCTTATTATTATCTCTAACTCTATAATAGAAGCATATTTAGAAACAAAACAGACAAATAGAAACTTAAACTGCCTCCAGTGTACCTTCTCTTACCCAGGCAAATATGTAAATTACTAGTGCTTGGGTAACATATTGCCTTTGACACAATGATTTGGGGTAGGGGATAAAGATTAATAAGTTTCTCAAATATTATTAGAACAAATAATCTTGGTTAAAATTTATTCTTATTCAAGTCTACCCATCAACTGTGTATAAAATACATATGTAGGGAAGAATAATCTTAAAAATATGTATACAGAAGAAATAATTTTAAAATACAAGGTGCAATATGTAAGAATTTATGCAAAAATATCAGTAATGGTCAGATGCTCTTGTTATTATAATTAAAATATAGATTCAATGTAATAATGCAAGTATTGTTAACTGAATAAGAAGAAAGATGTATTTTAGGCTCTCTTTTATAAAGCAGAAAAAGTTGGGTATTTCTGTTTTCTAAGAATTATGCAGATTAGAAGTAAAAAGTAAAGTATCAATTTTTTGCTGTGAAGAGGATGTTCTTCAGGATTGGATTGGAGAAAATGTATTTTGGAGCTTCTGGAAGTAATGGAAAAAGAACAGCTTAGGGATTTGAAAATTACAAAAAGAATAAATAGAGAAGAACTCATAAAAATCAGTTATTGGAATCATAAAAATGGTTAAATGAGATCTCTTTGGCAAGTTACAAAGGACTCTGTCTTCTTTAATGCCATTGGCTCCTTGATTTCTTTAAACACACATGCTATTCAATCAAGCACATTGAATAAACAGGATTACAAGCAAAACAAGAGGAGAAGGAGGAAAAAGGAAAAGAGAAAGAGAAATCTTTACAAAGATTCTTTGTTTACAAAGACATAGGTCATTGGCTGACCTATGTCTGATTGTTTCACCTCTATCAAGACAGTTACATTAGAAGATTACAGATAAATGCAATGGGCTCATTTACTCCTAAGAGACAAAAAAAGGAGTTAGGTTATATTTACTGTTACCTCAACTACTTTTACTGAAGAAAACAGTTTCATTAAATAACATCTTTACCTGGGTCATATATTTTTATGTACACAAAATAATCTTTAATTCATAGACTACTTTAAACAACAATCCAAATATCTAATAAAATCTTAAGTATGTTTTTTCCTTTTTTCCAAAATAAAAAAAAATGTTATACTAATTTATGTTTTTATACACAGACTGACCAGCATCACAAGCTTGGCAACAAGGTGAGATAATCCCAAAGAGAATTTTAGGAAATCTGTATAGTGTGTGAACCTCTATCTGACCACTGAGACTCCTCAGAGCTGGATTTCATAGACATAGCTTTAGAAACATCATCACATTCTTTTCTTTATTTTAAAATTTTATTTGACAGAAAGAAGCACAGGGAGAGGGAAAAGTAGACTCCCCACTGAGCAGGGATCCCAATGTGGAACTCAATCCCAGGATCCTGGGATCATGATCTGAGCTGAAGGCAGATGCTTAACCAATTAAGCCATCCAGGCACCCACACCATCAATACTGTACTGTATTTTTGGGACAGCTATATGGAAACTGATGGACTGAAATAATTTGCCCATATTCAAGTCATCTTGGCCTGGGATATATGGACTGGCCATCTTGGGCTTTCTCATCACACCAGAATTTCTGCACATAGGATGCTGTTGTGATGTTGCTGTCACTTTGCAAGTCTGAGTTGGAAAAGTCGATCTTGTACAGTATTTTGAGTAGCTTTTAAAGTATAGATGGTAGTTTCTGACTCTTGAAAACAGGCTGCAGAATATGTATTGTCATAGAATTAAAAGTTATTTTTATTAAATCAGCAAGGATCAAAAAAGTAAATGGGGAGTCTGCCTCACTTTAGACACACTGGAGGAGTACTTAATAGACATTCACACTTGCAGCCAGCTGCATTCGGCTCTACCCCCAGAACCCCAGAAGTTCTTTTGGATCTCAGGGTGCTTTTAGGAGGACTCAAGAGGAAGAGTCTGATAATCCCTTTTTAATTGATTTCCACCTTCTTTCCTTTGCTTTCTACCTCCTTTGTCAGTATCTTCTCATCACAGAAACCACTTCTAACATGACACAAGAACAACAAAAAAGAGACATGATAAAACAAATTCACACTCAAGTTCCAATGATAATTGACTTATATGAAGGAATAATATTAAAGAGTAAGTAATGAAATACCACAAACAACCAGCACATTTTATTCTTTGTAAACAAGAAAATGTCCCAGTATAATAGTGGCAGCTTGTAACCTTTCAAAGATTGTTCAGATCATCTTATAAATGATACTGACCTCAATTCTTTAAAGTACAAAAAAAATATGTAATGTATTACACATTTCTATAATGACTCCTTGGTGTAAAAAAAATGTGTGATATTCCATTGTATAATAATAACCATATTACATTTTGGGGATGTCAAGTGTATTATTTATATACTACTCCACACAAAGTTGTGTTTTTCTAACTATATTTTAAATATAAGGAAATTAAAGTATAAAAAAGTTAAGTGTCTTCTTGAGGCTCATCAGTCTTGCATTTGTATGTTACAGAGTAAATATTTCAATCTAGTTGTGTCTGATTCTGAAGACTTGCTTTAATGACCATCCATTAATTATGACATTAGATGAGAATTTATAGATAATACAAAGTGTAAAGAGGGAAATAATTAAAATATTGGTCTTCATGGTAGTAAGTTATTTTAACAAACAGTGCATATATAGAAGAAGAAGGTTAGTTTAAAGAGTTTTAAACCAGGGGCACCTGGGTGGCTCAGTGGGTTAAGCCTCTGCTTTGGCTCAGGTTATGATCTCAGGGTCCTGAGATTGAGCCCTGCATCCAGTTCTCTGCTCAGAAGGGAGCCTGCTTCCCCCTCTCCCTCTGCATATCTCCCTGATGAATAAAAAATAAAAATAAATTTAAAAAAAAGTTTTAAACCAAGTTTAAATCCTGTCAAAAGCAATTAAATTCCTTATCTTCTTGAGAGAGATAAACACAAAAGTGTACACTTTTGGAAGTTTGAAATCCATAATTTTGTCTGTCTGAATATGTTTATGATCCTATGATTTCAATGTAAGACAAGAAGTTTGCTCTGATAGCCTTGGTCAAATTTGGAAATCAGCTGAATGCACCTGAAACCTTATTTTATCCTCAAGACTATCAACCACTCTGTAAAAGCCAAATTTGTTTGTTTTTATTTTTACACATTCACCCTAGAGTGAATTTTATTCCTTCTAAACACAACCTGTTTGAAAAGAGATGTAGCTCTAGTTGAAGATGGGAGAAATTTCTCCAACAGGTTTATTTTCCATTAGATTTCCTATCTACTGCATCTGTTTAGTCTTACTTTCAACAAAGCCATTTATCTGAAAGGCATTTTAGCTGTCTTTCAAGAACTGAAGGTAGAGCAATATAAATTTTTATCAGTACAGTGTGTATCTATCTGTGCATGATTAATTGGAGGCTTCACCTACTAACAGAATGATGTAGGAGATTTAGTAGATACTCAGTTAATCAAATGAAGATGAACAATGTATGTCTTTTAGTTCTCATTCCCTAAGGGTCTGTTTGTATGTAAATCTCATACTAGGTCCTTGGTAGCTCTTTTCTTTAACCCCGTTTGCACCACATCTTCTATCTACAAACTCAAAGTGTGTGTGATAGAGGTACTGACTTCAGGAGTCTAGAACTGCTGTTGTAAGCCCAAGGGGCAACTCAACCTCCAAAAAAGAAAAATATTATCTGAAGTCCTAAAGTCCCAAAAGAGTTTGATCTATGTATGTACTACTGAAATATTATGCAAGTCTCTGTCTTAGCTTGATTATTGAGAAATTGCCTCACATGTTAATATTGTTTCAATTTATGTATATTTTGAAAGGCATTAAATCAACTGTCACTATCATTTAGCATTTAAATTAACAATTTTCAAGATGTTATAAAGAAGAGATTTAACCTTCTTTTAAACTCATCAAGTAAATTGCCAATAGTCAAGAAGCTAATCATTCTATTAGTTATGTAATCAGATTTTAATGTACCAGAATTATTTATTAAACATAAAAAGTTTGTATAATCTTTTTTCTAACCTTATGTTTCCCTTTTGAATAAATGAAAATTTTTTGCAATCTCACCAATTAAATAATTCTCTAAATATTTCTTCTCTTGACACTTTTTCTGTCAAAGTCTGCATTTATCCCAACCTGATCAATTCAAATTGCTTAAGCAGAGCTTTTCAATACTTACTCTTCATAAGATACTGTGTTAAACGTTGAGAGGGAGGCAAGTTTTAATGTCCAAACTTCAGGTAGTCTGCTGATCTAGTGATGAAAATCAAAGAAATGTACATGAGAAGAAACTAACGCTCAGACTATAAACTAGAAGTGATTAATTGTGTGGAAATTTAAAATGCCTTCTTTCAAAGCATCATTTTTTTTCTGTAACGTACCTTCAGTTTTAGTGACAACTATTCCTTATGTCTCATGTGTGTATATTTATTGTTGTTATTTCTACTTCTTTTCACGTTTCATCTATCCAATACTTGAATATAGAATAATTGCCTAATTAGAGGAATTTTACTGTAGACTCCTGAAGCTGAAAGTAGTCTTAACACTCTCACATAGAAACTGTTTCTTGCTCATCTTTGTATTCACTCCAGCTCTTAAAACAGAAGTTATCATATGGTAGAAACAGTTATTTTCATTTGCTGAACTGGGTGGCTGAGATTCTTTTCCCTTCCATAATACTTTTCTGTGATTCTCTCTTGTTTTCACAATGTTCTCAAATTTATGAGACTAAAGTTTAAGGTCCATTATTATATGTGTTCAATTTAATTATCAATCTTATCTACTATGACTCCACAGAACCATTCTGCCTTTTTAACCAAATGATTGTCTCCATTTTTCCTGTAATATACTATTTTCCTTTTATAGTTTTTGACCTTTTCCACACTGTTAAATCTAATAAAATCTCACCTGTCCTTTAGCAGAAAAAAAATGAATGTTTGTGGTAAACGTACACATACACATACATGCACTGGAATATTATTCAGTCATGAGAAAAAAAAGGAAATCATGCCATTAGCAATAATTAGAATGGACTTTGATGTTATTATGCTAAGTGCTCTAAGTTAGACAGGGAAACACAGATACTGTATTATCTCACTTACATGTGGAATCTGCCAAGCCAATCTGATAGAAACAGAATAAAATGGTGATTAACAGGGCCTGGGGTGTAGGAGAACTGGGGAGATGTTGGTCAAAGATACAAACATGCTCTTAGAAAGTAAATAAGCTCTGAGGATGTAATGCACAGCGTTGTGATTATAGTTAACAATACTTTTATTTGTATTCTTGAAAGGTGTTTTTATTAGTAAATCTTACATGTTCTCTCCACAAAAAGGAAATGGTAATTATGTGACATGATAGTAATCTTAGCTAACATTATGTTGATAATCATTTGCAATATATAAGTATATCAAATCAACTTGTGTACACTTTAAACTTACACAATGCTATTTGTCAAGTGTATCTCAATTTAAAAAGGATGCTTGTAAGGGATTGCTGAATGAGTGAGAATCTTCAGATAATTTCTGTGAAACCTAGAAAATGCTGAGTAGCATCATTAATTTAGTAGAGAAATGTCAACACCTTTCATCAATTGGTTTGTTTTAATTACTAATTAAAGCCTCATTATTTGCAAAATTCTCAAGATTTAGAAATAAATAAAATAAATAGGACCTCTGTCTTCACAGACATTACAGTCTAATGGGAAAAACATTGAAGGAATAAGCACATGGAATGTGTATAGCAGTCTTCACTTCCCTACATAGCTCTTATAATTGTATTCCTTTAAAAAAAGTTTATTCTTTTAATTTTCTGTTCTCTAATTACAGCAAAATGAACATTTTAAAATTAATAATTAATTGATGATTTTATCTTTGTAAACAAATAAGGATAGATCTTTTCCTGTATAATTTGTTACTCTTTTTCCCAGCTTCATTGAGATATATGTGACATATAATATTGGGTGGGTTTAAGGTGCACAACCTGTTCATTTTAAACACATATAGTATTTGCCAACACCATCATTATGTCACATAATAACCATTTCTTTTCTATTTTAAGAACATTTAAGACTTACTTTTTTAGCAACTTTCAAGTATAGAGTACTGTTAACAAAAAAAAATCATCATTCTTGGGGCATCTGGGTGGCTCAGGGGGTTAAAGTCTCTGCCTTCAACTCAGGTCATGATCTCAGGGCCCTGGAATCCAGCCCCACATTGGGCTCTCTGCTCAGCAGGGAGCATGCTTCCCCCTCTCTCTCTGCCTGCCTCTCTGCCTAATTGTGATCTCTCTGTCAGATAAATAAATAAAATCCTTAAAAAAATCCAGGAATTCAGTCAAGTATCAGGATATAAAATTAATACACAGAAATCAGTTGCATTTCTATATACCAACAGTAAAACAGAAGAAAGAGAAATTAAGGAGTCGATTCCATTTACCATTGCACCCAAAACCATAAGATACCTAGGAATAAACCTAACCAAAGAGGCAAAGAATCTGTACTCAGAAAACTACAAAGTGC
>CM053606.1:93679642-93735591 GCA_028646535.1 Procyon lotor | reverse complement strand
GTACCTCGTTAATAGCTTTTTTAACTTCGACTTGGTTAGATTTTATTTCTTTTATTTCTCCAGAAAGGGATTTTATTTCTCCCAAAAGAGATTCTCTAATATCTTCTATGCTTTTTTCGAGCCCTGCTATCATCTTGATAACTGTCATTTTGAACTCTATTTCCGACATATTACTAATGTCCGCATTGACTAGGTCTCTAGCTATCAGTACTGTCTCTTCTTTTTTTTGTGGTGAGTTTTTCCACCTCGTCATTTTGTCAAGGTAAGAGTAGACGGGTGAGATAGAAAGATTCTCTGGAGTTCCGCAGTTTTCACTGATTCATTAACTAGGTCTTGGCTGGATATTCTAGCTGATCTTCTGAGGGAGGGGCTGTTGCCGTGGTTCTCAAATGTCTTTGCCCCAGGCGGAATTGCACCGCCCTTGCCAGGGGATGGGCCAAGCACTTTGCTCAGGTCCACTCTTGGTAGTCTTGTTCCCTGAGCGCTTTCAGTACTGCCCTGGAGGCTTGGAATGAAAATGGTGGCCTCCCAGTCTCTGGCCCAGAGGAGCCGAGTATGGGCGCCCCGATTCTCCACCCACCGTCAGAGGAAAGCCCTTATCACTCCCGTGTCCCTTGTCCGTGGTTCATGCTCTGTGCTCAGCTGGCCCGTGGCGGAGAACTTCTATCTGTGGCGCGCGCAGCCCCGTTTGGAGTCCCTAAACCAGCAGATTTCTTCTGCGCACTCTCACACCGCTCCTCCTGGAGGAGGAAGGAGGGGGTGTCTCCGGAGCTGCCTCCCGTGGGGTCCCTGCTTGAGGTATGGCAGCCCTATATGGACTATATGTCTCAGTTCCTATAGTCCAAGGTAAGCCTATGTTGTGCTGCACGGCTCCTTCTCTGCCTCGGGCTTCTCTGCCCCGATACCTGGGAGCTCTGCCACACTTTGGCTCCCCTGGTCCCTCGGTGACCCCACGGGTCCCGAAACCACACTGTTCCCGTGAGGGCTGAAGCCCCGGTTAGCCTCCAGAACGATGTCCCTCCGCGGAGCGGACTAGAAGTTCCGGATTTTGTGCTCCTCGGCTCTGCGCCTGCTGGGAGCCGGCCCCTCCCCCCCAGGGTCTCTCTTCCCGTCACTTTAAATTCACTTTTTCCATACATCCTACCTTTCTGAAAGTGGTCAATTTTCTGCTCCTAGAATTGCTGTTCTTATTCTCTTCTCTATGCTATTGCGTTTGCCAGCTTTCAGAGTGATTTCCTCCTCTTTAGCTGGACTTCTGATTCCCAGGGCTCTCTGTGCCTCCTATACCTCCGCCATCTTGCCTTCTCTCCTGGACCACACTGATGAAGTTTTAACAGCAAAATATGTTTATTTTTTGTATCTTGACCTCCCTCTTCTGGTCAATCCACTGTAATCTTATATAATTTTCAAAAGTTATATTTCCAACTACAGTGTAGTGAGCCCCAAAATTGTTTATTATCCAACTATTTCCTTAATTATCCAATAATTTCTCATAACATCCTTGCTAAAATATTCTGTAATGTTTTGAATTAGAAAAACATATTCATTTGAGAATATTTATTGATATGGCAACCATCACACTTCTCCTATTCTGAGAGAATTTTAAATTCTCTTTTGCAATCAGCCTTAGATATTATATATTAAGCCCACTTATATATTAAGGTTATATTGCCATTCTATATAACAATATCTTTAATATTTGACTAATAGTATAACATAATTTTTTTTTTCTGAGAAATGGTTGAACAGGATATGTAATTATTTTTTTTAAAGAATTTATTTATTTATTTGACAGAGAGAGAGATCACAAATAGGCAGAGAGGCAGGCAGAGAGAGAGGGGGAAGCAGGCTCCCTGCTGAGCAGAGAGCCCGATGCGGGGCTCTATCCCGGGACCCGGAGATCATGACCTGAGCTGAAGGCAGAGGCTTTAACCCACTGAGCCACCCAGGTGCCCCTATAATTATTTTTAATAAAATTTAAAATATATGTCTATCTTGATTACTATATACTCTAAGTTATAAGACTTGGGAAATATGAGAAGAAATCTGACGTGAAACGTCATAATTTTTCTTTGATTTAGATATGCATTCATTTTTATAGAAGCATACTAGAAATAGACGAGTTAAACAAAACAAAAACAACCCAAGAACAATTGTTTCAAGACAAAAAGGGAAAGCAGAACACATAAGAGATAGAGAATAGGAGATCTTATATGTGTATAATTGGAGAAGAGGGAGCTAGAATGGGGCAAAAAAATAATTGAAGAGATAAAGGAGGAATATCTTCCACATAGACATCAAGTGATATATTTAAAAAAAAGACATGAACCAAAGCAAAAATATGTTCAAAGAAAACTATACATAACCACATCAGAGTTAAATTACTTAAAAAAAATAAATTAAAGAGATTCTCAAAGAAGTCAAGGGGATGGGGGAAAGTCATATTCAAAAAAGAAAGACTATTTGAATTCTCAAAAATAATGATATAAAACAGAAGAGAATAAAACTATATCTCAAAGTGCTAAAAAGAAAACAAGAAAAACTGGAATTTAAGACAAGGATGTACTATGCCATAAGAAAGGTGAAGTAGACATTTTAAAATAAATGAGAAAGCTCAGAAATGATTACCAGCAACAGAAAAATAATAAACTACAATCAGTTTTCCCCCCACTTTTATTTTTTCAGTGTTACAAGATTAATAGTTCATGCACCACACCCCGTGCTCCATGCAATATGTGCCCTCCTCAATATCCACCACCACACTCACCCAACCCCCCACCCCCTCACCTCCAAAACCCTCAGTTTGTTGCTCAGAGTCCACAGTCTCTCATGGTTCATCTCCCCCTCTGGTTTCCCCCCATTCACCTTTCCCTTCCTTCTCACAATGCACTCCATGTTTTTCTTTATGCTCAGAACATAAGTGCAACCATAAGATAATTGACTTTCTCTGCTTGACTTATTTCACCCAGAATAATCTCTTCCAGACCCATCCATGTTGATACAAAAGTTGGGTATTCATCCTTTCTGAAGGAGGCATAATATTCCACTGTATATATGGACCATATCTTCTTTATCCATTCATCTGTTGAAGGGCATTTTGGTTTTTTCCAGAGTTTGGTGATTGTGGCCATTGTTGCTATGAACATTGGGGTACATGTGGCCCTTCTTTGTACTGCATCTGCTTCTTTGGAGTAAATACCCAGTGGTGCAATTGCAGGATCACAGGGTAGCTCTATTTTTAATTTCTTGAGGAATTTCCACCCTGTTTTCAAAGTGGCTGTACCAGCTTGCAATCCCACCAACAGTGTAAGAGGGTTCCCCTTTCTCCACACCCTCTCCAACAATTACTGTTTACTGTCCTGTTGATTTTGGCCATTCTAACTTGTGTAAGGTGGTATCTCAGTGTGGTTTTGATTTGAATCTCCCTGATTGCTAAAGATGATGAACATTTTTTCATGTGTCTATTAGCCATCTGTAAGTGTTCTTTAGAGAAGTGTCTGTTTATGTCTTCTGCCCATTTTTTGATGTGAATATCTGTTTTGTGAGTATTGAGTTTGAGGAGATTTTTATAGATCTTAGATATGAGACCTTTATTTGTAGTGTCATTTGTGAATATCTTCTCACATTCCGTGGGTTGCCTGTTTGTTTTGTTGACTGTTTCCTTTACTGTGCAGAAGCTTCTTATCTTGGTGAAGTCCGAAAAATTCATTTTCACTTTAGTTTCCTTTGCCTTTGGAGACATGTCCTGAAATAATTTGCTGTGGCTGATGTCAAAGAAGTTACTGCCTATGTTCTCCTCTAGGGTTTTGATAGATTCCTGCCTCACCTTGAGGTCTTTTATCCATTTCGAGTTTATCTTCGTGTATGGTGTAAGAGGATGGCCAAGTTTCATTCTTTTATACATAGCTGCCCAATGTTCCCAGCACCCTTTATTGAAGAGACTGTCTTTTTTTCCACTGGATATTTTTTCCCGTTTTGTCAAAGATTATTTGACCATAGAATTATGGGTGCAAATCTGGGCTCTCTACTCTGTTCCACAGGTCTGTGTGCCACTACCATGCTGTCTTAGTGATCACCACTTTGTAGTAAAGTTTGAAATCAGGCAATGTGATGCCCCCAGCTTTCTTTTTCTTTTTCAACATTTCCTTAGCAATTTGGGATCTTTTCTGTTTCCATACAAATTTTAGGATTGTTTGTTCCAGCCCTTTGAAGAAAACCAGTGGAGTTTTGATCGGGAGGCATTGAAAGTATAGATTGCACTGGGTAGATTAGACATTTCAACAATGTTTATTCTTCTGATCCATGAGCATGAGCTGCTTTTCTACCTTTTGGGTCTTCTTCAATTTCTTTCATGAGTGCTCTGTAGTTCCTTGAGTACAGATCCTTTACCTCCTTGGTTAGGTTTATTCCCAGGTATCTTAGGTTCTTGGTGCTAAAGTAAATGGAATTGATTCTCTTATTTCCCTTTCCATATTTTCATTGTTAGTGTATAGGATAGTAACTAATTTCTGTGCCCTGATTTCTTATCCTGCCACATTACTGACTTGCTGTATGAGTTCTAGTAGTTTGGGGGTGGAGTCCTTGGGTTTTCCATATAAAGTATCATGTCATCTGTGAAGAGAGAGACTTTGACTTCTTTATTGCCAATTTGAATACTTTTTCTTCTTTGCTGTCCAACTGCTGTCACTTGGGCTTCTAGTACTATGTTGAACAAGAGTCATGAGAGTGGGCACCCTTGTGTTCCTGATCTCAAAGGGAAGGCTGTCAGCTTTTCCCTGTTGAGAATGATACTTGCTGTTGGCTTTTCATAGATAGACTTGATGATGTTGAGGAATGTTCCTTCTATCCCTATACTTTGAAGAGTTTTAATCAGGAATGGATGCTGAATTTTGTCAAATGCTTTTTCTGCCTCAATTGAGAGGCCCATGTTCTTCTCTTTTCTCTTACTGATTTGTTTTTTCACATTGATTGATTTGCCAATGTTGAACCACCCTTGCATCCCAGGGATAATTCCCACCTGGCCATAATGAATAATCTTTTTAATGTGCTGTTGGATCCTATTAGCTAGGATCTTTTTGAGAATCCTGACATCCATATTCATCAGGGATATTAGTCTGAAATTCTCCTTTTTGAGAATTTCAAAATGGAGTCTTTGCCTGATTTGGGAATCAATGTAATGGTGGCTTCATAAAAAGAATCTGGGTTTTCCCTTTGTTTCTATATTTTGAAACAATTTCAGGAGAATAGGTATTATTTCTTCTTTGAATGTTTCATAGAATTCCCCAGGGAATCCGTTAGGTCCTGGACTCTTATTTTTTGGGAGGTTTTTGATCACTGCTTCAATCTTATTACAAGATATTGGTCTATTAAGGTTGTCAATTTCCTCCTGTTTCAGTCTTGGAAGATTATGAGTTTCCAGCAACGTATCCATTTCTTCTAGGTTGTCTAACTTATTGGCATATAGCTCTTGATAATAATTTTTGATGATTGTTTCTATATCCTTTGGATTAGTCATGATCTCGCCCCTTTCATTCATAATTGTGTTAATTAGGGTCCTCTCTCTTTTCTTTTGGATGAGTTTGGCCAGTGGCTTATCAATCTTATTGATTCCTTCAAAAAACCAATTTCTAGATTCATTGATGTGTTCTACTGTTTCTCTAGTTTCTAACTCTTTGATCATTCTGCTCTACTCTTAATTAGTTCCCTTCTTGTGTATGGAATTTGCTTAATTTGTTGTTGATTTCCCAGGTTTTTAAGGTGTAAAGAGAGCTGGTGTACTTGGGATTTTTCAATTTTTTTTTTAGTGAGCCTTGGATGGCTATGTATTTCCCCCTTAGGATTGCCTTTGCTGTGTCCCATAGGTTTTGGATCAATGTGTCTTTCTACTTTTCTAGAACTCCCTTTAATATTTCTTGCAGTGCCAGCTTTGTAGTCATATACTCTTTTAATCCTTGCCAGTCTTGGAAGCTCTTTTTCTCTCCATCCAATTTGAATGTCTGCTTGCTGTATAAAGTATTCTTGGCTGCATGCTCTTCTCATTTAGTGCCCTGAATATATCATGCTAGCCCTTTCTGGCTTGGTTTCTGTGGACAGATCTGATGTTATTCTGATTGTTCTCCTTCTGTACGTAGGGAATCTCTTCCCCCTAGCTGCCCTCAGGATCTCTTGTCTAAAATTATAATTTGCAAATTTTACAATTATGTGTCTGGGTGTCTTTCTAGACTCATTGATCTTGGCAGGTGTCTTTTCTGCCCCTAGGACATGAACACTTGTTCCATTCCCCAGATTGGGGAAATTTTCATTCAGAATTTGGTTAGCTATATATTCTAGTCTTCTGTATTTCTCTACCCCCTCTGGGATTCCAATAATTCTGACATTGCAATGTTTCATGGTATCGTTTATTTCCCTAAGTCTCTTCTCATGACTCCTGAGCAGTTTGCTCCAGCTCTCTTCCTGACCTTTCTTCTCTACCATTTTATCCTCTAGATCACTAATTCTATCCTCTGTCTCTGTAACTCTAGCTGTTAGACTCTTTAGATTAGATTGGATCTCACTGATAGCATCTTTATCATCTGCTATACTGGTTCTCATTTCTACCTTTAGAGATTCTATGTTCTCATTAATGTTTTTCTTCATCCTAGCCATTGCCTGGATAATTGTTACCCTTAATTCCCTTTCCAACATACTGTTTATGTCCATGGCCAGTAGTTCTGAAAGAGAGAGTGCAGTCTCTTGGTTTTTTCTCTGTTGGGTATTCCTCTTCCTAGTCATTTTGATGAGAAGTAGGTGAGAGGATGTATGGCTGAATATATCACCCATGATCCACACAGGGTTCACCCTGGAAGATTTTGGAGCAATTGGGATTCACCACCTTTTGGATCTTAGATCTGATGAATCAAACTGGATATTCATAGGTCCAGGATTTATTACTTCATGATTGACCTCTGGGATGAGACAATGTCTAGAATCACTATCTATATCTGTCACTTTTCTTAGCCTCTAAACTCTGATTTAGTCTGTCCTGTTTCAGCCAATCCCTCAGTCTCTGAGAAGTCAGAGACCCTTTCCCAAATCCTCTCAACTTGCTGCAGCAGGTCTTCTCCACCCCAAACCTAAACTACAATCAGTTTTGAAAAAAATTAAGAAAATTCCAACAAAATTGTTTGTGATAGCATGTTTATGAATTTGAACACTTAATATGCTAATTATTTCCAATGGAACTCAATGCAATGCAATCGTCATCAAAATTCCAACAGAAAGTTTAATTTCAAATTTATATGGATATAAAAATTGCCCAAGAAATGTAGACACTAGAGTTAGTTCCTTCTTACTACTTAATGAATTAATACACATAATGAATTATAAAAATACCCATAAATTTACTAGTTTACTGTTCTGGAAGTAAGAAGTCCTAAAATCAAGTTGTCATTAGAGTTGCATTTCTTTTAGAGGCTCTGAGATAATTCACTTTCTTGACTTTTTCCAGCTTGTAGAGGTTGCCCACATTCCTTGATTCATGGTATCATATTGCACTACCATGGTCTTTTATTGTTACATCGCTATGATCTGTTTTTCTCTCTTTCTCATGTAAATTCCCTTTTGATTACATCAGACCAACACAGGTAATCCAAGATAATCTCCCTTTTAAAAAAAATATTTAATTTAATCACCTCTGAAAGTCCCTTTTTGCCATGTAAAGTTATATATATATATTGTAGGTTCTGGAAATTAGTATGTGTACATGTGCTATTAACTATAGAGAACAAACTGATAGCTACCAGAGGGGATGTGGATTGGGGGGATGCGTTAAACAGGTAATTAGGATTAAGGAGTGCACTTATGATTAGCACCTGGTATTGTACCAAAGTGCTGAATCACTAAATTATACACCTGAAGCTAATATTACACTGTATGTTAACTAACTGGAATTTATTTATTTATTTTTTTGAAAGTTTTAGGGATGCCTGGCTAGCTCAATCAGCAGAGTATGCAAGAATAAAAACATTAAAAAATATATGTACATATGTGGCAAGACCATTTTTCTCTCTATTCTAATGGTATTCAGAGTAAGTTGGAAGGGTCTAGTTTCTACATTCCAAGACTAGACTAGACTAGAATTCTATACAGTATGGAATTTGTGCAAATATTTAAAAAGTGCAGTAAAATGAAGCAGAGCAGCAAGTCCCCAAACAGACACACATATTTGAGCACTTATTTGTGACAATGGTAGTTGTATAGAGCAGTGTGTCAAGGATGACTTTCATAAAAAATAAAGTGTGTTGTCAATAGAAAACCATTATGAAAAGAAGTGAAATAAACCCAACTTCACAGATCACTAAGAATCAAACACTGGTAAACTGAAAGTCTGATTTTTGAAACGCAAAACAGTGAAGTTTATAGAAGATAATACAGTAAAAATATCCTCATGATCTTAGGGTAATATGTTTCTTTATTTGGACATAAAAGGCATTATCAATATTGGAAAATATTGTTGAATTTATATTAATCATTTAAAAGTATTTGTCAGGGCACCTGGGGGGCTCAGTGGGTTAAGCCTCTGCCTTCGGCTCAGGTCATGATCTAAGGGACCTGGGATCAAGCCCCACATCAGGCTCTCTGCTCAGCAGGGAGCCTGCTTCCTTCCCCTTCTCTCTCTGCCTGCCTCTCTGCCTAGTTGTGATTTCTCTCTCTCTGCAAAATAAATAAATACAATCTTTAAAAAAAAATAAAACTATTTGTCAATCTCTTTAGTAATCATGTCAACTAAAAGTATAATGAGACATCATGCTACATCATCAAAATGGATAAATTAAATTACAAGGGTAGGAATGGCTGTTTATTAATTAGGAATACTCAAGTACTCAATACTACTAAGGAAAATACAAATCAGTACAGACTTTCAGGAATTATGTCCTAAATTTGAATATAAGCATGTCAATGATTCAGGAATCCCTTTCTTAGTTTTGTTTTTTTATTTTTTTAAGGGTTTGATTTATTTCTTTTACAGAGAGAGATCACAAGTAGGCAGAGAGGCAGGCAGAGAGGGAGGGGAAAGCAGGCTCTCTGCTTAGCAGAGAACTTGATGCAGGGCTGGATCCCAGGACCCTGAGATCATGACTTGAGCTGAAAGCAGAGGCTTTAACCCACTGAGCCACCCAGGCGAACCCCCTTCTTAGTTTTATACCCAAGAAAAACACAGAAATAAATGCACCAACCAACAAGGGTAAGGATGTTCTTATTAGCATTTTTCTAAAAGCTAAAACCGAAAATAATCTAAATATTTAATGAATGCACAACGGTTAAATAAATTGTAGTCAAATCATGCAAATGAATACTATACAGTAATGGAAATCAATGTTCTTCAGGCACATATAGAATGTGTATATATCTCGGGGCGCCTGGGTGGCTCAGTCATTAAGCGTCTGCCTTCGGCCCAGGTCAGATCCCAGAGACCTGGGATCGAGCCCCGCATTGGGCTCTCTGCTCTGCGGGAAGCCTGCTTCTCCCTCTACCATTCCCTCTGCTTGTGTTCCCTCTCTCGCTGTGTTTCTCTCTGTCAAATAAATAAAATCTTTAAAAAAAAAAAAAGAATGTGTATATATCTCATGAAATATTCTATTGAGGGGTGCCTGGGTGGCTCAGTGGGTTAAAGCCTCTGCCTTCAGCTCAGATCATGATCTCAAGGTCCTGGGATCAAGCCCTGCATTGGGTTAACTTCTCAGCAGGGAGCCTGCTTCCCCCTCTTTCTCTCCCTGCCTTTCTGCCTAATTCTGATCTCTCTCTCTCTGTCAAATAAATAAACGAAGTTAAAAAAAAAAAAAAGAAATATACTATTTAGTGTAAGAAGCCAGAAACAAAATAATACACATTTTATGATCCCATTAATATAAAGCACAAAACTAGTAGAATAGTAAGTTATATTAGTAGATACTTTTAGAGAGGACAAAGGCCTAGTGATTGGTATGATAATTTCTTGAATGCTGTCATATCCAATATCTTGGCCTGGATGCTGTTTTCCCAAGATGATAATTCATTAAACTGTATGTTTGTATTTGTGTTCTTTTTTTATACAGGCTCTATAGTTTATTTTATTTTATTTTTTTAAGATTTTATTTATTTGACAGAGAGAAACACAGCAAGAGAGGGAACAGAAGCAGAAGGAATGGTAGCAGGAGAAGCAGGCTTCCTGCCGAGCAGGGAGCCCGATGCTGGGCTCGATCCCAGGTCTCTGGGATCTGACCTGGGCCGAAGGCAGACACTTAATGACTGAGCCACCCAGGCACCCCCAGGTTATATATTTTAATAAAAATATTTCTGAAGGATTTTTAGAATGCTGAAACTGTAGCATTTTTTTTTTTACTTTTTATACTTTTAAATAAAGATCTATATTCTTTGTAGAACTAATTAAACTTAGAGAAAAGCATGTAGCATTTATATTCATACATACCCAACTCTGCACACATAGTACTCAATGAATATGAAAATATTTCAGACAAAACGTAACCATAACATGGCAGAAATCAAGACATTTATCTCTCATTTGGGAAATATTATGCACAGGCTAACACAATATTTTCCATAATTATATTGTTTCTCAGGCAATGAGACAAGAAAAATCACTGTGTATGTAATGAATACACCAGCAATTTTTAATAGTAAGACAAAAACTCACATATCATGGAGAGATTCATGTCCATTGTGAAATATAACAGAAAGGAAGTATTTTGATCAAGAGTATTCTAAAAATAATATGAGTCATTGATTTTTATTACAATATGTATTCATAATAACAAAATATCATTTATTATTATAAACAAATATGGCTCTGTTAAGGAAAACAAAACTAAGTAATTTGTTGGGCAATAAGTAAGAAGAGATTAAATAAAACAGGAGCAAATATATAGGCATTTTTCACTAAAAAACAGTAGAAAGGCAAAATGAAAATAGGATTACTCTAGCATAGTTCAGGAAAGGCAATCTGAATAGATAACTGGATAACATCAAATACAAAAATTTAGAATACTAAAAAATATATAGTAATTACAAAAAAGCTAGGATAAATTGCAAATGATTGGTAACATGGACTTTACATCATGAGGCTTCTTAAGAAAGCAAGAGTAAACTAGACAAGCCCAAGTTGCTTTTCAGTGCCGTTTTGGGAGGAAAAATTTCACCCTGCTACTACAATTCTGGGGTGAATGCCCATGGAGTTTAATGAGGGGTCTTGACCTTGCTGATTAGAGCACCAACTTTCCCCAAGCTGTGCCATCTGATGGAATTATTTTGCTTCCTGTCTCTTTTTTTGCCTGCTACGTGTTTCACTCTGTGTGTGTGGGACTCAATATGAACGCCACACACCCTAAGAGTTCTTTATACAGATTTTTTAGCTTGTTTGCAAGGTTCCTTTCTCTTTATTACTCCAGTATTTAATTCCCATCCACTCCCTTCTTCCCTGACTCCTTCCGTAAACCTTCTGGGCTCTGAAGCTTAGGCTGTCTCCTTGGTGATCTCCCCATTGTCTCTCCCTGCCCCCAGGTCCAGAGTGCCCTCTGAGAGTGAGGAGGCACTGTTGTGGGATCCCTTCCTTTCTCTTCTTTATGGATCACAGTCTTATGTGCCTTTTTTCCAACAGGTGAAAATTTTATCATGTATTTTGCCCGGTACTTCAGTTGTTTATAGGGGGAGGAATGATAGTGCCATCATAGCTAGAAACACCTCATTAAAGATGAGACATTTGAAACTGGAAGTGTCTATTTGGCTTTTCATTTAAAATGTTTTAGAAATGTCTATTTATTAATGCAACCTTAGGTATGCTATGACAGCATGGATTAAAATTCTCATACCATCTATGTTTGTTTAGGTTTTTTTCCCCCTCTGATCAGAGTAAAATAACTAAATTAACTTTACTAAATTCATGTAGTGTCAGTGTATGTTGTTAGTACTTGAACACTATTGTGGCCTCTACCAATAACTTAGAAAGGACTTTACCCTCTGAAAGTTACATTTTAAACATGGAGGAAATGCAGTAATTGTTGAAAGAGGTCATCGAAGAGAAGTGGCTGCAGACTGACCTGTGTGTTGCCTTTGGGCACTCAGGATCTCCTTCCCCTCCCTTGTCCTTGCAATGTGGTTCTACTTTGCCTTTTCTGCTCTCAGAGGCTGCTCTGAAATAGAGCCTTGAAAAGGTGTGTGATGTTAAAAATACCTGCAAGGTGTATGGTGAATAAAACCAATGAAGGCCTTTTTATAAAATTTTAAGATGCAGGGGCAGATGTGGGGATTTGTTTATCTAGCTGCCACCCAAGACAAGCCTCCTGTGTAAATTCTCTTTGCTTATTATAACTTTCACCTTCCAGCCTTTTTCAATCTTTTCTTGCCTTGTGCTTATGCCAGCTGATCTGAGATTACAATAAAGAAGTTCCTGAGAGTGTTGCAAACTGATGGTAATATGTTAGAACAATAGAATAAATTGCTGGCCTGATAATCTTGACTGTATTCTGATTAAGATTATTGAAAATTCCAAAAAAAGAACAAGATATTCTGAAGGGGACTGATGAGGAAGAAAGAAGAAAGAAGGAAGAAGAAGAAGAAGAAGAAGAAGAAGAAGAAGAAGAAGAAGAAGAAGAAGAAGAAGAAGAAGAAGAAGAAAAGGAAGGAAGGAAGGAAGGAAGGAAGGAAGGAAGGAAGGAAGGAAGGAAGGAAGGAAGGAAGGAAGGAAGGAAGGAAGGAAGGAAGGAAGGAGGAAGGAAGAAAAAATAAGAAAAAGACACTTTTTCAGGAGGGGGAAAACCTTTCCAACTTGCTTCTTTCCTTATGGGAAACACCATGCTACCTCTGAACACTAATGTACCAGATTGTATTACCTGATAACATGAAACAATCCAGTCTGTAAGTAAAACTTAATTATAGTTTGCTTTTCCAAAAGTTTACAATCTTTATTTAGCTTCTCAAACATGTCTATGTGTGTGAGACAACTATACTGGTGCTCTGCCCAGAACCACTTGGATTCCTTTTTGTCATTTTGTGCACTCCCAAAGCTTCTGTGTGATTTTGCTTCCAACAGCCAGTACCTGCAACTCATTCTTTCTGGAAGGATCCTCAAGTGTCATGGGGGCCCTCATTAATTGTGTGGCTGGGGAACAAAATTGCCTGCTAGTTTTCATCTGTACAAGCGTAAAGCTTAACTAGTGATTGACAAGTGAATTACAAGTGTTCCAGAAGCCTTGTTTCTGGATGAGACAGTTCTGAGGTTGGGTACAACCCAAATTTCCTCAGAGACTCTGAAGGTCTATCAATAGCCCCCCCCCCCCACTTCCCTGTACCACTTCTCTCTCCGTGACTCATTTCTTCTGGGAAACTTTCATAATCACTTATATACAGATTCTTATCTCAGAGCCCATTTGTGAGGAATTCAAGCTAACACATCCTGCTTTAAAAAAAAAAAAAAAGGCTATACCATCATGAGAATTTGATATAGAGAATTTGATATAGCACGGATGTGCTATAGTAACACACTTCATGTAAAATCAATAAATAAACATGAAGGTTTCTGTGCCAGATTCACAAATTAGGTTAACATTAGTCCTAACCTAAAATATTTTCCATAAAGTCAGGTTTGTGAGCCTCAAAACCTTGTCTAAAGAAAGGCAATATCCTGGACAATGTTACATTCCCAAGGGTAATAAATCCCTGTGGGTATTTTGGAGAAAATTCCCTGTTCTAAGGATCTCTCTCTAACCCTGTTTGATTCTGTATAAACCTTTTTTGTTCTTTAATTTCTACAATATGTTATTCTTTCAGCTTATATTTTATTCTATAGACTTTAGATGAGTGAACTGCTACATGTTTATGGAAAATTCAATATAATCTAATTGTTAAATAAGATTAAGGGATCATCACCCCCTTTGATTTCCCCTCATTCATCCTTCCCTTCCTTCTCACAATGTGCTCCATGTTTTTCCTTATGCTCCACACGTAAGTGAGGTTGGGCAAGCCTGGTGATGGGTATTGAGGAAGGCATGTATTGCATGGAGCACTGGGTGTGGTGCATGAACAATTAATCTTGTAACACTGAAAAAATAAACATATTTGGGGAAAAATAAGATTAAAGGAAATTATTATAGATTAAATTTCCTGTATTATAGATGAAATTGCAATAATGATTATCATATTATCAAAGTAAGTCCCATGTGGGTAAATCACCATAAATATCATCATCATCACAACCACTATTGTGATCATGAGTGGTAAAATCAAATAATATGGAAAACTGCAAATAAGAAAAACCTAAATATAGCAAATCAGTATCTGTATATATAGCTTAGATTTAACTTGAGTATATTAATACTTAGATTTTTTAAAATTATTTTTGGAAGAGTCAAATTCTGATATTTCTAATTTGAGTCTAACATCCTAAATATTATTTCATTAGTTACACAGGATGGTCCTTATATTCTGGGGCCCATTTCAGTAATTTCTATTACATGATTTTGAAATATCTATTCAATTAATAGCCTAGAATACTCAAAAGAATATTTTGAAATCTACTAATTCTCCTCATCATATATTTGTAAATGGCTTTTAATTTCTAATTGGCCAGTGTGTGCTATTCCAGTAGAAAATGTGTCTAGCAGAACATTAACTTCCTTCATTCACTCAATAAATACTAATTGAGTGTCCATTATGTGTCAGACATTACACAATAGGCTGTGGCTAAAAAAAAAAAAGTAAAAAACAAACATGCAGAACTTGTTCTCAAATAAATAGGTCAATATTTTGTGGAGGATACAAAAATGTAAAACCAAAAGGCAGTAAGATAAATGTTATGATAATGCTAGGGAAAAAATAACTTTCATTTTCACTTTGGTATTACAACTTTATGTCACCCAATGAGTCTGTTCAAAGAGCCAGTAGAAATACTTCTTCACTGTTCTCATTTTGACAGAGCATTCTGATCACATTTTCACATTTTTCATGTTCCCAGATGTCCTTTATTGTCCTGATTTTTAAAGATCTCATATTGTTCCTAAAGGAGACCTAAAGATTCTACACTTGTGATAGACTGCAACTAAAATAACAATATATACATGATGTGATATAAAGGCAATAAGATTCATTAATATGCAAATGTTACAAATAAGTTTCATATTTGTAATAAAAGGCTTTAATCTCACAAACTTTTTGTCTCCAAAACATTTTGAGATAGTTTGCAAAAAAGAAAAAAAAAAGTTTGTGTTATATCTAAAGTTGTTTTGTACAGTGAGAGAACATAAAGAGTCAGGCAGGGTCTAGCTTCCATAGACCAAGTCAGAAAAGGCTTTGACCCATTTTGACCCCTATGGTGATTCTTACATGAGGAAAATTTATCAAAAATAGTAAAATTGAACTTTATTGACTTTTTAAGTGCCATGAAAAGTATAGTGCTCTAAATTTCCCATATTTGATAAGATAATCAGAGTACATTTTACACTGTTCTAAGTTATGTTCAGGAGTAACTGTGCTAATCATTATACATTATAATCTCAAGGTCAGAACATTTGGCACACATTTAATCAAAAGCATTACAACAATCTATTGTAATTTAGTCATCAAAGGCTATCATACCACAATATTTGATATGCAAGAATATTTTAATAGATTTATGCTATATTAGCACTTATTACTTATATTAATAGAAAAGATATTCAGAATTCAGTAAGTATGAGTCTTGTTAAGTTTGTAAAATTTTGGTTAACATAGTCAGAGGGAGAGTGTAAAGAGTAAATTGTGGTGGAAGACAGTAGAGTAAGAAGGGGAAAGAGAAAATATGTGTTTCTTGTCTGATACTTGGCAGTATTTTATTTAACAAAAAATAATAATGAGTAAAGTAACACTATATTAATTATAAATCTATACTTGAGACATTTATAGAATTTTTAGTTTTTACATATTAAGCCTTATCTGTTTAAACTTATTTTGAATGTCAGTGTGATTTTCTCTTAATAAAATGTATCTGTATCTTTGTAATTCTGGGTAGTGGGTGCTATCATTATCAGCTATGCTTAGTGAATCATCCCTAAATATCTTCAATATAATATGGAGGTTGGAAGTTTGAGGAAAGCCAGGAAGATTATTGGGGCATAAAAATGGGTTCTTCTGGAGTGATGTTAACAAGATGACAGAAAAGAAGTTCTAAGCCCTCACTCACATGGAAATACTAAATAAAAACCAACATACAGATCAAAGTAGCTTTGTAAGAATCCCAGAGAGTAGTTAAGATGCTGAAAACAGTCAAGCAAATTCCCAACCAATAAAGATTGGTTGGGAATTTGATCAAAATGCCAGGAAATTTCATGGCATTTTTGCTTGCCCTTGTCCTCTCCCATCTCTGATGGACTCTGTGCAGTGGGGAATAAGCTACTCAATTTCAAGTTCTTTTCTAAGGACAGAAGGAAAAAAGTGGCACTTGCAATATTTTGATTTCTCTGGCGGCTGCCAAAGAACTGGTTTATGTTCGACTTGGAAAACTGAGAACAGTTAGTGAAGGTTGAATATTAGGTTAGAGTCTACTGAAAGCAAGAAAGCTTCAGGAGAACTGCAGATTCTTTGGGAGACCAGAAGTAACTATTTTTTTTCAAATTTTCAATTTTCAACAAAGATAACAAGGCATACAAAGAGATAAAGTACATGGACTATTTAAAGGAAAAAAGGAAGTCTCTAGAAACTGACCTCAAAAACTACAGGCCTATGTATTACTTAATAAAGACTTTTAAAACATCTGTCTTGAATAGTGTAATGAGTACAGAGAGACATATAATGAATGAAACCAGGAAAACAATATATAAAAAAAATAAGAATACCAAAAAAGATATAGAAATTATAAAAATGAAACCAAACAAAAATTCTGGAGCTAAAAATATACAATTAACTGAATTGAAAAATCCACTAGAGAGTTTTAACAGCATGCTTGAAAAGGCAAAATTAAAAACCAATGACTTTAATTATAGAGCAATTGAAATTACGGAGTCTGAGAGCAAAATGAAATTGGAGAAAAGTGAACAGAATCAAAGAGATTTATAGGATGCCATCAAGCAGACAAATGTACACATTATGAAAGACCCAGAAGGAGGAAAGAGAAAAAGATGTACAAAGCTTATTTAAAGAAATATGTCAACCTTGAAGAATATGAAATATGCAAATTTGAAGAGAGGAATGGATATACAAATAAAAGAATACCAATGATCTCTAAATAGGGAAACTCAAAGAGACCCTCACTGAGGCACATCACAAACTGTCAAGGGACAATATGAAGAGAAAATCTTCAAAGCAGCAATAGAAATATAGTTTGTGATGTATATGGAAGCCTTTATAACGTGATTAATGGATTTCTCAGCAGAAACCTTGTAAGTCAGAAAGTCACCGATATAGAAAGGATGATGTATTCAAGTACCAAAAGCCAAACAAAACAAAACAAACAAAAACCCCTGTTAACCAAATATTCTATGTCTGGCAAAACTGTTTTACAAAAATGTGAAAGAAGCTAAGACATTTTCAAATTAAAACTGAGGGAATTCAGGGGCGCCTGGGTGGCTCAGTCGTTAAGCGTCTGCCTTCGGCCCAGGTCATGATCCCAGGGTCCTGGGATCGAGCCCCGCATCAGGCTCCCCGCTCCTCAGGAAGCCTGCTTCTCCCGCTTCCATTCCCTCTGCTTGTGTCCCCTCTCTAGCTGTGTTTCTCTCTGTCAAAATAAATAAAATCTTTAAAAAAAAAAAAAAACTGAGGGAATTCATTATTAGGACACCTGCTCTACAAGAAATGCTAAAGAAAGTCTTAAGGTTCAAATTAAAAGGTAACCAAGAGTGATTTGGAGCAGTAAAATTAGAAGCTCTCAGAAAAGGTAGCAATTTTACAAAAAAGACAATTAATTTTGGTTTTTAATTTCCCTTTTTCATTTTCTTATAAAATTTAAAAGGTAAAACATAAAAATAACTGCACGTTTTTTAAATTGGTATGCAATACATAAAAATAAAATTAATAATAACAACTGGGGTAAGAAGCATAAAGTTTAAAGTGATTGAAGTTAAATTGTTATCAGATCAAAATAGAGTGTTAGGACATTGGTATGTTTTATGTAATCCTCCTGGTAAACACAAAGAAATATATATAAAATACACACAAAAGAAAATGAAAAGATAATCAAAATGTGTCACTAGAAAAAAAAATCAACTAAACACAAAGAAAATCAACAAGTTAGGAAGTAAGAGACAAAAAGCTGGAGACATACAGTAAACAACAGAATGCCAAAACTAAGCACTTTTCTATTAGTAATTATATTAAATGTAAAAGGATTAAACTCCCCAGTCAAAAGAATTTGCAAAATAGATTAAAAAATAGGATTCATTTATACTTCTTCACATTAAACCTAAGGACAAGGATAAGTAGATGTGAAAGGATAGAAGAAGATATTCCATGGAAATAACAAGCCAAGGAGAATAGGAGTGGCTATTCTAATATATTATGAAATAATCTGTATGCTAAAAATTGTTACAAGAGGCAAATAATACTTATAATGATGAAAGATTCAATTGAACAAAACATAAAATTTTAAATATATGTACATTAGAGCTCCGAAATATATGAAACAAACATGAACACTATTAAGGGGAAAAATAGACAGCTTTATAACGTAGAAAAGTTTATACCTCACTTTCGATAACAGAAGAACTAGACAAATCAATAAAGTAATAGAAGACTTAAAAACACTATAGACAAATTGGACCTAATAGACATATACAGAACACTCTAAACAAAAACAGGATACACATTTTTTTCTCAAGCACATATAAAATATTCTCTAGGATGGACCAAATGTTAGGCTACCAAATAAGTCTTAATAAATTTAAAAAGATTGAAATCTTACAAAGTCTCTTTTATTATCATAATGGAAAGAAACTAGAAATAAATAGCAGAAGGAAACTGAAAGATCCACAAACATGAAAATTAAACCATATGCACTGAAACAACTAATGAGGCAAAGAAAAATTACATGGGAAATTAGAAAAATCTTGAGACAAATGAAGACAAACAAAAAGATTTAAAATCAGAAACCAATGTTTATAACTCAAGGAATCAGAAAAAGAAGAACAAGTTAAACCCAAAGCTAGCAGATATGAAGGAAATAATAAAGATTAGAGTGGAGATAAAAAATATACAGACATGAAAAATAATAGGGAATATCAATGAAACCACGAATTTATTGTTGAAAGTTTAACAAAATTAACAAATCTTCAGGTATTTGACTAAGAATAAAAGAGAGGATCAATTAAAATCAGAAATGAAAGAGAAAATAGTACAACTCATTTTGCAGAAATAAAAATAATTATAAGAAAATATTAGGAAAAATTAATTCCAACAAATTAGAAAAACTACATGAAGTGAATAAATTCCTAGAAACATAATAACCCACCACAACTGAATTGTTAAAAAAAAAATAGATAAGTACATATCTATAACTAGTAAGGTAATTGAATATATAATCAAAAACCCAAAAAAGAAAAGTAGTTTCCAGGAAAGATGGCAGAGAAATAGGAGACCCTGTTACAACCAGTCACCCAAAGTGAACTAGATATCTATCAGAACATGCTGAATACCCATGAATTCAGCCTGAGAAGTAAGATTTTTCACTTCTGGATCTCTACAGGAGTAAAAGCCAGCAGTGGAGAGGTAAAGTGCAGTGGGAACACTCTAACCTATATCGGAGGATAAATAGAAGTGGGAGGGAGCCACCAGAAGTGACCCAAGGAAAGAAATACCCCAAACAAAAGTGCCCTATGGTTGGGTACCAGCATTAACTTAGAATCTGGTTAAAAACTTAAAGAGAGCAAAAGATCTTAGGGAGAAACTAGTGGAAGTGGATGGTCACAGGCATGGGCATAAACCCATGTTCCCAAGAAGGTCAACACCATGAGCAACCACTGCATCAAAGGGAGAGCAGTGGCCAGTCGGTGGTTCATGAACCTGCAGCTTTTCGCTGCTTGCACCATTTTGTGGGCTGGATGCACTCCTACAAGTAACTTAGAGAGACTGGTGTGGTCCATAAGCTTGCAGCTTTCCTCTGTGTACACCACTCTGTGGACTGGGTGCACTCCCACAATCCCCTACGAGACCTGGTGGGAGCCCTAGCTGGCAGTATCTAGGACCTCAGGACATCTGTGGCCTGCCACAGGGTCTGGGCTCTCCCAGCCAGCGCCTGAAAGAACGTGGCTGATTGTGGGCAGGAATCTGAGCACACTCAGTGCAGGCCCAGAGAGAAGTCCCAGCAACAGCAGCCTCCAGAACCGAGTTTCCTAGACCAATATCGCTCCTTCTTCATGGCTTTGGTGGTGCTAGAGTACAGAGGCTATTGAGGAGCTCACAGGGCCACTGGGACAGTGGATGGGGGTGTGCACCACCTGTGGGAGGTTGTGGTGTGAGCTGAGTTTGCAGAGGGGAGTCTATGTGTTCTGGACCACCCAGAGGGGAGAAGACTGATGCTTCTCTTGGGAGGTCTGGGTAAGGGCAGATTCTTTGCTTGGACCCTCTGAAAGGCAGGAAAAAAAAAAAAAGCCTCAAAAGAACAAAAACCTCCAGAGAGTGAATCCTGAAAAATCGGTTTCCACAGAGCCCAGCCCTGTGACAACTGGTAGAGCGACTTAACCCAAGCAAGAGTCACTGGAAAACAATGCGGCAGGCCCCTCCCCCAGAAGACAAGCCAAAAACAAGGGCACAATACCACAGGGTCCCCATAGAACTGTAAAACCCAGCATTAGGGGAATCAACTTATTAAGCTACCAATAATGCCCTAAAACCTGTATATGTCATAGATACAAGTTTTTTTTTCTTTCTTTTATTTTTTGAATCGTTCTCACAATTCTTGGTTTTTAATTTTTTTTTTTAAACTACTTAACATTACAACTAGAGGCTTAATACAACAATACACCCAGGAAGACCCAAAATAACCTTCCTTGCCCACATTGAGGAACTATAACCACTCTCCCATCTTATCCCTCAGTCAGTGTATATTTGCTTTTGTTCTGGTAATATATAAATCTTATTCTTGGGGTTCATTCTGAGTAGGTTCTTTTATTGCTTTTCATTTACTTTTGTTATAAATCTTATTTTGGGGGCTCATTTTGGCTGGGATTTCTTCTCTCTCTCTCTCTCTCTCTCTCTCTCTCTCTTTATCTTATTATTTCTTTTTGGTCGTGAATTCCAATTGCTGTGAAACCTTCCAGGGTGCACCTTGCCTGGATCTTGGGTGATATATTCAGCTATACATCCTCTCAAACACTTCTCATCAAAATGACTAGGAGGATGAACATCCAATAGAGGAAAAACCCAGAGACTGCATCCTCTCCCCCAGAACTATTGGATATGGACATAAACAGTATGTCAGAAAAGGAATTCAGGGTAACCATTACCCAGGCAATGTCTAGGATGGAGAAAAACATTAATGACAACATAGAATCTTTAAGGGCAGAACTGAGATCCAATATGATGGATATTAAAAATGCTACCAATGAGATCCAATCTAATCTAAATAGTCTAACAGCTAGGGTAATGGAGAAAGAGGATAGAATTAGTGATCTAGAGAATAAGATGGTTGAGAAGAAAGGTCAGGAGGAGGGCTGGAACAAACTGCTTAGGAACCATGAGAACAGACTTAGGGAAATAAATGATGCCGTGAAACATTCCAACATCAGAATTATTGGAATCCCTGAGGGGGTGGAGAAAGACAGAAGACTCAAAGATATAGCTGAACAAATTCTGGATGAAAATTTCCCCAATCTGAGGAACAGAACAAATGTTGGTGTCCTAGAGGCAAAAAGGACACCCCCCCCCCCCAAGATCAAGGAGTCTAGAAAAACATCTAGACGCATCATTGTAAAATTTGTGAATTATAATTTTAGACAAGAGGTCCTGAGGACACCTAGGGGGAAGAGATTCCTTATGTACAGAGAAAGACCCATCAGAATAATGTCAGACCTGTCCACAGAAACCTGACAAGCCATAAAGGGCTGGCATGATATATTTAGGGAACTAAATGAGATGAACATTCAGCAAAGAATAATTTATTCAGCAAGGCTGAAATTCAAAATGGATGGAGAGATAAAGAACTTCCAAGACTGGCAAGGTTTAAAAGAGTATGAGACCACCAAGCTGGCATTACAAGAAAAAATATGGGGATTCTATAAAAGAAGAAAGAACCCAAGGGTGACATAGAACAGAAACTTACAGAGACAATCTATAGAAACAAGGACTTCACAGGCAACATGATGTCAATACAAACTTATCTTTCAATAATTACTCTCAAAATGAATGGCCTAAATGCTCCCATAAAACAGCACAAGGTCACTGGATAAAACAACAGGTCCCATCCATATGCTCTCTACAAGAGACACAATTGGATCCTAAAGATACATCCATACTGAAAGTGAAGCGATGGAGAACCATATTTCATGCCAATGGGCCTCAAAAGAAAGCTAGGGTAACGATTCTTATATCAGATAAATTAGATTTTCAGCTAAAGACTGTAGTCAGAGATACAGAAGGACACTACATCATTCTTAAAGGGTCTGTCCTCCAAGAAGATCTAAGAATTATAAATATTTATGCCCCCAATATAGGAGCAGCCAACTACATAAGCCAACTGTTAATCAAAATAAAGATTCATATTGATATGAATACAATAATAGTAAGAGATCTTAACACACCTGCCAGGGACCAGCCTAGGCCGTCCAGGGTTCCTGGAAGGATGGATGGTGTCGGCAAAAGGAATGAGAGAGCCAGAGGTTTCTTTCAATCACCAGGCAGACATCTCTGCCTCATTGGTTTTTGACTCTTTATTTATAGGCAGCAGAATACATGAAAAACACTAATTTTCTTAGATAAGGAGGCTTAGATCAATAAAAGTATTTTTGTAGAACCTGTAGTCCTTTCTAAGACCAAGGCAGAGACAGGCTTATCTTATTTTGAACAGCAAGGCCATTAACAATAAACTTTATAACTCTTTTTCTATGTATTAGTTAAAGGTTTAGTCACGTATACCTTTTCCACATTAACCAAAAGAAGAGGAGTGATATTTGTGTTTATTATAGAATGGCCCACGCTCTTTATATAAGTCCTTTCTTGCTTCTGAGTGAACAGGCACAATGGTATGCTTTAGCAAAGTCTGAGGTAAAACTCTATTGTCTTTATATTTAGCCACTCCTACCTTATCTTATGTGTACTCTCCATTGTAAGGGAATGTAGGCATTGGTGTGGTGAGAATGGAATGTGAACCTGTAGGGGGCAACTAAGGTTGGCTGTAGATTATTAAAGCCTTGTGTAATTTTTTGGCCTTTAAGTATCTGCAATTAATTATCTGCATTAATTATCTGCAATAAGTATCTATTAATTATCTGCAATAATTTGGTGGACAAACATGGGATAGGAGCCTCATAGTTACCTGCTCTTATGGTTTTATTGCAGGAGAATAGTTTGGTCACTTTATGTAGTATCTGTAAGGAGATCCTGGCCTGGTTAGAAGTGGGTTGAGTAGATCCGAGTATCAACTTGAGCAAAGGGCATAGGCCAAAAAGAAAAAAGAATATGAGTAACATAAAAAGATATAAGAAGAGATACCAATCTTGTCCAATAAGGCAGGAGCTATGCAAACGATGTCCTCGCTATGCCTGTGTCAAATGGCAAGGCTTCTGCAGCTCTCAGCACACGCCAATCTCAGTAACAGACAGATCATCCAAACATAAAATCAATAAAAAAACAAGAGCTTTGAATGACACATTGGACCAGATGGACCTCATAGATATATACAGAACATTCCACCCTAAAACAACAGAATACTCATTCTTCTCGAGCACACATGGAACTTTCCCCAGAATAGACCACATACTGGGTCAAAAATCTGGACTTAACTGAAACCAAAGACTGAGATGATTCCCTGCATATTCTCAAACCACAAAGCTTTGAAACTGGATCTCACCCACAAGAAAAAGTTTGGAAGGAATTCAAACTCTTGGAGGCTAAAGACCAACTTGCTCAAGAATGCTGGGATCAACCAGGAAATCAAAGAAGAACTTAAACAATTCATGGAAATCAATGAAATTGATTCATTGATATATGAATCTGGGCAGTCCAAAACCTATGGGACATGGCAAAGGCAGTCCTAAGGAGTCATCAGTCCAAAACCTATGGGACATGGCAAAGGCAGTCCTAAGGAGGAAATACGTAGCCATCCGAGCCTCACTCAAAAAAATTAAAAAATCCTGAATACACCAGCTCTCTTTACACCTCAAAGAACTGGGAAATCAACAACAAATTAAAATAACCCCACACACAAGAACGGAAATAATCAAGATTAAAGCAGAGATCAATGAGTTAGAAACTAGAGAAACATTAGAATGAATCAACGAATCCAGATGTTTTTTTTTAAAGAATCAATAAGACTGATAAGCCACTGGCCAAACTAATCCAAAAGAAAAGAGAGAGGACCCTAATTAGCACAATTATGAATGAAAGGGGAGAGATCACTACTAACACCAAGGAAAGGGAAACAATCATCAGAAATTATTATCAACAGCTATATGCCAATAAGTTAAGCAACCTAGAAGAAATGGTTGCATTCCTGGAAACTCATAATCTTCCAAGACTAAAACAGGAAGAAATTGACAACCTGAGTAGACCAGTATCTAATAAAGAGATTGAAGCAGTGATCCAAAACCTCCAAAAAAATAAGAGTCCAGGACCTGACGGATTCCCTGGGGAATTCCACCAAACATTCAAGGAAGAAATAATACCTATTCTCCTGAAACTGTTTCAAAAAATAGAAACAGAAGGAAAACTTCCAGACTCTATGAGGCCAGCGTGACCCTGATCCCCAAACCAGGCAAAGATTCCATCCAAAAGGAGAATTTCAGACCAATATCCCTGATGAATATGGATGCCAAGAGTCTCAACAAGATCCTAGCTAATAGGATTCAACAGCACATTAAAAAGATTATTCATCATGACCAGGTGGGCTTTATCCCTGGGATGCAAGGGTGGTTCAACATTTGAAAATCAATCAATGTGATAGAACAAGTCATTCAGAGAAGAAAGAAGAACCTCTGATCATCTCAATTGATGCAGAAAAATCATTAGACAAAATTCAGCCTCCATTTCTGATTAAAACTCTTCAAATATAGGGATAGAAGGAACATTCCTCAACTTCCTAAAATCTATGAAAAGCCCACAGTGAATATCATTCTCATTGGGGAAAATGTGACAGCCTTCCCTCTGAGAACAGGAACACAACAAGGATGCCCACTTTCACCACTCTTGCTCAACATAGTACTAGAATTCTTTTTTAAAGATTTTCTTGGGGCTCTTGGGTGGCTCAGTGGGTTAAAGCCTCTGGTTTCGTCCCAGGTCATGTTCTCAGGGTCCTGAGATCGAGATCCGCATCAGGCTCTCTGCTCAGCAGGAAGCCGGCTTCTCTCTCTCCTACTCCCTCAATGGTCAAATAACCTTTGACAAAACAGGAAAAAAATATCCGTTGGAAAAAAGACAGTCTCTTCAATAAATGGTGTTGCGAAAATTGGACAGTTATATGTAGAAGAATGAAACTTGACCATTCTCTTACACCATACGTGAAGATAAACTTGAAATGGATAAAAGACCGCAAGGTGAGGCAGGAATCTATCAAAACCCTAGAGGAGAACATAGGCAGTAATCTCTTCGACATCATCAAAAAATGTTTCAATGATAAATTACGGACTGAAGTGAAAATAAAATCACGGAAATTATTTGATCGATCAAAAAGAAGTTAGACATTGGGGTGCCTGGGTAGCTCAGTGGGTTAAAGCCTCTGCCGTCAGCTCAGATCATGATCTCAGGGTCCTGGGATCGAGCCCCGCATCTGGCTCTCTGCTCAGTGGGGAGCCTGCTTCCCCCTCTCTCTCTGCCCGCCTCTCTGCCTACTTGCGATCTCTCTCCTCTCTGTCAAATAAATAAATAAAATCTTTAAAAGAGGCTTTAACCCACTGAGCCACCCAGGTGCCCCTAAATAAATAAAATCTTTAAAAAAAAAAAGAAGTTAAATGTAAGGGAAGACATGAACAAAATAGGTAAAGAAAAAAGATGTATATAGTTTCCTTTGCAAGTGTTAAGTTCCTTTGTAGTGTAAGTTAAACTCCACACTGGACTATATCACTCTAAATTATGTAGCTCTAGTCATTTCCCTGACCTCAAAAATTCCTTTCTGCCCCTCACTCTCTCCTCAAGGCACACTGGACTCTACTATTCTTCCAACACAGCAGGATCACCCTATCAGGGCCTTTGCATTGCTATTTGACCTGCATTGAACAGGTCTCAGTTGGACAGGTTTGTCTCCCCACACATTTGCATATCTCTCTTCCTCATTGTACCTTCTCAGAAGCTTTTTTTTTGTGATTGCTCACTCTAAAATGCACCATCCCACATCCCCATCCCTTTTCCTTGGTTTACACTTCTTCAAATCACTTGAAGTATCCGATAATATATTTTACTTGTATTCATGTATTTTTATTGTTCATTAGATTGCATATTTTTATGCAATCTATTGCATAAAAGTATATTTTTATATTCCTGGGAAAGTAATGGTTTTTAATCTAATTCAATTCTGAAACTACTTCAACTAAAAGCACTACTTATTTTTTAAATACTTTTTTAAAATATTTAAATAATACTTCCTTATTTTTTTTAAAGAAAGCATACCAGTAAATTTTATTTTCAAATTTACTTTGGTTAGAGGTACCTGGGTGGCTCACTCAGTTAAGTGTCCTATTCTTGGTTTTGGCTAAGGTCATGATCTTGGGGTCTTGAGCTCCAGCCCTGCATCAGTTCACTATCTACCATGTGGCCTTACTGATGGCATTACATAAAACTACCTGGTAGTTAAGACTAAGAGCCTTGAGAGAGCTTGTATAATGTTCAAGTTCTCATGGATAGTATGGGGAACACTTGGAATTAAAATCTATAATTTTCATTTCCTAGGAAGAACCTATATACGTAATTGTTAGAAATACATATATTTATATAAATATGTATTAATATAGTAATATAGTTACTATGTTAAATATTTAATACATTTTCATATTTAATAATTTTATTATAATTTTATAAATGTTTGAGCATTTATTTTTACAGAAATATTAAATTGCAAAACATTTAATAAAACAAATATTAGCATAAATTGACTTATATTGATTAACATACATATTTAATATGTTAACTATTTTTATATATGTGTGTACTTAATATATATCTCCAATATTTATTAATTAATACAAACAAGAAAGCTCATAAAAGGCATAAGTGCAGCAATTGGGGTTTTTTATTCATACTGGGAGTAAGTATATGCCAAGCAGTTATTCATAAAGGCTTAAAACAGGAAAAATTTTTTAAACTTGACTTTTATAAATGAGAAGCAATCAATAGTGGCAACATTTATAAAGGATATTTCGAAAAGTGTTCTAGAATGGATAAATTGGCAAGCTAGTGACATATGGGCCGAACACTGTGTCTGTAAGGACCAAAGAATGAGGTTAGGTAATGAGTGGTGTTCATGTCAGTGGTGTCCAGTTTTAAACAACCTGAGTTCCTCACTCAGGAAATTACACTAATGTTGGTTTTCAGAGTGAAACAAGGAGAGTTTGAAAAGAAAATGTGTAGAAGCCCACAGAAGAAAAATTTGAGGTCAAAAGAAATTAATGGTTCAAATGAGAGATTAAAACAAAACAAAACAAAACAAAAATAAAAACAGGAGCATGGGCAGCAGAGGTAGAACAGATTTGGAAATCATTAGGAAGGAGCTAGTGCTAAGGCCTGTGTCACTCAGGGGCTTAGCTTCTTCGAATTGCTGTAGCCTGGGCCTTCACATTAAATTTTTAAATGTAAAAAGGGAATAATAATGTTGAACTAGATCAATGTGTTAATTTAAATTACTGAGTCCTTAGTGGTATAATGTTCAATAGCTTGCTATAAAAATATTTTTAAATGCCTATTCTTAGTATTGCTGCTATTAGGGTAAGGGGATTATAGAAAACAGGTAAGACCATAACAGTGGTCATGTGTGGATTACAGACAACCCAATAAATAATTCTACAGACAGATTCATAATCAATTCAAGACAGGAAATTGAGCAAGCAGAAATTAAACATGAGGAGGGAAAGAACCTAACTGAGGAATATGTGTGTTTTTCTGTTACTGTACCACAGAATGCTACAAGAACAAGTGGTAGAAGCAACACAAAGGTGATTGGAAATGAAGATGGTAGTTAACTAGTGTTCTGTAGTTTACACTCCCCATTCCCATGCTGTCATAAACAGACTGATGGAAAATAAGAACGTTAATACTGATATAAACAGAGAAGTGCCATAATAGGTGTGAAACAAGAAGTAGGTTCGGGTAGGAAGGATGTAGGTAATTGCCACTCATTGCCCCTTTGCATATTCCAACCATAGTAATACAGATACCAGAAGTCCAGATATCAACTTATTATTTTTGGGGAGGTAGTAGGCAAATGACTACAGAAATATATTTTAAGTTATTGAATGATTGGGAAATAAACTATGAAAAAAACATTTTGGGGGAAAATATAAAAAATTACATTACAATGAAGAAAAAAAATGAAAATGAAAAAATCAAGATTATTTTTTATTATAAAGCAATTGGGATACTCACTAAATATTTAAAGAATAATAAAATGGTTATAAAATACACAACTGAAATTTAATATATATTTATTCAGTTTTGTTGTTCAATGTACAAGATGACTGATAATGCTGACAATAGGAATTTTGCTTTATCTCTGTCTTGCTTTTTGTTAAAAATATTTTATTTTAGAATAGTTTTATATTTATATTATATTAAATAGTATGGAGTAATTTCTATTTGCACAAAATTTGCAAAGTGTGTAGAATTCCCATTATGCTCTTACTCAATTTCCCCATTTAACTTTTTATATTACCACATTCCATTTGTCGAAACTAAGAAACTGATATCAGTACATTACCATTTCCTAAACTCTAGAGTCCTTAACACTTTCTTAGTTTTTACCTAATGTCCTGTTTCTGTTCCAAGATTCCATTCAGGCCTCACATTAACTCTTAGTCATCATGTCAGTTTCTCAGACTTTCTTGGGTTTTGATGACCTTAAGAGTTTTGAGAAGTACTGGTCAAGTATTTTGTAGAAATACCCATGAATTGTAGTTTGTAGTGTTCTTCTCATATTCAGACTGGTATATACCTTTTTTGTTAAGAAGAACTCCGAGGTAAATAGTCATTTCCATCACATCATGTCAAGAGTACATCCTCTCAAAATAAAGTACCACTGTTGTTACTCTTGACCAAATATGGCTGAGGGGTTATTTACCAGATTTCTCTGCCTTACTTACTCTGATTTCCTTTTCATATTATCCTTTCTGGATGAAGTCACAAGTGCAATCTGTACTTATGAGAGTTATTCAGCCCATTCTTGAGGGGGAGAATCTGTGTGAGTTATTTGTAATTCTGCAGATCTTTGTCCCCCTTCCTCATTGTCCCCCCTCCTCTATTTTGTTATTCATTCAACCATTTATTTATATCAGTATGTGACTTAGGTTGAGCTGCCATAATAAAATACCATACACTCAGTGGTTTAAACAACAAATACTTGTTTCTTATAGTCATGGCAGCTGGGAACTCCAACATCATAGTCCAGAAAGATTCAGTTCCCTGGTGAGGGCTCTCTTCCTGACTTAATACAGCCCACTTTCTCTCTGGGCCTTCACTTGGCAGAGAGAGATAGAGATATTAGTGCTCTTCTTAGAGCACTAATCCCTTCATGAGGTCCCGATCTAAACCTGATTATTTCCCAAGGGCCCTGAGGATAGGGCCCTATCTTCAAACCCTATCACATGAGTGATAGGACTTCGATATATACATTTTATAGGAACACAATTCAGTCCATAGCAGTAAGGCTATAATCTATTACTACATTATTTACTTTTTTGTTCTCTAATTATTCTACCTTTGGCTATTGGGAGCTCTTTCAGTTGGCTCCTGTGTCCCTTTGACATACCCTGTAGTTTTGGGTTTTGAACATTTCCCTAATTACTGAAACTACCAGCTGCTCTAGGCTCCTCGTACATCCCCTGTCCCAGCCCTACAATCATTTTTTTTTTCCCACTTCTATGTTTTCTATTTTGGTTTACTTGTGCTACATAAGAAAATTATTTGGAATTATACAATTATATAATAGGGAATTATTATTCTAGAAGCCATATTTTGAACCACTAACATAATAAAATTGAAAAAATAAAAATACAATCTTAAAGCTGAAAATGACATCAAAAATTCATTAGCTTAGGTTTTGAATTCTACCTGAGAATCCATCCAAATATTCACTTAAGATCTTCTGTTTCAATAGAGAGCAAATATCTCAGATCTCCAAATTTCCTAGTTTTATTGAATTAATTTCCTTATGACATGATATCTCACTACGCTAATATCACACTCTTAGGAACTTCTTAGGAAGATATTTTAACCAGTGATTTAAATCAGCCTATTTGGACTTAAGTATTGAAACACCTCCAATTTGTGACATTTTATTTGATTTGGAGGAAAACTATACATATAGAGTTTATTTCAAAGCAACTTTGTATTATAAATAATATAACTACGTTAGTAAAAGAAGTAATCCCGTATTTCTAAAATATCCAAATTGATATTGATTTTTCTTACCCTTTAATCCCTAGTAATTCAATCTTTATTTTCAGTCACTTTGGTCTTAATGAGTTCAAATGATTTTAAAACTATTTTCAATTCTTTTTTCCATCTTTTTTCTCAAGATAAATGTTAAAACATTAATGTTAGTTGCTCCATGACCTATTTGCCATAGAGATCATTTCTAAGATTAAACACCTGAACAAATTTTCTTTTAGTTATCCTTTCCAAACACTCTTAAAATTTTCTGTTGAGACAGCTTGTGCATTTTTTCTTAAAAATCTCAGTCCAAAATATAAAAGATAATGCAATAAAGTTAGAGTGTTATATCTGTACAAAGATTAAAAGGTATTCATCAAAACTTTAAAAACATTATTTTCAGAAGAGATGTTGAAATAATAGTTCATTAACTTTTATTTGGATAGCATTTTTGTTCTAGTACTTTTTTAATAATCCAAAGTAAAATATTTTATGACATCTGTTCTAATGAAGAAGAACACAATTTTAATTGGTTTAAATTATTAGATTTGCTCATGTGATTTTTAATTTTATTTTTAAAAGTACATTTAGAATAAGACATATACTATTTCCCAAAACATATGAGATTAATATAAATATTCTCTAATGCCAAGAAAAATATAATCAAATATGCAATAAAACCACTTTTGTCTTTAAGAACATGAGCTATAGGGGCGCCTGGGTGGCTCAGGGGGTTAAAGCCTCTGCCTTTGGCTCAGGTCATGATCTCAGGGTCCTGGGATCAAACCTGGCATCGGGCTCTCTGGTCAGCGGGGAGCCTGCTTCCCCTTCTCTCTCTGCCTGTCTCTCCGCCTACTTGTGGTCTGTCTCTCTGTGTCAAATAAATAAATAAAATCTTTAAAAAAAAAAAAAAGAACATGGGCTATAAAACTTACACATTTTACTATAGCCAAAATGTCAGAGAGTGACAAGTTTCATCTGTCCATCTCATGCATGTCATGAGATGTCATGACTTTTCAAGTCATGAAAAGAGAAGGGCCTTGGAACACAAACTATGAATTAGAGCCTCTGGTTTCCAGAGGGGTTTAGATCAGTTGAGAGTCTGTGTGGTCCATGGGTGCCAAATGGAAGCTGGGTAAAGAAGGTCAGTTCCACTAACATTGTTCTCTATCCTGAGAAACCACATCATAGGGAGAGAAAAATGTTGTATTTTATGTACCTTAATTAGACATAGATGAAGTAGGCATAGAAAAGTTAACCTTTTATCTACATAATGTCACTTGCATGGGAGTTCATTGTCCTCATTTATTTTCACAGAATCCCTCTATTCTTACATTACCATTTCTATGTTTAATATCAAAACCTTCAGGGGCACCTGGGTGGCTCAGTCATTAAGCATCTGCTTCATCTGGGCTCCAGCCCCACATCAGGCTCCCTGCTCAGCAGGAAGCCCACTTCTCCTGCTCCCCTTCCCCCTGCTTGTGTTCTCTCTTGCTGTGTCTCTCTCTGTCAAATAAAGAAAAAAAAATCTTAACAAAAACCTTCAAAGTAGTTATTAAGGACTTAAAGTCATGTAGCTTGTCACTGAAGAAGCACAATTCTTACTGCCTTGCATTTCATTTCTTGATTTCTTGTCCTTTCTTAATATTCCAGTTGTATGCAGCAGAGCTTGCTGAAATCATATTTTTATTGGATATACACCTGTTAATAGAAGAGAAGTAACTGAGTATAAGAAGAACTGGTTCATTATTTTTTTTTACCATATTTTATCACATTGACAGATGATTGATTAATTTTATAGTATATTCAACAATATTCATGTTCATCTGTAAAATAAAAAACAAGTTCTTTTAAGTCAAGAACGATATCTTTGACTTCTTGTGACTACTATAGTACCAGCATAGAAATTTCTAAGGTCACAAATTGAATTTGGCATACTAAATGAAAATTATGTACTATTGCCAACATCCTGTAAATCTTGGCTGTTGGAAGATTAAGCACCATATAACAGTGCTGACTCAGTCTCTTAGAGTTGCCACTCAACAAGGGTCATTAATACTTCAAAAGGCCTAATAAATAATTGAATTAATTAAAAAATAATTAAATCCTAATAAAGTATAGATTTTAGTTAATAATAACATATCAATATCAGTTCACATTAACTATAACAAATGCGCCATGTTCATAGAAGAAGTTAATACTGGGGGAAATTGAATGTGGGAAATTGAATGTGGAGTATCCATAGGAATATGAGGGGTCTCTGTACTACCTTCTTGATTTTTCTGCAAACCTATAATAATTTATCTAAAAGTGAATTATACTTAAGAACTCAACATATATTAAAGGATAACACAAAACAAAACACATTCCCTCATTCTACTGGGCTAGCTGTGCCACAGTAATAAAGAAAATGGTAAGACCAGTGAATTCCATGAACATGTGTTTATGCTGCATTTCATTTGCTATAAAACCAGTCCATGTTCAGAATCAGTCTAGTATGGATTACCATAACTTTGAATATGGTATTAGGTAAGATCACAGAGGAGAGTTTCGGCAGAAACACTTTTACTAAGGAAAGAAAATATAGTCACTCTAGACTAAGTGCCTAGTCCAAACAAAAACAAAAACAAAAAACAAAAACTTGTTCCTTTCATGATGAAAAATGTCCAGTGTAATCAACCTGCCAAGTGACTGGATTATCTCCTCAGATATTAGTGCCATTGAAGGGCTATGGTCTAGCTCTTGTTAAGCTAAGCAATCAGCAGTGGTGATTAGATTAGCCTTTTTGAGTGGAAGCTAATAATACTGTGCTCATTTGTAATGCCCATCTATGTTGCCAGGCACAATTTTCTCATGAGACCATTTGGCAAGGTTAGGAGCAGCTGAAGGGAGTAGGTGCTTGACATCCTCTTAACACCTCATCTTGTCCACCTGACCATTTAGAGTATTTTATACTGATACTGATGTTTAATAAATATTTACTTAAATTACAAATATTTTTGCTCTTTGTGCCCATTTGGAAAGGTTCATTTCTACCTTTTCTCAAGATCTGTTTTTCACCAATTGTCTAATTATGTTGCCTCAAAGTCCCTGATCACTGAACCAGACATTTAACCATTGTTCATGAATCCACATGGCTTTCCATGTAAGAAGAATGATCCAATGCCCGACTCAAGATTCTACTCACTGGGTGAAGATTGGGAGTAGGATTTTCCTTTATCATTGTCTTTCAGGATGACACTTGAGTGGGACTGTAGTCCTACAGCTGTCTGCTATTGGCTGGTGACAGAACATTGTAGTAAACAATCTGAAAACCATGAGAACATTTGTTCTTCCTTAGTTCAGGGCTCACAAAGAATATTTGATACAGGTTGTAAGAAGGAAAATAATGCCCCTGTAATTGGTATCCACAGGAAACTGAGTCCTGAAAATTACTTATGCCCAATCTTGGTCATAACCTCTATTTGATGATGAAATGCTTAGTGAGTTGGAGAACATGCAGTTTGTATGGACAGCCAAGGTTGCACAGCAACATGGTGCCCATCTTTAAGCATCTGGCTTATACCAGGCCCAGGAGTAAAGCAAAAGTTATTTCTCAACCTGAGAATACTTAGTGGCAAAGTATAGCAAAAGTTTCTCCAGCCCTAAACAAACCAAATAATTTATTCTAACAAAAACAGAAATACTAGAAATATTGCAAAAAAAAAATCAACTAGTTTTCTCAAAATGAAATAGATTCATGGCTGATATAAGTTGTAGAGTGAAGGAATACAAAATTTAGTGGGAAGACACTTATCCAAATATTAGGTTTACAGCTTTAGATAGTAAAAAATAACTGAATGCTATATAGTAATGATGTGTAAAAACATATTGCTTATCCCACCCAATAAATATTTATTGAATTTGTACTATGTTCCATACAGTGTGAAAATACAGAGGTGCTCAAAATAAGGGATATCTTCCCAGACTTTAGAGAGCTTTTAAGTGAGAAAGATGGTAATAATAAAAAATAATCAGAGGCTTTAACCCACTGAGCCACCCAGGCACCCCTGTTCAAAAAACTTCTTGAAGAAGTATTATGACAATGTCTCATCAAAAGAGACTATTAGTAAAGAGACAGAAATTGTGGGGGAAAAAAGGAACCAAAGAGAATTCTGGAGAAGTAAAATAAGTAAAATGAAAAATTCACCAGAGGGGATCAATGGTGATAGAACTGGAAAGAAACAGCAAATTTAAAGAGATCGATAGAGATCATGCATTCTGAACGACATAGAGGAAAAAGAATGAAGAAAAATGAGTAAAGTTTCAGAAATGTATGAGACATTAAATGTGCTTTTATAACTTTATATACCTATAATTAAAAAAAAGAGAAAGTTCTCACATCAATTACCTTACTTTCCACCTTGAGAAACTACATAAAGAAGAATATGCTAAACACAAAGCTAGCAAAAGAAAGAAAATGACAAATATTAAATCTGAAATAAATAAAATAGAGAATAGTAAAGCAATAGAGAAAATCAAAACATCAGAATTTGGTTGTTTGAAAAAACCAACAATACTGACAAATTTAGACAGATTAGACAAAAGAAGAAGGGAGAAAACCCAAATGAATAAAATCAGGAAGAATGAAGGGACAATAGTGTTGAGGAGTAGGACTCCTGGCTAAAACCCCTCATGTGATCCTGCAACTCTCAGGTCTAACCACAGACAACTACAAAGGCTTTAACCGGAAAGTCTCATGGGGGAAGGCTGTCTTCTCCCCATCAGGCATTGCACTACAGGAGCAGAAAATGATTCCTTCTTGCCTTCTGTGCGGTTTGGCTAGTCTAATAATTAAATTGACAGGAGATAAACAGGAAAAAAATAATTTTGCCTATGCAGGATCCCCATAAGAAAAAGGAAATGACCAAATAAGGAAGATTTTATGCCTTTTACCAAAAGGAAATAATAAATTTCTGAAAAATTGACAAAACAAAGACATTTATGCTTTGGTTATTGAATTAGTGAAGAAATAGCAAGGTTTGCCTTCTTGAATCTAAATTCCCTATCTCTGGTGATAAAAATTCCTTGTAGCAATTATTCAAGTAGAAATAGTAAAAGATATCGATACTTTAAAAGAAGAGTTAATTCTATTTGCCAAAAACATGCTCACGTATATAGAAATTTCTAATGAACTCAGACATTACAGACATTCATTATTTTATTTCTACCACACTTTAAATACTAACCCAATAAATAAATAAATAAATAAATAAATAAATAAATACATACATACATACATACATACATACATACATACATACATACTAACCTGTAATCTGTGGTTGTAAATTTAGAACTTGTTTTGGTTGGTTTTATGTGTTAACTCGGCTATGTTATGGTACCCAGTTGTTTAATCAAACACTAATCCAGGTACTGCCATGGAGCTATGTTGTAGATATTGTTAATATTTATAGTCAATTGACATTAAATAAAAGAGATTATCCTCTATAATGCTGATGCACCTCCTCCAATCAATTGAAAAGCCTTCAATACAAACACTGAGGTTTTCCAGAGAAGAAGATATTCTATGTCATGACTGCACTATTAATCCTGCCTGTTTCCAACCTAGCCTATGAATTTCAAACTTGGCATCCCAAAATCATGTGAGCCAGTTTCATGCCATAAATATCTCATATATATGTACATCTGTCTCATAATGGTCTGTTTTCCAGAAAGCCCTAAAATGATAAACTTTTTGCTTCACTTCATTTCATCCTACACATTTCTGAAATCAGGAAAATATTTTCTTAATTGCAATTCTCAGTTAGCATTGCCTACATAATCTACTGATGGGCTCTGTTCTTTTAATTCCCTTTTAAAATAACCCTGACACGGGGTACCTTGGTGGCTCAGTGGGTTAAAACCTCTGCTTTCGCTGCAGGTCATGATCTTAGGGTCCTGGGATCCAGCACCGCGTATAGGGCTCTCTGCTCGGCAGGGAGCCTGCTTCCCCCTTTATCTGCCTGCTTCTCTGCCTACTTGTGATCTCTCTCCTCTCTGTCAAATAAATAAATAAAATCTTAAAAAAAAACTTTTTAAAATAACCCTGACATGGAAATAATTATTATTATTTGAATATTATCATGAGAATAATAATATTATGTGAATAATTATTCACATTTATAAAATATCTTAGATGACACCTTAGCTAAAGTCCCATAGGACTGAATTTTACTACAACTTTTAAAATACCTTGGGTTCCATTTTTATAGTACAATAAACTACCATCAAGGCACAACTATCGTTAACATGTAGGTGTTTTCTGCTGTCTGGGCTTGAAACCACATCAGTATAAACTCAAAGTTCTAACATTGACATTTTTTATCACATTTTCTTATATGATATAATAATATTCTAATGTTTATTGTATATTTGGTTTTATTTTTTAGTTTATTTTAAAGATTTTATTTATTTGACAGAGAGAAACACAGCAAGAGAGGGAACGCAAGCAGAGGGAATGGTAGCGGAAGAAGCAGGCTTCCCGCGGAGCAGGGAGCCCGATGCGTTGTTGGACCCCAGGACCCTCCGATCATGACCTGAGCAGAAGGCAGGCGCTTAACAGTTGAGTCACCCAGGCGCCCTGTATATTTGTTTTTAATATTACTTCTATTTTACCTCAAAGGATCACAGCTATCATTTACTGTATTTAGTAACAAACAAGAATGGTGTAATATTGAGAGTGATTAATATTAAGAGTGATTAATTTTGAAAGAGTCATTTCAATGTTGCCTTATCCATTCATTAGCTCTGTAACATTGAGGAAGTTTCTGAAACTCTTGATTTTTTTTTAATGTGAAAAATAAGTATAAAAATAGCCTATTCCATAGGATTGCTGAGGAAGTTAGTCAGTGTTTGAAAATCATGTAGAATAGTACCTAGTCCAAAATAATTTCTCAGTAAATATTAGTTACACTCATTATTGTCATTGCTTTTCCTTGATATATGTTCTTTTTTCTGTCACAGAGTCTTTAGCTGCCTTGATGAGTGAGATTATCACTAAGAAATGGTACACTAAAATTTCAAACCTATAAACTAAAATGTTGTTAACTCCTAAGTCTCTTCAGATTTCTACAATATCATTACATTTAAACAAAAATGTTATTGTACATTATACTCTTGTGTATATCTTGTAGGTAGTAGATCTTTTACAATACAGACATAGCATGTTAATTGATGTTATCCAAGCTGTTGTGTTAATGCTCACTGATCCAGGGGTATAATAAAGCAGAATATCAAGTGCCTGGGAGAAGCTGAGTCAGTGAACAAAGGTATGAAGGTAAGATAATGACCAGCAATTATGTCATTATAATTGTATCTGATTTATGAAAATGTTCATGTGAAATACTAATGCTTGGCTTTGAGGGAAATATGTATTTCCAAATAAGATAACAAATTATTAAATTATATATTTTTTCTATGCATTAAATTATTGAGAAGATGTAACAGAGTGTGGACAGCATATAAAAGAAACAGTTAATAAACATAAATTACAACAAAATGCAAAGTCAGAAGAGTTTGCTGTTTTCCCTAGAAAAATAGAAACTCTCCATATTACGAGATTATTAGTCAGAAAACAGTTTGTCTTTTATCTTCAATTTTCATATCACCCTTTGCTTTCTGTATTGGTATTTCTGTGTTTCATGTAACAAAGCTCATGCAATTAACACTTACTAATAAGACAGTTTGAAAGGGTGTCAAGGAATGACAGGAGTGATATTACTCAGCCTAGGCCTTAAAATATTCATTTTACTTTATTTCAACTTAGACCCAACACAGTATAAATTATAAAATAAAATGGTTTTATACGGCTATACTCATTTCTCTTCACTAAAGATATGATGAGGTATTTAACAAATATTGAACACCTGCAAAGTGGTGGCTGTGATTCTATTCAAATTAATACATTGGTTATTCAGGCCATTTTGCCTTTCGATATACACTTTAGAATCAGTTTGTCAATATCTACAAAGTAATTTTCTGAGATTTTAATTGGGATTGCATTGAATCTTTAGATCAAGTTGGGAATAACTGGTATCTTTAAAATACTGAGACTTCCTATTTACAAAGTGGAATATCTTTCTCCCTATTTAGATCATTCTGGATTTTTTTCATCAGAATTTTAGTTTCATCCTGGATTTTTTTTTTCATCCTGGAATTTTTTATCAGAATTTTTAGTCTCATCAATTGAACATATTTTGTTAGAGTTACATGTAAGCATTTTTTGGGTAGTAATATAAATTGTGTTTAGTTTTTAAATCCCAATTGCTCTTTCCTGGTGTGCATGAATTTGATTAATTTTGTATATTAACCTTGAATCCAGAAATCTTGTTTATTAATTTCAAAAAAAATTAATCTTTAGGATTTTCTTTATAGGCAATGACATCATGTGAACAGAGACAGTTTTATATCTTCTTTTGTAATCTCCAAACCATTTATTTCTTTTTCTTGTCTTTTTAAATTACCTTGGAATTATAGTACAATGTTGAATATGTGTGGTGATGGGGGGCATCCTTGCCTTGCTCTTTATCTTAGGCAGAAATTATCTTGTTTTTCACCATTATGTGTGATGCACTACTTTTAACCATCAGATACCTTGTTTGTAGAGGTCCTTTTTTTCAGGTTTAAAAGTTCCTCTCTATTCCTAGTTTGTTGAGTTGAGTTTTAAGTTTTAAGTTTTATTTATTTATTTATTTATTTATTTATTTATTTATTTATTTATCTATTTATTTAAAGATTTTATTTATTTATTTGACAGAGAGAGAAATCACAAGTAAGCAGGCAGAGAGAGAGGGGGAAACAGGCTCCCTTCTGAGCAGAGAGCCCAATGTGAGGCTTGATCCCAGGACCCTGAGATCATGACCTAAGCCAAAGGCAGAAGCTTAACCCACTGAGCCACCCAGGCACCCCTGAGTTATAACTTTTAAAGAGAAAAAGCAAAAAAGAAAATTTTAACAAAGATTTTTTTAATTAGTATATTTTACGAAATCCTCTATGAGAAGTATAATTTGAATCCCAGATGAAATGAGAGAGAATGCTACATCAAAATATGGCGAAAGACAATTCCAGGAAAAAAGAAGTGGACATATAAAAATCCACACATGTAATGAACTTAATTGGGTATTGGGAAAATGTAATATTAATTTTTCATTTATATCTTTTGTTAAATTATTTTCTTTGAAATGAACTCTTCATTGAATTTGATGCTTCTCTCTCTCTCTCCTTCTCTCTCTCTCTCTTTTTAAAGATTTATTTATTTTAAAGAAAGAGCTTGCACATGCTTCCAAGTAAGTGGGAGGAGGGGTGGAGGAAGAGAGAAAGAAAATCCGAAGCAGACTCCCCACTGTGGTGGGAGCCTGATGCAATACTTGATGTCAGAGCCCTATGATAATGACCTGATCTGAAATCAAGAGTCAAACACTCAACCTACTAAATCACCCAGAAACCCCTTTGGTGCTTCTCTTATATGTTAGTTGTTTTCTGCGGATATTGGTCAGGTCTAGAATCTAGAACCCATATTCAATCTAGACCTTTTAAAGAAATGCTCTGCTATATGGGCATATTCGCTGCATCTAACTGAGAAATTCTTGTTTTCTTGTGGTATATGCAAGGCCTTAATGCCTTTGTTAAATTCTCGTGTTGGAGTAGGAGGATTGGATTTGCAGCCAATTCAGGGTGTCAACAATGGGATGTTATTTTTGGTACAGACTTCTCAGATATGCCCCCCCAAAATAAGTAGAGCACTATCCTGCCTCCCTTGTTTAGCAAAGAAAAATAAAAAACAAACTAAAACATGTAGAACTAGTTGCATAGAGTACTGAGTGTGGTGCATAAATAATGATCTTGGAACACTGAAAAAATAAAATTAAATTAAAAAAAAAAAAGCAAACATGTAGAAGGGCGCCTGGGTGGCTCAGTGGGTTAAGCCTCTGCCTTCCGCTCAGGTCATGATCTCAGAGTCCTGGGATTGAGCCCCACATCCGGCTCTCTGCTCAGCAGGGAACCTGCTTCCTCCTCTCTCTCTGCCTACCTCTCTGCCTACTTGTCATCTCTTTCTTTGTCAAATAAATAAAATAAAAAATCTTTAAAAACAAAAACAAAACACATAAACTCTTTGTGATTAGAACTTCAACTTCAAGCATGCTTTTTGTTGCTCAAGTACAAAGATTATAAATTCCTTTTTTGAGATTTTTATTAGTTTCTTATTGCTGCTATAAAAATACTCCAAATTAAATGGCTTAAAGCAAAACAAATTTATATATATATATAAAATATATATATATACATTTATAAATTATAAAATATATATATATTTTTATATATATTTTTATATATATATATAAATATATATATATATAAATATATATATATTTATATATATTTTATATATTTATATATATATTTTATATATATATATATAATATATATATATATTATAATATATATATATATATATATAAAAATATTAAACTATTTTACATTTCTGGAGTTCAGAAGTCTGAAATAGGTTTTCTGGAGGTAAAATCAAGGTGTTGGCAGAACTAAATTCCTTTCTCTGATTGAGGGAAAATATATTCTTTGCCCTTTCCAGTTTCCAGAGGCTACCTGAATTTATGATCACATCACTAAAACTTATACTTTAGTCATCACCTCTCTTCTGACACTCCTGCTTTTCCCCTTTTACTAGAAGAACCCATAATTATACCGGACCCATATGGATAATACAAGATAATCTCTTCATTCTTATGAGTACCATAAGACTTGACAAACTTTTCTACTTTTTCCTTCATTTATTAGCTGACCAACAGTGCATAGCTGACTCTTTCACATGTTCTCTGCTGCTTCATGTCTTGGTATTATATCCAGATTTTACTTAAATGTGAACTTATTTTTATGTCCTTTCTTTTTCACCTGCTTTATTAGGTCCATTAGTTCCTTACTGCTCAGATCTGGTGGTAGCACTTCTAGTTTTAAAACGGTGAAATAAATTAATTTTTATTTTTATACGTAGTCATTCATCCCAATAGAACTTTGAAAGAGAAAGGTGCTAAAAATGTGTATATAGTAAACCATCTTGAGTACAAAGATAGTACATTTGATATGGAAAAAATGAGAGCTTTCTTTAAAAAAAACCTCAATTATCTTGAATATGACATTGAAAAGATTTCAGACAGATTAGGTAAAATTGTTATTTCACAACTATGAATGAATTTACCTTAGAGTATAAGGTAATTAATCTTCCACTAGGTAATATGTACAACTTTTATTCTTATAACTTAAGATGACTTTAAATGAATGTTATGGATTTCCACATAATATTTGCTGTTTCTGATTTTGAAATTAACATAGAAAAAGCATTATTCAGAGATACATTGCTATGGTCTCTGATGTATGAACACTTTACATACACACCCCCACACGCATTCTTCAGAAAGTTCTATCAAATATATAGTTTCATGGATGATCTTTCATTTTTATTGCTTATAGAATTCAGTATCCTTAAATGATGTCTATAACTCTACGTGGCATGGACTAGTATATCTCTATGAAATACCTTATTAGTCTATTAATTTAAACAACTACTACCAACTGACAGGAACTATTTTTCAAGAATACTATTGTTTTGTGTCTTTGCCTTTGTGTCTCAAAATAATAAAATAACAAATAATCAAAGGAAGACAACACAGTATCAATATTTTTAAATTTATATTTTTGGGGCACCTGGGTGGCTTAGTGGGTTAAAGCCTCTGACTTCAGCTCAGGTCCTGATCTCAGGGTCCTGGCATCGAGCCCTTCATCAGGCTCTCTGCTCAGCAGGAAGCCTGCTTCCTCCTCTCTCTGCCTGCCTCTCAGCCTACTCATGGTATCTCTCTCTCTCTGTCAAATAGATAAATAAAATCGTAAAAAAAAATAAATTTCTCTTTTGACAAATTTTTTAACCTATTAGTTGTTCAGGAACATTTTTTTAACCTCTACATATTTGTGAATTTTCTAGTTTTACTCTCATTATTGTTTTCTAGTTTCATATAACTGTGGCCATAATGATGCTTAACATGATTTAAGTCTTCTTGAATTTAGTAAGTCTTGTTTTGTGACCTCGTATCCTGGAGAATGTTTCATGGGCACTTGAAAAGAACATTTATTCTGCTGCTATTGGGTGGAATGTTCTATAAATTTCTATCAAGTGTACTTGGTCGTACATGTAGATTACGTCCAATGTAATCTTTATTGATTTTCTGTCTTCATTGTTGTAAATACGATGTTTAAATATCCTAATATTTATTGCTTCCTATTTCTCTTTTTATGTCTATTAATATTTGCTTTATATATTTAGTTGCCCTTATAATTAGTGTATAAATATTTACAAATGTCATATTCTCTTGATGAATTGATCACTTTATTGTTATAAAATGACCTTCTTAGTCTCTTGTTATGGTCTTTGGCTGGAGGTCTATTTGGCTAATATAAATATAGCTACTCCCTCTTTCTCTTGGTTTCCATTTATATGGATTTTTTCCACCCCATTATTTTCAACCTATGTGTGTCCTTAAAGCTGAAATGAGTCTCATTTAGGTAGAATATAGTTGAATCTTGTTTGTTTGTTTGTTTTCTAACCCATTCAACCACTCTATGTCTTTTGATTGGAGAATTTATTCCATTTACATGTAAGTTAATGTTTGATGGGTCTGAATTCACTATTGCAATTTTGTCAGATTTTTTTTTTGTTATTTTTAATCCTTTTACTCTTTTATTCCTCTCTTATTCTCCTCCTTTGTGATTTAATGAATTTCTATGGTAGTATATGTAGAGTCCTTTCTCTTTTTTTTTGAGTCTATCTACTATAGTTTTCCGCTTTGTGGCTGCCATGAGGATTATACAAAACATCTTATATTTATAACAGTCGATTTTAAGGTGATAAAAGCTTAATTTCAAACACATTGAAAGCTCTACATTTTAACCCCTCCAACCACATTTCATGTTTTCAATATCAAAATTTACCGTTTGGTACATTGTAAATCCATCAAGGAATTATTTTAGTTGCAGGTATTTTTAATTACTTTTTCTTTTGACATTTATATTAGAATTATTAGTGTTTTATCCACCTCCATTACAACATTAGAATATTCTGAATTTAATTATTTTATACTTTTGTATATTTTCCTGTTACTAATTAGTAACTGTTTATTTCATTTTGAACAAGTCCATCTAACTTTTCTTTTAAGGCTGGTCTCATGGTGATGAATTCCTTCAGCTTTTGCTTATCTGGAAAACTATCTCTCCTACAATTCTGAAGAACAACTTTGCCTGATAGTTAATTCTTGGTTAGTAGATTCTTCCTGCAGCATTTTAAATATATATCGGTACTGCCTTCTGGCCAGCAAATTTTTGAGGAAAAAAATCTGATTATAATCTTAATAAGGTTTTCTTCTATGTAAAATTTTTTTTTTTTTTAGGATTCTTTCCTTATTTTTAACTTTTGACCATTTAATTATAACATGCTTTAGCATGGACCTCCTTAGATTTATCTTACCTGGAAACTTTTGGACATCTTGGATCTACACACCTATTTCTTCCTCCCAGGTTTGGGAAATATTGAGCCATGATTTCTTAGAATAAGCTTTCTGCACTTTTTTCTCTCTCTTCTCCTGGTTTCCCTATGATGCATAGATTGCTCCATTTGATAGTGTCCTATATTAATCTATTTTCCTTTTTTCTTTTCACTTTTCTGATAGGATAAATTCCACTGTCTTGTCTTCCAGTTCACTGATCTTTTTGTCATCTTCATCTAGTCTACTGTTGAACCATTCTGCTCAAGTTTTTAGTTTTAAATCAAATATTGTATTCTTCACCTCGGTGATTTCTGTTTGGCATTTTAAAAATATTTTCTATCTCTGTTGGAATTCTTACTTTGTTCTTGCATTATTCTGCTGACCTTAGTGAGTATTTTTATGATCATTATTTTGAATTCTCTATTAGGTAAATCACTTATATCTGTTTTATTAAAATCTGCTTCTGGATTTCTAGCTAGTTGTTTAATCTGGAAGATACTCCTCTGTTTCTTCATTTTCCTTGACTTTCTGTATTGATTTCTGTGCATGAGATAAAATCTCCCAGTCTTGACAGAGTGATCTCACACAGGAGATTAACCTCACCAACTATCCCAGTCCATAGTTCTTATAATCTCTCAAATTGTTTTGATTATCTGAGATAATCAAATACCACCTTCTTTGTTCTTTTGTTCTTGGTGGCTCCTGGTAATTGATAGTGTGGTAAGATCTTTCTGTGTCGCAAAGGGTAGGATTATAGTCTGCACCTAGATGCTGGCCATTTGGAAGCCAGACCATCAGATAGCAGCTTCTGGGAAAAGTATGAAAGTAGGCCCTTATCAGTAAAAAATAGAGGTGAGCTTTTCTGTTTGCTCCATCTGTTCTGGCCCAGGTATAAAGCCATGGGGGAAGGGTGTCTCTTGGTCCGTTAGATGCATTCTTCTTTGTTTGCCACAGCCTCTGGGACTCCAGAGTGCATGCCCTGTCAGCTACTAGGGCATGCAGTCCAGGAGTTTCTCCCTTAAGTGGCAGCTGCAAAATTTGGGCCTCCAGATGTGTGCATAAATTCCTTATATGGAGATACTTGTGAGTTGGAGAGAACCAGAGGAAGGGAGAAGATAAAGTATCTGCAGGCTTCCTAAATCTTCCTAAATCTTTCTTTGGAAAAGGTTGCTATCATCCCCTAGATATGTCCAATAGTTGATGATCAACCTTTAGGCAGCATCTTTTGAATCATACAAATTGACTCCTACAAGAGAAAGACTGGGAGCTGGGCATTTCTGTGCTGAGCTCTGTGAGGGATGGCCAATTAATAACTGCTTCTTTTGTCACAGTTCTTTGTGACTCATGAATGGAAGTTCTCTTGGATCTAAGAACCAAGAAAATCCAGAGAACCCATCCCTTGTGCACAGACAGAGAGCTTGGGTGTAGACATGTGTAGTAGATCTTTGCAGGCAAATACTGGCAATGTGGAGTGGCCTAGAGAGAGAGGACAGAAGTGTCCATTGGCTTCCCTGGTCTCTGGACAGGATCACAGTTGACCTTTGCTTCAATGTTAGTATTTTCTCATTTACACAATGTGTAGAATTTGCTCAGCTAGTTTCTGGGTTTCTTTCAGAGGGAATAGCTATATGTGCATCAATCCATGTGTGCTCATGAGGAGGAAGGTTCAGGAGCTTACTATGTAATTATCTTTAAAACTCTCTCAAAGCTTGCACTCTTACCCATTATGTTTACCTGAGATTGTGTGTGTGTGTGTGTGTGTGTGTGTGTGTGTGTGTGTTGGTGTGAACTCCAGGTAACAAAGATTAGCAGCTATTGCTTTACTTAGCACTTCTGATTTCTGTTCCTTTCTGCAATACTGATAACCTAAAAAGAAATAGAAGAAAGAAGAAAGAAATTAAGTAGAGTCATTTGGAAAAGAACAAAAGCTTAAATTATATTCAACTGATAACAAAGGTATCAGACTAAAAGAAGTCAGTTTAAGTTGAATAGAACTTGTATTGTTGAAGAAAAGAAAATAAGTCTGAAAAAAATTTACATATATGATTCAAGAAAATTTTCTTGAAATAAATTTGCAATTTTAAATCAATAACCATGTCCTAGTAACACATCTGATTTTCAGAACAATCAAAAACACACTAGTCATCGGGGCAAAAACAAGTAACTCATTAACAAGACTAAACTGAGCTTAAATTTTAATTTCTTCATAATAACATTCCAAGCTAAAAACAGAGGAATATCCCTCTGAGGTGCTTGTGGAAATAAGTATGGTTTCATGATCTCACATCCTTTTCAGGGTGTTTTCTTTTCATGCTGACAGAAGGTGGCATCTGTTCTGCATTGATTTCCAGTGCAAAGAGATCTGGCTTAAACTGTGACATCAGTAGTGACATGTTAGGGCTTCACATAGACTTATTTGCTTTTAAATTTTCTCTGTTGCTATTTCATCATTTAAGAATCATTTTTCTGCAGCTTCTTGTCTACAACCATCCTCCTCCCCATCTTTAACTGTTGCCCATAACCATCTTAGCTCCCAGGTTTATCTCCATCCTCTCTGCACAATTTTTCTCTTCCTCCTACTCCTTGCTCACTATCTTTTTCCTCTTCTTGGAATGCTTCCTTGTCAGTCTCTCATTCCAAGTTTTCTCTCTACCATTCCCTTTAGCTGATATACCTCTTTATTCTTCTGATCTCTAGTACCTTCCTAAACCCAGAACCCTTGTGGGATCTGGAGTATGGGTGACTAAGGAGGTTGTCTGACTTTGCATTAAGGGATCTGAAGCCATGCACTGAAAAAAGTATCAAGGTCTGAAGGCTCAGGCTAAAAATATATACTAATCATTGTAGAGGTTTCAATAGAATGTAAAGGAAAGAGACTCAGGAAAGTATGAAGTTAAGGAACAGTGTAAGGGAAAGAAAAAATATAAAATGGCATTGATTTAAATAGATCTTATGAGACTAAATGTTTGCATTGTTGAAATAGTAGTCTTTGATATTTTGAAATTATTTTTGCCTGAATATCTTGTATTTTAATTTAATATTGACCTTAGAAAAGACACAACCTTATAAGTAATATACTTACAAAAATCATCATTGTAGGAGTTATCATCTGGAATTTTTGGATATAAAATGTGTCTTCAGATGCCTCTTTGGATGAAATAATTACCTTCTATCTGGTTCTAAAATGTATTTTAAACCTGACTATCCAAGGTTTAGACTTATGGTGAAGTAACACAAACAAAAAAGATTGGGATATATTTTGTTATCTAACAGTGCTGAGCCCCATAATCAAACAGAAATTTTGGTTTTTGGAAATATGTATTTTGGCAGTTGGAGAACCAGAGTCAAAACAGCCTTATAATAATTTCACCAAACTGAAGAAGTTTACAAAAAATTTCACTAAAATTGCTAATAGATAATCTGTTTTTTATTCTTTGTGGATAACCAATCTTCTACTAAATTGGGTGACACTTTTCATGTTTAAAGAGGTTAATGCTGGGGTGTCTGGGTGACTCAGTGGGTTAAAGCCTCTGCCTTCGGCTCAGGTCATGATGTTAGGGTCTTGGGATCAAGTCCTACATCGGGCTTTCTTCTCAGCAGGGAGTCTGCTTCCCCTCTCTCCCTGCCTGCCTCTCTGCCTACTTGTGATCTCTCTCTCTCTGTCAAATAAATAAATAAAATATTTTTAAAAATTAAGTAAATAATAAATAAATAAATAAATAAATAAATAAATAAATAAATAAATAAAAGAGATTAATGCCAAGAATACAATTCACTCAAAAATACTGCTTTGTGGGGCGCCTGGGTGACTCAGTGGGTTAAAGCCTCTGCCTTCAGCTCAGGTCATGATCTCAGGGTCCTGGGATTGAGCCCCACATTGGGCTCTCTGCTAGTAGGGAGCCTGCTTCCCCCCATCCTCTCTCTGCCTGCCTCTCTGCCTACTTGTGATCTTTCTCTCTCTCTCTCTCTATCAAATAAATAAATAAAAAATCTTTTTTAAAAAAAATACTGCTTTGTAGGGGTGCCTCAATGGGTTAAAGCCTCTGCCTTCGGCTCAGGTCATGTTCCTAGGGTTGTGGGATCGAGCCCCACATCTCAGGGTCCTAGGATCAAGCCCTGCATCAGGCTCTCTGCTCAGCAGGGAGCCTGCTTCCCCCTCTCTCTCTGCCTGCCTCTCTACCTACTTGTGATCTCTCTCCTCTCTGTGAAAATAAATAAATAAAATCTTTAAAAAAAATACTGCTTTGTAGATTCATCTAAAATTTTAAATATGGTAACATTAATTTTGATGAACAGGAAAGATAAGTGATTCCATCTGCCAGGACAAAGCAGGTCCCAGTTGCTCAGAACAGCAAGGCCACACTTAAGGGCCAGACCTGAGGGAGGTGTAACTACCTTGAACAGAATATTACCAAGCAGATTGTAGAATCTATTTGCTGACCTTCCACCAACAAGAGGTCTATTTTGGGCCTATGTCCCCAGTGTCCTGACAAAACAGTGTGGTACACCTTAAGTAGGACCACATATCTCATTTGGATCTATCTCAACCCTCTGGAATCTAAACAACTCCAACATGGGGGATAATTGCCTAAGTTAGGAGACTTGACCCCCCCATGTTTTTTCATATATGACAAAAATGTTCACTTGCCACCAGTTACCAAAGCTGTCTTAGAGGTAAAAAATAAGCCATTTGATGTTGAAGACATGTGCATTATTACTCAGGTATACTCTAAGAAGTGAGATAGTCAGCATAGTAGCAACTCCAGAGTCAAGGATGAAAAATTCTCATATCCCATCAGAGTGAATAAGCAGGGAGGGATAAGTGAGCCTTATATAACCTTGTTTTGTCAATGACAGACTCTCCTACATGACACAGACCACTCCCAAGCATCTTTGATAATAAAGAATTATGAAACGGCAGCCCAGAACAAAAGTGTACAGGAGGAAGGAGAAAAATACAATGAAATTAGTCACCTTAATTTTAAAATAAAGAGTAGAAAATTATAGGAAAAACAAGAAAGAAACACATGTGTTTTGGATAAGTAGATCGGAGAGGAAAATAGTTTTTCAAATTTATGAGAAGGATGTTTCTCTCTCATGATGTTTGAGAAATATAGCTTCAAATTAATAGCAATCAATATAATTTCAAAATAAAAACAATCAACTTGGATATATGTTTTGTGAAAATTGGTAAAGAAAAACCTCACTAAAATGGAGTGAGGAGGAAAGAAGGGGAGTCCTGAAGGGGGAAGCATACCACCTATGTAAATTACAGAAAGACTTGTCAATTACAGACCCCCACAGAAGAATCTTCAACAGGACAGAATCATTAAGAATCATCATGTGAAAAAAAAGGTGGGGGTGCCAGGGTGGCTCAGTGAGTTAAAGCCTCTGCCTTCAGCTCAGGTCATGACATGATCTCAGGGTCCTGGGATCAAGCCCTGCATTGGGCTCTCTGCTCAGCGGGGAACCTGCTTCCCCCTCTCTGCCTGCCTCTCTGCCTACTTGTGATCTCTCTCTCTCTGTCAATAAATAAATAAAATCTTAAAAAAAAAAAAAGGAATCATCATGAGAGACCCCAACAGGGAAAGATGTACTTTGCACCTCCCCCTGTAACTTAGCCAAACATCATCATGTTTGTTCCTGGGGCAGGTGGAAGCCTGGGTCAGCAGGAGTCCACATAGAGCCTGGAACTTCTGGGGCTCATCTGGGATTGGTATTGGTATAGGTCAGGAATCTGGAGCTGAATGAGTCTTCCTGGAGCCTGATACTATAGGGTTTGGCCTGGTGCCAGGGCAGGGTAGGAGCTGAATTTCCTGGAGCCAGTCTGGAGGTATGTGAAAGCTGGCCTGGTGTTGACTGGGCTTGGTATGGGTGTTGTGGTGAATTCAGTTGTTTACTTCTCTTTCCTTCCTTCATGGGGAAGATGTCTTCTTCTACACTGGTCTGCCATGGGCAAAGGTGATGGCCAAGTGAAACTGTCTTTCCTACCCTCTTCAATGTATCTTTTCTTATTTGTGTGCTTTACCCAGATGTTCAATCCCTAATCTGGTCTACTTTGCTCTTATGAAAGTATTTTGGTATTAGAGAACTGTTCACGTTGATGTTTCTGGAAGGAGACAAGTTCTTGAAATTCCCATACTTCCATCTTGCTGATGTCTCTTTTCATTTAAAAAGGGGGAGGGGCACCTGGATGGCTCAGTCAGTTAAACTTATAACTCTTGATTTCAGCTCTGGTCATGATATCAGGGTCTTGAGAGCAAGCCCTTCATCAGGCTCAGCAAGGAGCCTGCTTAAAATTCTCTTTCCCTCTATCCCCCCCATTTGCACACATTCTCTCTCAAAAAACAACAACATCAACAACACACACACAAAAACAAAAACAAAAAAACAAAAAAATCCTTTCTCTTACATGAAAATCTCCAGCTACTGAGGGAAAGAACCCTTTTAAAAATAGGTTAGAAAGCAATAAGAACCCTTGGCAATCACTCTAAAAATGAAAAGAAGAAATTAATCTATTTTCCATAAAAGCTAAAATATGGGAATAAAAGCAGTTTTTTGATAATACTTTTTAGAGAAGCATAATAAATTATTAACAAAACATAAAGAGAAACATGAATATTAGAAATATTAATAGCACTAAAAGATGAGAAACATAAGATGGGACGTGTTGTCATGGTTTTTATCAAATAAAATTATGGTATTATTTCCAATAGATATAGCATGCTTTAGGAACATATAAAATGTGACATTTTGAATTCCTTTTCAAAGATGTCTGTAGTGGAGCACCTGGGTGGCTCAGTGGGTTAAAACCTCTGCCTTCAGCTCAGGTCATGATCTCAGGGTCCTGGGATCAAGCCCCTCATCGGGCTCTCTGCTTAGTGGGGAGCCTGCTATCTCTTCTCTCTCTGCCTGCCTCTCTGCCTACTTGTGATCTCTCTCTCTGTCAAATAAATAAACAAAATCTTTAAAAAAAAAATGTCTGGGGGCGCCTGGGTGGCTCAGTCGTTAAGCGTCTGCCTTCGGCCCAGGTCATGATCCCAGGGTCCTGGGATCAAGCCCCGCATCAGGCTCTCTGCTTGGCAGGAGGTCTGCTTCTCCCGCTACCATTCCCTCTGCTTGTGTTCCCTCTCTCACTGTGTTTCTCTCTGTCAAATAAATAAAATCTTTAAAAAAAAAAAAAAAGATGTCTGTAGTAATGACCAGAGAGAAATAATAAGTTCCTGAAATAGTAATGTACTGCTAAGGAAGAACTAAAAGGTTTTAATATTGAAAACTAGGCTGAGAATAAGTCACTGAAGTATATAATTCTTGGCTACAACAACGTACTTTTAGTAGAGGCCGTGGTTTATTTAAATTCAAATGTAAGATGAAATAATAGTATTATAAATGAACAATGTCACAGGAGCAGCCTGATACCCAAGAAACGTAAATATTGATAGCACCTCTGAGTACCCAAGGAAATGTTTTATGTCATCAAGTGTAAGGTTAAATGTTAGGTACAATATGGCTTTAAGTTGAGAAAGGAAAAGTTAATATTTTGTGTCAGCAAAATAAAATTTTATAAAACAAGTAACAATCTTAGCATAAAAATAAAAATGAAAGGGTTTTTCATTCCACATATCAAGTAGAAGTCAGCACTCTATCCTAACAAAAGAAAAGCTGAATAGAATGAAAATAAAAACAAAAACAAAAATGCACAACTCTTCCTGGTTCTGTAGGAGAGGGAGGGACACGAGTCAAACAGCTGCCCCCAAGGTAAGGGAGACCAAGAGTGAATATGGGAGTTAAAGCCTACTAGAGCAGACTTACAAGCAGAAGCCACTGTGGGAACCAGGGCCAGTGTAAGAAAACCCAAACTATAATTGACTAATTGCTGGAGGCTCAGGGAAGGTCAAGTCTGAGAATTAAAAAACTCCAAATCAGTACAGTTTTGTGAGATTTGCTCTAGGAGCTCAATCAGGTCCTCATAATAAATATTGGAGAAAAATCTCCTCATGCATCCAGCAGGGAAAAAAGGAAAGGAACCATCTTGAAATACATCAGATCACTCTGTTCTTTCTTCTTCCTGTCCTCCTCCTCTTCCTCCTCCTCCTCCTTTTTGATTTATTTATTATTTCAGAGAGAAAGAAAAAGCATATGAGAGTGTGAGTAGGGGGGAGGGGCAGAAGAAAAGAATCTTTAAACAGACTCCTTGCTAAGCATGGAGCTAGATGTGGGGTTCAATCTCACAACCTATGAGATTCATAACTTACGAGATTTATGACCTGAGCTAAAACCAAGAACCAGATGCTTAATTGACTGAGCACACCAGGAACCCCCACCCTGTTCTTAACAACAACTGTCCAAAGTAGATTCTAGTTAACTAGAAACTAACTAGTTGGGGTATTTTCAGAGCCTAACTGACCTGGGAAGGGAAATATTGACCCCCAGCCTACTCTAATCATCTTCTCCTACCAAAGTGGGAAGGGTAAAAAGCAAGAAATGCTTGTGAAGTACACAGTCCAGAGACAATGTCTAAAAGATAATCACAAGGCTATAGAACATTTCTCTTTCCTAACACTCACAACCACATTACTATAAGCCTATCTATATCAGTTCCTTTTACCAGTACACCATATCTATCTTTTAAGAAAAAAATTCCAGGGTGTACCAAAAAGCATACACAATTTGAAGAGACAGAACAATCATCAACACAAAAAATGGCAGGAATGTTGGAATTATAAAGCAACGAATTAAAACAACTGTTATTAGTATGCAAAGGGCTCTCTGAATAAAGTAGACAAGATGTAACAACATACATAATGTAAGTAGAGATATGAAAATCCTAAGAAACAACCACAACAAAATGTGAGAAATCAAAACACAGTGTAACAAAAATAGAATGTCTTTGATGATCCATGGACATGGCTGAGGAGAGAACCTTTGAGTTTGAGGATATACAAATAGAAACCCCCAGAGTGAAAATCAAAAAGAATAGAGTCTGAATAAAACAGAAAAGAATATCCAAGGACTGAGGGAAGTCTACAAAAAGTGGAAACAAGAGTGTTCTGGGGATGCCAAAGGGAGAAGTGAAAAAGAAATAGAAGAAAGAAGAAATAGGGACTCTCAGCAAGATGGCAGAGGTGTAGGAAGCTGAGATAGTGTCAGATCCCAGAAGTTCAGCTAGATAGGTATCAAACAATTGTAAAATCTGGCAAACTCAACAGGAGAGAGAAGAGAGGAAGAACAGCAATTCTAGGAGCAGAAAATTGACCACATTCTGAAAGGTAGGACGTGTGGAAAAAGTGAATCCAAAGCAATGGGAAGAGAGACTCCAGGGGGAGGGACCGGCTCCCAGCAGCCACAGAGCACAAAATCAGAACTTTTAGTCTGCTCTGCTGAGGGACATCTCTCCAGAGGCTAAGCAGTGGGGTAAGCCTTCACTGGAACAGTGTGGTTTCAGGACCTGTGGGGTCACAGAGGAACCAGGGGTGCCCAAGTGGGGCAGAGCTCCCAGGTATCGGGGCAGAGAAGCCAGTGGCAGAGAAGGAGCTATGCAGTGCAGTATCAGCTCAGGCTTACCTTAGACTGTGATTGGAGGCACAAATGGGCCACTGCTCTTTAAGCAGGGACCCCAAAAGAGGCAAGAACAGAGAAACCCCCTCCTTCCTCCTCCGGGAGGAGCGGCTCAAGAGTGCACAGCAGGAATCTCCTGGGTTTGGAGACTCCAGACGGGACCACGTGCACCACAGATAGAGGCGTTCCTTCATGGGCTAGCTGAGCACAGAGCACTGGCCACAGACAAGAGAGACGGGAGTGATTGTCTGCTTTCTTCTGAGGGTGTGCTAAGGAGTGCGGCCCTGGCGCTTGGCTCCTATGGGCCAGAAACTGGGAGGCTGCCATTTTCTTTCCCAGCCTCCAGGGCGGTGCAGAAAGTGCTCAGGAAACAAAAACTCCTGAGAGTGAACCTGAACAAAGTGCTTGGCCCATTCCCTGATAAGGTCAGTGCAATTCCACCTAGGGCAAAGACATTTGAGAATCAAGGCAACAGGTCCTTTCCCCAGAAATCAATGAGAATATCCAGCCAAGACCTACTTAATCAATCAATGAAAACTGCAGAACTCAAGAGTATTTTTCTCTCTCACTCATCCACTCTTATCTTGATAAAATGACAAGGCGGAAAAACTCACCACAAAAAAAAAAAAAAAAAAAGAAGAGACAGTACCAATGGCTAGAGACCTTGTCAATTCAGAAATTAGTAACATGTCAGAAATAGAGTTCAAAATGGCAGTTATCAAGATGCTAGCGGGGCTTGAAAAAAGCATGGAAGATATTAGCGAATCCCTTTCTGGAGAAATAAAATCCCTTTTTGGAGAAATAAAGAACTAAACTCTAAACAAGTTGAAATAAAAAAAGTTATTAATGAGGTACAATAAAATATGGAGGCTCTCAATGCTAGGACAAATGAGGCTGAAGAAAAAATTAGCAATAGAGAAGACCAAATGATAGAGAACAAAGAAGCTGAGAAAAAGAGAGACAAACAACTACTGGACCACCAGGGGAAAATTCAAGAGATAAGTGACACCTTAAGATGCAACAATATTAGAATAATTGGGATCCCAAAAGAAGAAAGAGAGACAGGGGCGGAAGGTATATTGGAGAAAAATAGAGTACAGAATTTCCCTAATCGGCGAAGGGAACAAGCATCAAAATCCTAGAGGCACAGAGAATCCCCCTCAAAATCGATAAAAATAGGTCTACAATCTGTCATCTAATAGTAAAACTTACAAATTTTAGTGACAAAGAAAATCCTGAAAGCAGCTCCATACAAGAAGTCTATAAAATAAAAAGGCAGAAATGTTAGATTGGCAGCAGATCTATCCACAGAGACCTGGCAGGCCAGAAAGGACTGGCATGGTATATTCAGAGCACTAAATGAGAAAAATATGAAGCCAAGAATGCTATATCCAGCTAGGCTGTGACTGAAAATAGATGGAGAAATAAAGAGCTTCCAGGACAAACAAAAACTAAAAGAATTGGTAAACACCAAACCAGCCCTACAGGAAATATTGAAAGGGGTCCTCTAAGCAAAGAGAGAGTCTAAAAGGAACATAGACCAGAAAGGAACAGAGACAATGTACAGTTAACAGTCACCTAACTGGCAATAAAATGGCACTAAATTCATATCTGTCAAGAGTGACCCGGAATGTAAATGGGCTAAATGCCACAATCAAAAGACACAGAGTATCAGAATGGATAAAAAAACAAGACCCATCGATATGCTGTCTACAAGAAACTCATCTTAGACCCAAAGACACCTCCAGATTTAAAGTGAGGGGGTGGAAAACAATTTACCATGCTAACGGACATCAAAAGAAAGCTGGGGTGGCAATCCTTAGATAAGTTATATTTTAAGCCAAAGACTTTATTAAGAAATGAGGAAGGACACTCTATCATACTTGAAGGGACTGTCCAACAAGAAGATCTAACAATTGTAAATATCTATGCCCCTAACATGGGAGCAGCCAATTATAGAAACCAATTCATAACAAAGTCAAAGAAACACATCAACAATAATACAATAATAGTGGGGGACTTTAATACCCCCCTCACCGAAATGGACAGATCATCTAAGCAAAAGATCAACAAGGAAATAAAGCT
>CM053606.1:93656480-93679142 GCA_028646535.1 Procyon lotor | reverse complement strand
TCATAATTTTGCTAATTTGGGTCCTCTCCCTTTTCTTTTGGATGAGTTTGGCCAGTGGCTTATCAATCTTATTGATTCTTTCAAAGAACCAACTTCTGGATTCGTTGATGCATTCTATTGTTTCTCTAGTTTCTAACTCGTTGATCTCTGCTCTGATTTTGATTATTTCCCTTCTTGTGCGTGGGGTTGGCTTCCTTTGTTGTTGATTTTCCAGTTCTTTGAGGTGTAAGGAGAGCTGGTTTATTCGAGATTTTTCAATTTTTTTGAGTGAGGCTTGGATGGCTATGTATTTCCCTCTTAGGACTGCCTTTGTTGTGTCCCATAGGTTTTGCATCAATGTGTCTTCATTCTCATTGGTCTCCATGAATTGTTTAAGCTCATCTTTGATTTCCTGGTTGATCTCAGTATTCTTGAGCAGGTTGGTCTTTAGTCTCCAAGTGCTTGAATTCTTTCCAAACTTCTTTTTATGGTTGAGTTCCAGTTTCAGAGCATTGTGGTCTGAGAGAATACAGGGAACCATCTCAATCTTTTGGTATTGGTTGAGTCCTCATTTGTGGCCCAGTACGTGGTCTATTCTGGAGAAAGTTCCATGTGCACTCGAGAAAAATGAGTATTCTGTTTTTTTAGAGTGGAATGTTCTGTATATATCTATGAGGTCCATCTGGTCCAATGTGTCATTCAAAGCTCTTTTTTCTTTATTGATTTTCTGTTTAGATGATCTGTCTGTTACTGAGAGTGGTGTATTAAGGTCTCCTACTATGATTGTATTCCTACCAATGTGACTCTTTATTTTTGATTAACAGCTGGTTTATGTAATTGTCTGCTCCTATATTGGGGACATAGATGTTTACAATTGTTAGATCTTCTTGGAGGATAGATCCTTTCAGAATGATGTAATGTCCTTCTGTATCTCTGACTACAGTCTTTAGCTGAAAGTCTAATTTATCTGATAGGAGAATTGGTACCCTAGCTTTTTTTTTTGAGGCCCATTGGCATGAAAGATGGTTCTCCATCCTTTCACTTTCAGTCTGGATGTATCTTTTGGTTCCAACTTTGGTTGAGTCTCTTGTAGGTCCTGCCGTTTTATCCATTCTGCAACCCTGTGCCGTTTTATGGGAGCGTTTAGGCCATTCATGTTGAGAGTGATTATTGAAAGATATGTGTTTATTGACATCATGTTGCCTGTGTAGCCCTTGTTTCTATTGATTGTAAATTTCTGTTCTAAGTCACTCATAGGTTCGCTCTACTTTTATAGAACCCCCTTTAATATTTCTTGAAGAGCCAGTTTCTTGGTCACATACTCTTTTAATCCTTGCCGATCTTGGAAACTCTTTATCTCTCTATCCATTTTTTTTTTTTTCTCTCCATCCACTTTGAATGTCAGCCTTGCTGGATAAAGTATTCTTGGCTACATGTTCTTCTCATTTAGTGCCTTGAATATGTCTTGCCAGACCTTTCTGGCTTGCCAGGTTTCTGTGGACAAGTCTGATGTTATTCTAATGGATCTTCCTCCATATGTAAGGGATCTCTTCCCCCTAGCTGCTCTTAGGACCTCTTGTCTAAAATTATAATTTGCAAATTTTACTATGATGTGTCTAGCTGTATTTCTAGACTCATTGATCTTGGCAGGTGTTCTTTCTGCCTCTAGTACATGTACCCTTGTTCCATTCTCCAGACTGGGGAAATTTTCATTCAGAATTTGGTCAGCTATATCTTCTAGTCTTCTGTCTTTCTCTACCCCCTCTGGGATTCCAATAATTCTGACGTTGGAACGTTTCATGGTGTCATTGATTTCCCTAAGTCGCTTCTCATGACTCCTGAGCAGTTTGCTCCAACTGTCTTCCTGTCCTTTCTTCTCTATCATTTTATCCTCTAGATCACTAATTCTATCCTCTGTCTCTGTAACTCTAGCTGTTAAACTATTTTGATTGGATTGGATCTCACTGATAGTACTTCTTACATCGGCTATACTGGTTTTCATTTCTGCCCTTAGACATTCTTTATTGTCATTGATCCTAACCATTACCTGGGTAATTGTCAGCCTGAATTCCCTTTCTGACATGCTGTCAATGTCCATGTCTAATATTTCTGAGGGAGAGGGCGCAGTCTCTGGGTTCTTCCTCTGTTGAGTGTTCCTCCTCCTAGTCATTTTGATGGGAGGTGGATGAGAAGATGTATAGTTGGATATTTCCCCCATGATCCAGGCAGGGTGCACTCTGGACGACTTAGGAGCAATTGGGATTCACCACCAAGAAGAAAGAATAAGGATAAAAAAGATAGAGAGAAACAGAAAAAGAGGGTGTCTCAGCCAGAATGGGTCCCAACAATAAGATTTATGAAGTTTGTAGACCAACAAGAACAAACATGTAGTCTGATCAGAGTAGATGACGAGAAATAAAAGAACCTAGTCAGAATGAACCCCAGGAATAAGTTTTTCTATAATACCAGAACAAAAGCAACTAGGCAGAAACTCTGACAGAAGGATAAGTTTGGAGGTTGGTTATAGCACCTCGTGTGTGAGGACGGTTATTTATCGTTGTATAAAGCTTCTAGATATAATGTTAAGTAGTTTACAAAAATAAAAACCAAAAAACAAAATCAAACCAAGAAATGTGAAAAGTGAATAAAAATTTAAAAAAAAAGTGAATAGAAAAAAAAAAACTTGTATCTATGAAATATACAGGTTTGAGGGTATTATCAATCACTTAATATATTGATTTTCCCTGATATCAGGGGAAAGTCTTAAAAGTCTTATGATGGCTCTTTGGTTATAGCCTTTTTTTTTTTTTTTTTTTTTTTTTTTTTTACTTTTCTTTTCGGGGAGGGGCCTGGCCAGTTGTTTTCCTGTCAAACTTGCTTGGGTTGAGTCACCCTACTCCCCAATCAAGAGGCAGAGCTCTGTGGAACCCAGTTTTTCAGTCTCTAGCTCTCTGAAGGCTTTGGTCTTTTTAGCTTTTCTCATTTTTAGAGAGTCCGAGCAAGCGATCTGTCTGTCTGTACCCAGACCTCCCTGTCACAGAGAAGCCGCAGTCTGCTCCCCTCTGGGTGGACCAGAAGGAACACTCCCCTTTGCAAATCTCCCAGTGCAGCCACCTTTTCCAGGCAGTGCGCACTTAGCAGTTTGGCGGCTCTGCTCGACTAAGCGTGCTCCCCTGCAGTAGGAGCTCTAGGCCGAGGTGGGGTGTGGCCAGATTCTTGCCAATATTACTCCACCCACAGGCAGCACAGTTTTTGCCTTTGGTGGTGCACCTTCTAGAGAGCACTGTACACGGAGAAAAGCTGTGGGCTCTGGGACCACAGCAGACTCTCTAAGGTGCTTTCAGGAGCACGTGCACCCGGCCCACAAAATGGTGTGGGGAGCAGATCCCTGCCCCCCACTGGTCTTTCTTTGTGGCGAGTGGTGTCCTTCCTGGGGTCACGGGTCCATGCTTGTGCTTACGACCCCCCCGCCTTCCACTTGCTGCTCCTCAGAACCTTATGGTCTTTTTAAGTGTTTTTAACCAGGCTCTAAGTTATTGCCGCTCTGCAACCACCTTGCGCTTTCCTTTGGGGTATTACTGTCCTTGAGCCACTTCTGATGGCTCCCTCCCCCTTTTGTTTATCCTGTTACCGTTTCGAGTGTTCCCATTTTGCTTTACCTCTCTTCTGCTGTCTTCTGCTCCTGTAGAGATCCAGAAGTGAAAAGTCTTGCTCCTCCGGCTGATTTCATGGGTATTCAGTGTGGTCTAGCAGATATCCAGCTCACTTTTCGGGACAGGTTGCAATAGGGTCTCCTATCTCTCCACCATATTGTCCCTCCCCCCATCCATTCATCTGTTGAAGGACATCCTGGCTCTTTCCACAGTTTGGCTATTGTGGAAATTGCTGCTATGAACATTGGGGTTCATATAGCCCTTCTTTTCAATATATCTGTATCTTTGGGGAAAATATCCAGTAGTGCAGTTTCTGGGTCATAAGGTAGCTCTGTTTTCAATTTTTTGAGGAAACTCCACACTATTTTCCAAAATGGCTACACCATCTTGCATTCCTATCAGCAGTGTAAGAGGACTCCCTCTTCTCCACAACTTCTCCAACATATGTTGTTTCTTGCCTTGTCAAATTTTGCCATTCTAACTAGTGTCAGGTAGTATCTCAATGTGGTTTTTATTTGAATTTCCCTGATGGCTAATGATGATGAACATTTTTTCATGTGTCTGTTAATCATTTGAATGTCGTCTTTGGAGAAGTGTCTGTTCATATCTTCTGCCCACTTTTTAAATTGATTATTTTTTATATTATTTTTTGAGGGCTGTTGGGCTTGAGAGGTTTTTTATAGATTTTGGAATATAGCCCTTTGGCTGTAGTGGTGTGGTTGATATTATTGGCTGTACATCCCCCCAACCACAACTCAACAGAATGACTAGGAGGAGGAAATCCCAAAAAAGAAAAGACCCAGAGACAATGACCTCTCCCACAGATCTAATGGATATGTATCTAATCAAGATGTCAGAAATAGACCTCAGGGTAGCAGTTATGAAGACAATAGTCAGGCTGTAGAAAACTATTAATGATAACAGATTCACTAAAGGCTGAAATGAGAGTGGATCTGGTAGAACTTAAAAAATTCTATCAATGACATACAATCTAAGAGTTAAGGTAAATGAGGCAGAAGAACGAATTTGTGATCTTGAATACAAACTGATAGAAGAAGAAAGAGGAAGAGGCCTGGAATAAACAGCTTAAAATCCATGAAAACAGAATTAAGGAAATGAATGATGCCATGCAATGTTCCAATGTCAGAATTATTGGGATCTCAGAGGGGGTGGAGAGATAGAGAGGACTGGAAGACATAGTTGAACATAGTAGCCAAGAACTTCCCTAATCTGGGGAATGAAAAAAGCATGCATGTCTTAGAGGTAAAGAGAACCCTTCCCAAGATCAAGATCAAGGATACCAGATCAGTGCCCACCATGTAATAGTAACACTCACACATCTTAGAACCAAATAAACTATTTTAAGGGAAGTTAGGAGGAAGAAATTCCTTACATACGGAGGCACGAACATCAGAAAAATATCAGGCCTGTACACAGAGACCTAGCAAGCCAGAAAGGGATGGCAAGACATATTCAGAGCACTAAATGAGAAGAATATGCAGCCAAGAATTCTCTTTTTGACAAGGCTGTCATTCAGAATGGATGGAGAGAGAAGAAGCTTCCAGGACATGCAGAGACTGAAAGAATATGTGACCACCAAGCCAGCCCTACAAGAAATATTAAGGAGGGGGTTCTATAAAAGGAGAAAGACCCCAATAGTGATATAGAACAGAAATATACAGAGACAATCTATAGAAACAAGGACTTCACAGGCAACATGATGCCGATAATATCATATCTTTCAATAATCACTCTCAATGTGAATGGCCTAAATGCTCCCATGAAACGGCACAGGGTTACAGATTGGATAAAAAGACAGGACCCATTCATATGCTGCATACAAGAGACTAATTTTAAACTTAAAGATACATCCAGACTGAAAGTGAAAGGATGGAAAACTATCTTTCATGCCAATGGACCTCAAAAGAAAGCTGGGGTAGCAATTCTCATGTCAGACAAATTAGATTTTAAGCTAAAGACTATAGTAAGAGATACAGAAGGGCACTATATAATTCTTAAAGTGTCTGTCTAACAAGAAGATCTAACAATTGTAAATATCTATGCCCCCAACATGAGAGCAGCCAACTGTATAAGCCAACTGTTTCCCAATTTGAAAAGTTAATAAACATCTGCAATAATCAAAACACTGTGGTACTGGCACACAGTTAGATATATTGATTAATGGAAGCAGGAGAGGATACTAAAATAATCTGAAATTTCTTTTCAACTATTTCCAATAAGGACTCAATAGGGAGAGAAAAATCATTTAGATTAAGGATAATGAGATAACTGGATATCTACTTGTAATAGAATGAAGTTGGACCTCCACTTCACATTGTATACAAAAAAATAACTTCATAATAAGATTATAAACCTAAATGTAAGAAGTGTAAAACTCTGAGAATTAAACATATGGATAAGTCATCAAGACCATTGATTAATTAGTAACGTTTTAGTTTTGACACCCAAAACAGTAGCAAATCAAGAAAAACCACATAATTGTATTACATAAAAATTTAATGTCATACTAAACATGACACCATCAAGAAAGTGAAAACATACCTCACAAAATGGGAGAAATGTTTAAAGCTATCTATTGGATAAAGAAGAAAAATATAGAATATACAAATAACTCTTACAACTTAAAAATTTTAGAAAGCTAATAATAATGGACAGTGAATTTGAGTAATATTTACTTACATAACAAAAATGTACAATAAACAATGAAAAGATGTTCAATATTAAAAACCATTAGAGAAATGTAAATCAAAACCACAGATAACCCAGAAAAACCAACATAATTTTGAAGAGGAAGAATGAAGAACAAAGCTGACACTATCCAACTTTAAGACTTACTATGAAGCTAAAGTAAGCAAGACAGCATGGCATTAGTAAGAGAATCGACAAATAGATCAATGGAATATAATAGACAGCCCCAAAACAGACCCAAATAAATATAGCCAACTAACTTGCAACAAAGAAGCAATGGAGCAAAAATGTTATGTCTGCAAATGATACTGCAACTGAACATCCACAAGCAAAAATAATAATAATAATAATAATAATAATAATAATAAAATAAAAAATAAATCTCAGGACAGGAATCATCTATTCACAAAATGTAATTCAATATGGGTCACAATCTAAATGTAAAATGTCTTCTTCATTTCTTTCATGAGCATTCATTTTGTCGTTCCTCGAGTACAGATCCTTCACCTCTTTAGTTGGGTTTATTCCCAGGTATCTTATGGTTCTTGGTACTACAGTAAATGGAATCAATTCTCTGATTTTCTTTTCAATATTTTCATTGTTAGTGTATAGGAAAGCAACTGATTTCTATGCATTTATTTTGTATCCTGCCACATTACTGAATTGCTGTATGGGTTCTAGTAGTTTGGGGGTGGAGTCTTTGGGTTTTTCATATAAAGTATCATGTCATCTGAGAAGAGAGAGAGTTTGACTTCTTCATTCCCAGTTTGAATAACTTTTATTTCTTTTTGTTGTCTGATTGTGTTGCTAAGACTTCTAGTACTATGTTGAACAAGAGTGGTGAGAGTGGACATCTTTGTCATGTTCCTGATCTCAAAGGGAAGGCTATCAGTTTTTCCCCGTTGAGAATGATATTTGCTGTTGGCTTTTCATAAATAGACTTGATGATGTTGAGGAATGTTCCTTCTATCCTTATACTTTGAAGAGTTTTAATCAGGAATGAATGTGAATTTTGTCAAATGCATTTTCTGCATCAATTAAGAGGACCATGTGGTTCTTCTATCTTCTCTTACTGATTTGTTCCATCACATTGATTGATTTGTGAATGTGGAACCACTCTTGCATCCCAGGGATAAAGCCCACCTGGCCATGATGAATAATCATTTTAATGAGCTGTTGGATCCTATTAGCTAGGATCTTGTTGAGACCCTTGGCATCCATATTCATCAGGGATATTAGTCTGAAATTATCCTTTTTGATAGGGTCTTTGCCTGATTTGGGAATCAGGGTAATGGTGGCTTCATAAAAAGAGTCTGGAAGTTTTCCCTCTGTTTCTATATTTTGAAACAGTTTCAGGAGACTAACTATTATTTCTCCCTTTAATGTTTCATAGAATTCCCCAGGGAATCTGTTAGGTCCTGGACTCTTATTTTTTGGAAAATTTTTGACCACTGCTTCAATCTCATTATGAGATATTGGTCTATTCAGGTTGCCAAATTCTTCCTGTTTCAGTCTTGGAAGATTATGGGTTTCCAGGAATGCATCCATTTCTTCTAGGTTGTTTAACTTATTGGCATATAGCTGTTGATAATAATTTTTGACAATTGTTTCTATATGCTTTGGATTAGTCGTGATCTCTCCCCTTTCATTCATAATTGTGCTAATTAGGGTCATCTCTCTTTTCTTTTGGATGAGTTTGGCCAGTGGCTTATCAATCTTATTGATTCCTTCAAACTTCTGGGGGTGCCTGGGTGGCTCAGTTGTTAAGCGTCTGCCTTTGGCTCAGGTCATGATCCCAGGGTCCTGGGATCGAGCCCTGCATTGGGATCTCTGCTCAGTGGGAAGCCTGCTTCTCCCGCTACCATTCCCTCTGCTTGTGTTGCCTCTCTCGCTGTGTTTCTCTCTGTCAAATAAATAAAATCTTTAAAAAAAAAAAAAAAAAGAACTTCTGGTTTCATTGATGTGTTCTACTGTTTCTCTAGTTTCTAACTCTTTAATCTCTGCTCTAATATTGATTAATTCCCTTCTTGTGTGTGGGGTTGGCTTAATTTGTTGTTGATTTTCCAGTTCATTAAGGTGAAAAGAGATCTGGTGTATTCGAGATTTTTCAAGTTTTTGAATGAGGCTTGTATGGCTATGTATTTCCCCCTTAGGACTGCCTTTGTATGTCCCATAGATTTTGCATCGATGTGTCTTCATTCTCATTGGTTTCCAGGAATTGTTTAAGTTCTTCCTGATTTCTGTTACTGAGAGTGGTGTGTTAAGATCTCCTACTATTAATGTATTCATATCAATATGACTCTTTATTTTGATTAACAGTTGGCTTATGTAGTTTGCTGCTTCTTTATTGGGGACATAAATGTTTACAATTGTTAGATCTTCTTGGAATATAGACCCTTTAAGAATGATGTAGTATCCTTCTGTATCTCTGATTACAGTCTTTAGCTTAAAATCTAATTTATCTGCTGTGAGAATCACTATCCCAGTTTTCTTTTCAGGCCCTTCTGGCATGAAAGTAGGTTCTCCATGCTTTCACTTTTCGTCTGGATGTACCTTTTGGTTCCAAATGTGTCTCTTATAGACGGCATATGGATGGGTCCTGTCGTTTTATCCATTCTGCAACCCTGTGCCATTTTATGGGAGCATTTACGTCATTCACATTGAGAGTGATTATTGTATGTTAAGTGTTTATAGACATCATGTTGCCTGAAAAGTCCTTGTTTCTATGGATTCTAAATTTCTGTTCTAAGACACTTATGAGTTTTTTCTACTTTTATAGAACCCTTTTTAACATTTCCTGGAGTGCTGGCTCAGTGGTCACATACTCTTAATCCTTGCTGGTCTTGGAAGCTCTTTATCTCTCCTTCCATTTTGAATGTCCATCTTACTTGGCTGCATGTTCTTCTCATTTAGTGCCCTGAATCTATCATGCCAGCCCTTTCCAGCTTACCAGGTTTCTGTGGACAGGTCTGATGTTATTCTAATGGATCTTCCTCTGTATGTAAGGAATCTCTTCCCCCTTGCTGCCCTCAGGACCTCTTGTCTAAAATTATAATTTGCAAATTTTGCAATGATGTGTCTTGCTGATTTTCTAGATTCGTTGTTCTTGGCAGGTGTCCTTGCTGCCTCTAGTTTGTCCCAGCTCTTCTCCTGACCTTTCTTCTCCACTATTTTATCCTCTAGATCACTATTTCTATCCTCTGTGTCCATAACTCTAGCTGTTAGACTATTTAGATTGGATTGGATCTCACTGATAGTGCTTCTTACTTCAGCTATACTTGTTCTCACTTCTGCCCTTAGAGATTCTATGTTGCCATTAATGTTTTTCTCTATCCCAGCCATTGTCTTGATAATTGTCACAGTGAATTCCCTTTCTGACATACTGTTTATGTCCATGTCTATAATAGTTCTGAGGGAGAGGGTGCAGTCTCTGGGTTTTTCCTCTGTTGGGTGTTCCTCTTCCTAGTCATTTTGATGAGAAGTGGATGAGAGAATATATAGTTGGATATATCATCCACGATCCAGGCAGGGTGCACCTTCTCCACTGATGTCTTCTGCTCCTGTAGAGATCCAGAAGTGAAAAATCTTACTCATCAAGCTGATTTCATGGGTGTTCATTGTGTTCTGGTAGATATCCAGCTCACTTTGGGGGAAAGGTTGCAACAGGATCTCCTACTTCTCTGCCATCTTGCCCCATCTCGAGAATTTTGTTTTTGTGTGAATAATTGAGTAGTTTACTGATTGGATTTGGAAGTACACAATTCAGGAAAAGCAGCACAAAACAAAACAAAAGACTGAAAGTCTGCTGGTCTTTAACTGTCATTATTTCATCTGCTCTATTTAACTTAACATATCTCTCCTTTGACAAATTGACAGTAATTAGTGCTGGATGAAATTCATTGTTTTTCATATCAAGTCTAAGGATGAAAGAAGGGCCACATTTAAGATCATACAGAAGAAATGTGAAGAACCAGCTACTTGAGCACATTCACATGTCAAGAGGTTCAAATACCATTTTGTTCATTTCCTGAAGAACTAGAACTTAGAGACAAGGCTCTAAAACATTGGCTTGGCAGCTAAATAATCAGGCAACTGACTGGGAAATAGAATGTTTGTATCAATTAGACTCTCAGATCTGTAATTGAATGAGCTTGTTAATTGGCATTTTTAGCCTATGGAGTGTTCGCAGTGCTCAGCTGAAACCTAAGCTTTGCAGCCACTTCAATCTTCATAAACAAGATTCTGACTCTGGACCTTTCCTGCAAAACACCTTAGGCATCACAGCCGATACCAGTTTCCTATAAAATTATTCTATTTTCACATTCTGGCATATAGGCCATTCAAAATGCATGTCCCATTACCTCGATTACAGAAAATACACACTAGCCACTGTGGAAACTAGATGCTACAGAAGGTGAGCTTATTTGTTGAGACTTCCTTGATATAATTTGAGATTCATCACTAGAAAAGTCCTCTTCCTAATTCACATTCATCAAAATTCTCCACCTTCTGTAGGATGCACTTTACATTCTTTGTAAATCAAAATTCCCTTAATGAGCCCATTGATGGTGACCACTCCTGAAGATCAAGCCTCACATCCCTTCAGGTAGATACTCTCCTGAAGACCTGAGCTTCTTTTCATCCTCTACATTAGTAGATCTGTGGAGCCATATAAAAGGCTTTCTGGGCTGTAGCTGGATGCAGCATCATACTTAATTATGCTGGCATGGCAGCTGAAGCATTAGGAATGATATTCCTCTAATAGATACTGGTTATATGTCGTAGCGATACTCGGGAAAAATATCACTTTGTCCTGTCGGACTATGCTTATTGTTACAATTGAATAAATAAAGCCCTTAGCAATCCATATAATCTACTGACACTTCAAAAGTACATAGTATAGGAGAGGGTCCAAGATGGCAGAGGATTAGAAGACTTTAACTTTGTCTGGTCTCAGGAATTCAGCTAGATGGCTATCAAACCATTCTGAACACCTTTAATTTCAATAGGAGATCAAAGAAAGGGACAGCTGTAACTTTTTGACCAGAAAAGCGACCATTTTCTGCAAAGTAGAAGGTGTGAAGAAATGAATCCTAGATGATGTATGGGAAGATAGACCGTTGGGAGAGGGAGCTTCCATCAGCTAGCTACCAGCAATGATAGAGCAGTAGAACAAAAAATGAGAACATTTAGAAGTCTGCTTCAGTGAAAAAAGCTAAACATGGGTAGAACCATCACTGGGACAGTGTGGTCTCAGGATCCTTGGGGTCTCAGGGAGATTGGGGGTGCCTGAGTGGGACAGAGCTCCCATGTATCAGTGTAGGGAAGCCAGCTGCAAAGAAGGAGCTTAGGAGTGGGCTCTCAGATCAGGGTTGCCATAAACCATTATCTTGTGGCAGAGTCAGGCTACTGCTCTTCAAGCAGGGACCCAAAAAACAGCAGAACCAGGGAGATCCCCCTTTTTCCCCCTGAGAGGAGTGGCATGGTAATATGCCTCAGGAGTCTGCTGGGTTTGGAGATTACAAACAAGGTTGTGTGCCCATGATAGAAACCCTCAGTCATGGTAGAGTGAGCACAGAATGGAGGGTAGATTAGGGAGACAAGAGTGATTGACTGCTTTTCTCTAAGGGTTCACTGAGTAGTATGCCCCAAGCTCTCAGCTCTTTCTCATCTTATAAAGCTTCTCAGAAAGCCTCCAGGGAACAAAAACCACCTAGAGGAAACCAGAGCAGATTACTTAGCTTGGCCCCCTGACAAGGGTGGTGCAATTCCACCTGGGGAAAAGACACCCAAGAATCAATGCAACAGGCCCCTATCCAGAAGATCAGCAATAACATCCAGCCAAGACCAAGTTTACCAATAAATGAGAATTGAAAAACTCCAATGCTAGGGGAATACAGCACAAATAATTCACAGCTTCCCCCCCCCCCCATGATTCCTCATGGAGAACTAAATATTTTTAGTTTTAAAAAGAAAACTAAATTTTCTTTAGCTTATTTCCTTTCTCAACCAACTTCTAATCTTATCAATTCCTTTTCTAAAATCCTTGCTTTAATTTTTAAGTCACATTCTATCCCTTCATTGCATTTAACCTTACTATATATATATTTTTTTCTTTCTTTCTTTCTTTAACATTTAGAATACAGTTTCTTCTAACAGACTAAAATATGCTCCAAATCTAGTGTATGGCTCTGTTCTATTCACCCACCTGATCATATTCTCTCTCTCTTTCTTTTCTCCCCCAGTTTCAAATCTTTTCTGATTTTTTGGTGTATATTTCTCTGGGGTCATTGTTGCGATTTTAGTATTTTGTTCTCTCATTCATCTGTTCTTCTCTGGACAGAATGATAAGATGGAAAAAGTCACCTCAAAAAAGAACAAGAAGCAGTACTGTCAGGGACCTGATCAAGGAGGACATTAGTAAGATGTCAGAACTACAGTTCAGAATAATGATTATATAAAGATCAGCTGGGCTTGAAAAATAATAGAAGATACTAGAAAATCTCTTTCTGAGAAATAAAAGAACTAAACTCTAACCAGGTTGAAATAAAAAAGACTATTAATAAGATGCAACCAAAAATGGAGGCTCTAACTGCTAGTATAAATGAGGCAAAAGAAAGAATTAGTGATAGAAGACCAAATAATGGAGAATAAAGAAGCTAAGAGAAAGAGAGATAAACCACTGGATCATGAGGGGAGAATTCAAGAGAGAAATGATTCCATAAAGCAAAACAATATTAAAATAATTGGGATCCCAGAAGAAAAAAGAGAAAGAGAGGCAAGAGCTATATTGGAGCAATTATAGTGGAGAACTTCCCTAATCCTGGAAAGAAACCAGGCATCAAAATCCAGGAGAAAAAGAGAACATCCCTCAAAATCAATAAAAGTAGGTCAACAACCCAACATCTAATAGTAAAAATTACCAATCTTAGAGACAAAAAGAAAATCCTGAAATCATCTCAGGATAATAGGGCTGTAACCTATAAAGGCAGAAACATTAGATTGGCAGCAAACCTATCCACAGAAAACTGGCAGGCCAGAAAGGATTTGCATGATATATTCAGAACAATAAAAGAGAAAAATAGGCAGCCAAAAATATTTTATCTAGGTAGGATGCTGTTCACAATAGAAGGAGTGATAAAATGCTTCCAGGAAACCAAAACTATAAGAAATTGTGATCACCAAACCAACCCTACAAGAAATATTGAAAGGGTCCTCCAAGGATAGAGAGAGCCCCACAATAATATAGAACAGAAAGGAATAAGGACAATATACAGTAACTGTCACCTTACAAGCAATGAATTCATATCTTTCAATAGTTACCCTGAATGTAAATGGGCTAAATGCCCCAATCAAAAGAAACAGGGTATCAGATTGGATGAAAAACAAAACCCATCAATATGCTGTCTGCAAGAGACTCATTTTAGACCCAAAGACACCAACAGATTGAAAGTGAGGGGGTGGTGAACTATTTCTCATGCTAATGGACATCCAAAGAAAGGTGGGGGGTGGGCGCCTGGGTGGCTCAGTGCGTTAAAGCCTCTGCCTTCAGCTCAGGTCATGATCTCAGGGTCCTGGGATAGAGCCCCACATTGGGCTTTCTGCTCAGCAGGGAGCCTGCTTCCCCCTCTCTCTCTGCCTGCCTCTCTGCCTACTTGTGATCTCTCTTGCTCTGTGTCAAATAAATAAAATAAAATATTAAAAAAAGAAAGATGGGGGCAATCGTTAAATCTGACAAATTAGACTTTCAACCAAAGACTGTAATAGGAGATGAGAAAGAAACTATGTCATAACTAAACTGCCATACCAACAAATGATGTAACAATTGTAAATATTTATTCCTCTAACATGGGAGAAGCTAATTATATAAATCATTTAATAACAAAAGCAAAGGAACACATTGACAATAATACAGTGATAGTAGAGGACTTTAACATCCTCCTGACTGAATAGATAGATTGTCTAAGCAAAAGACCAACAAGGAAATAAGGGCTTTGAATGACACACTGGACCAGATAGACTTCACTGATATATTCAGAACATTCTATGACAAAGCAACAGAATACACATTCTTTTCCAGTATAGATCACGTCCGAGGTTACAAGTGAGGTCTCTACCAGCACCAAAAGATTGGGATAATTTCCTGCATATTTTTGTACTACAACACCTTGAAACTGGAACTCGATCACAAGAGAAAAGTTGGAAAGAACTCAAATCCATGGAGGCTAAAGACCATCCTTCTAAATAATGAATGGGTCAACCAGGGAATTAAAGAGGAGTTTAAAAAATCATAGAAACAGGGGTGCATGCATGGCTCAGTCATTAAGTGTTTGCCATTGGCTCAGGTCATGATCCCAGCCAGGGTCCTGGGATCAATCCCCACATCAGGCTCTCTGCTTGGCAGCAAGTCTGCTTCTCCCTCTCTCATTCCCCCTACTTTTGTTCCCTCTCTTGCTATCTCTCTCTCTGTGTCAAATAAATAAATAAAAATCTTTAAAAATTCGTGGAAACGAATGAAAATGAAAACAATTGTTCAGGGGCACCTGGGTGGCTCTGTTGGTTAAGCAACTGCCTTCGGCTCAGGTCATGATCCTGGAGTCCCAGGATCGAGTCCCACATTGTGGGTCCCAGCTCCACAGGGAGTCTGCTTCTACCTCTGACCTTCTCCCCTCTCATGCTCTCTCTCACTCTCTCTTTCTCTCTCAAATAAATAAGTAAATAAATCTTCAAAAAAAAAAAAAAGAAAAGAAAACAATTGTTCAAAGTCTTTGGGATGCAGCAAAGGTGGTCCTAAAAGGGAAGTATACAGCACTATAATCCTTTCTCAAGAAACAAGATAGGTCTTAAATGGGCAACCATACCCTACATCTAAAGGAGCTGGAGAAAGAACAGCAAATAAAGCCTAAACCAAGCAGGAGAGGAGAAATAATAAAGATTAGAACAGAAACCAATGAAACAGACACCAAAAGAACAGTTGAACAGATCATTGGAATTAGGAGTTAATTCTTTGAAAGAATTAATAAGATTGATAAACTCCTGGTCAGATTTATCAAAAAGAAAAGAGAAAGGATCCAAATAAAACCATGAATGAAAGAGGAGACACCACAACACACTGAAGAAATACAATTATAAGAACATATTATGAGCAACCATATGCCAACAAATTAGACATTCTGTAAGAAATGGATGCATTCCTGGCTATGTTTAAACTACTAAAACTGAAACGGGAAGAAACAGAAAACCCGAACAGTCCCATAACCAGCAAGGAAATTTAAGCAGTAATAAAAATATCCCTACAAACAAGATCCTAGGACCAGATGGCTTCCCAGAGGAATTCTATCAAACATTTAAAGAAGAATTAATAGCTATTCTTCTGAAGCTGTTTCAAAAATAGAAATGAAAGGAAAACTTCCAAATGAATTCTATGATTGATCTTGATCAATCTATGATTGATCTTGATCCCAAAACTATATAAAGGCCCTACCAAATAAGAGAATTACAGACCAACATCCCTCATGAACATGGATGAAAAAATTCTCACCAAAATACTAGTCAGTAGAATCCAACAGTACATTAAAATGATTATTCACCACAACCAAGTGTGATTTATTCTTGGGCTGCAAGTTTGGGTGAACACATGCAAGTCCATCAATGTGATACACTACATTAACAAAAGAAAGGACAAGAACCATATGATTCTCTCAATAGATTTTGAAAAAGCATTTGACAAAGTTTAATATTCTTTCGTGATTAAAACTTTTCACAGAGGGAATATACATCAATATCATAAAAGCCCTATGTGAAAAACCCACAGGGAATATTATTCTCAATGGGGAAAAACAGAGAGCTTTTCCCCAAAGATCAGGAACACAGCGGAAATGTCCACTCTCATCGCTCTTGTTCAACATAGTATTAGAAGTCCTAGCCTCAGTAATCAGACAAAAAAATAAATAAATAAAAGGTATCCAAATCAGCAAAGAAGTCAAACTCTTGCTCTTTGCAGATGATATGATACTCTAGGTAGAAAACCCAAAAGACTACCCCATAACTGGTCGAGCTCAAACAGGAATTCAGTTAAGTGGCAGGATATAAAAGCAGTGCACAGAAATCAGTTGCATTTATATACACTAACAATAACACAGAAGAAAGAGAAATTAAGGAATCCATAGCATTTACATTTGCACCCAAAAATATAAGATACGTAGGACTAAACCTAACCAAAGAGGCAAAGGAACGGTACACAGAAAACTATAGAACACTCAGGAAAGAAATCAAGGAAAACACAACAAAATGAAAAAGCATTCCATGCTCATGGATTGGAAGAACAAATATTGTTAAAATGTTTAGGCTACCTAAAGCAATCTACACATTCAATGGAATCCCTATCAAAATACCATCACCTTTTTTTTTTAAGATTTTATTTATTTATTTGACATAGTGAGCACAAGCAGGCAGAGTAGCAGGCAGAGGGAGAGGGAGAAGCAGGCTCCCCGCTGAGCAGGGAGCCCGATGTGGGACTTGATCTCAGGGCCCTAGGACCATGACCTGAGCCAAAGGTAGTTGCTTACCAACTGAGCCACCCAGGTGCCCCTACCAACAACTTTTTTTTTAACAGAGGTGGAACAAAAAGTCCTAAAATTTGTGTGGAATGAGAAAAGACTCTGAGTAGCCAAAGGCATGTTGAAAAAGAAAACCAAAGCTGGAGGTATAATGATTCTGGACTTCAAGCTTTATTACAAAGCTGTAGTCATCAAGACAGCATGGTACTGGAACAAAAACAGACACATAGATCAATGGAACAAAATAAAGAGTTCAGAAATGGACCCTCAATGCTATGGTCAACTCATCTTCAAGAAAACAGGAAAGAATATCCAATGTAAAGAAGACAGTCTCTTTAGCAAATGATTAGGGGAAAATTGGATAGGCACGTGCAGAAGAATGAAACTGGACCACTTACTAACATCATACACAAATATAGACTCAAAATGGATTTAAAAAAAAAAAACCCTCAATGTGAGACAGGAATCCATCAATATCCTAGAGAGTAATACAGTCAGCAACCTCTTTGACCTTTGCTGCAGCAACTTCTTGCTAAATACATCTCCAAAGGCAAGGGAAACAAAGCAAAAATGAACTATTGGGATTTCATCAATATAAGACTTTTGCACAGCAAAGGAAACAGTCAACAAAACCAAAAGACAACCCACAGAATGGGAGAAGATATTTGCAAATGACAGATTAGCTAAAGGACTGGTATCCAAAATCGATAAAGATCTTATCAAACTCAACACCCAAAGAGCAAAGAATCCAATTAAGAAATGGGCAGAAGACATGAACAGACATTTCTGCAAAGAAGACATCCAAATAGCCAACAGACACAAGAAAAATGCTCAGCATCTCTCAGCTGGGAAATACAAATCAAAATCACAATGAGATACCACCTCACAACAAATCAGAATGGCTAAAATGAGTCAGGAAACAACAGATGTTGAGAAGGATGCAGAGAAAGGGAACACTCATACACTGCTAGTGGGAATGCAGGCTGGTGAAGCCAGTCTAGAAAACAGTATGGAGGTTCCTCGAAAAGTTGAAAACAGAGCTACCCCATGAACCAGCAATTGCACCACTGGGTATTTACCCCAAAGATACAAATGTATTGATCTGAAGGGGCATGTGCACCCCGATGTGTATAGCAGCAATGTCTACAATAGCCAAGCTATGAAAAGAGCCCAGATGTTGTCCATCAACAGATGAATGGATAAGGAAGATGTGGTATATCTATCATCTATCTATCTATCATCTATCTATCTATCTATCTATCTATCATCTATCTATCTATCTATCTATCTATCTATCTATCATCTATCTATCATCTATCTATGTATCTATCATCTATCTATCTATCTATCTATCTATCTATCTATCTATCTATCTATCTATCTATCTATCTTTCTATATGGAATACTACTATGCAGCCTTCGGAAAAAAGAACTCTTGCCATTTGCAAGAATGTGAATGGAAGTAGAGGGTGTTATGCCAAGTGAAAGTGAAATAAGTCCATTAGAGAAAGACAGTTATCGTATGATCTCACTGATATGTGGACTTTAAGAAATAAAAAAGAATATCATAGACGGAAGAGAGGAAAAAAATAAAACAAAATGAACCCAGAGAGGGAGACAACCATAAGAGACTCTTAATCTCAGGAAACAAACAGGATTACTGGAGGGGAGTGGGGTCAGAGGATGAGGTGGCAAATTGATAGACATTGTGGAGGGTGTGTGTTGTGGTAAGCACTGTGTGTTGTGTAAGACTGATGAATCACAGACATTTACCTCTGAAATCTGTAATATATTATACATTAATAATAAAAAAGTACAGAGTATAGGATTACTTATAATATTATAATATTTGGTGACTTTATTTTATATATTAAGCAATTCAAAACACAGTATAAAAATCCTTTTTTACTTTCTATGGAAGTATATTGCTACCTTTACTATAAATAGGTTACAAGTATATAGCAGCATCCCTTACATCCTCTATTAGTTTAGGAAAAAAAGCAATTATAGTTCTATATAAAATTACATGCATGTATGATTTATTAATTATACAGTGCTACTCAAAAGGCATTTGTTGTTTTGGTGTTATCACTGCATTGCCAAATATTATTACATGAACAAAAATAAACTCTGTTGCATTATCATCAGGAGTCAGTGGCAATGGAAAAATTTTACTTTAAAAGCTGACCTGAGTCATAGATACATACCTTCCAAGGGAAGGTATGTGAAACAGTTGGAGATGATGAGCCTGGGCTGGCCAGGAGAACATTCATAGGCCTCAAAATAGGAAAGTCGGGAAGGGATGGGGAGGGAGACAAACCATAAGAGACTCCTAGACTCACGAAACGAACTAAGGGTGGCTGGGAGGTGGGGGACAGGGGGTAGGGATAGGGTGGCTGGGTTGTGGACATTGGGGAGGGTATGTGCTATGTTAAGTACTGTGAAATCTGTAAGCCTGACAATTCACAGACATGTACCCTGGAGCAAATAATACTTTATATGTTAATAAAAATTAAAAAAAAAAAAGGATGGGGCGCCTGGGTGGCTCAGTCGTTAAGCGTCTGCCTTCGGCCCAGGTCATGATCCCAGAGTCCTGGGATCGAGCCCCGCATCGGGCTCCTTGCTCAGCAGGAAGCCTGCTTCTCCCGCTACCATTCCCTCTGCTTGTGTTCTCTCTCTCGCTGTGTTTCTCTCTGTCAAATAAATAAAATCTTTAAAAAAAAAAAAAAAAAAAAAAAAGGAAAGTCAAAATCATCCTGACCTTCTCTGGATGACATACTGACAAAATGATAGTAAGAGACAACATTCTTTTTTTTTCCTTTTTTTAAGATTTTATTTATTTATTTTGACAGAAAGGAGAGATATCACAAGTAGGCAGAGAGCCAGGCAGAGAGAGAGGGAGAAGCAGGCTCCCTGCTGAGCAAAGACTCTGATGTGAAGCTTGATCCCGGGACCCTAAGATTATGACCTGAGCTGGAGGCAGAGGATTTAACTCACTGAGCCATCCAAGGTGCCCCAACAGACACCATTCTTGCCTGATGAGTTATTTTTTCCCATTTATTCTGTCCCCTTTCCATGGACAAAAGGGCAATATTCCATTAAAGTTTAACTCAGTAACTTTTTTTTTTTTTAAGTTACTTAACTTTGTTTTTATCTCTTTAACTTTTCAGTGGGGAAGCTGATTTTTCTTCTGACTTTGCTAAATGGTTTTGCTTTTGTGAATGATTTTGGTATTGATTATGTCTTGAATTCCTAAAGAACATTCTGGCACAATTATACATCTGTTCCTCAATTGACACACAGACTCAAGTCAAACCACAAGCTGTAGAAGCGGAATTTTTTTTTTTTTTAGAAGTGGAAATTTTTATTTAATAAATAAGCAATTATTTACCATATATTATGTATTATTTAGAAGATATAAGTTGATATATAGATAGAAAATGCTATAAATAGCATATCCACATGGAAAAATTTCAAAATGAATCAGTACAGGATTATAAAGGCATATGTTTCTGTCTTATGAAGGCCAATAGACTATGAGACTGAAATGGTGCCACCCATATGTTATGGGATACCAACCAGGCCATAGAAACTTTAGGCTCTGAAATGAGATTTGGCAGGAAAGTAAGGGCGGATGCCTTCCTCTTCGTCATTGCTCTTAATGGAGGCAATTAAACTAATGTGTGAAACCAGAATACTAACACCTTTTACATTAACAATGAGCATTCTCCCTGATGTATGAGATGAATCACAAGATAAGCTTGATGAGAATAAGTTCTCTGTATAATCAAGCAATATGAGAAGATAACCATTCTTAATTATTTCTCTGGTGGAAATAAAAAGTATCAAAATTAAATGTTCTTATGTCCTCAAAGTACTTTTCAATATAACAAAGACAACTCACAAATTTGGTTTGGTTTGTAAAAATTAATATTCACCTTTTCAAAATTATAATTTTGAAAATTCTGTTCTTTAAACTTTTGGGTTCAGCTTATAAATATTAGTCTAGGTATAAATCTATCAATTTTTAACAATTGTATTAATTGGGGCCTTTATTCTACTTATAAACTTAATTACCATTTTAACTGTGTTTATAAAATATAACTTTCTTTTTAAGTACAGCAGTGTTATGACTGAGAAAAGGTACTTTGTATTTGTAGAAATCTTATAAATTAATCATATTCTTTATATTTGGTAAAACTTATTTTAAATTCAAATATTGTTATTAAATGTTTAAATTGTTTATAATCTTTGTAAGACTCAACTTTACATTGTAAACCTTAGTCAAGTTTTGATGTATATAATCTGAATTTCATTTAAAATCTGATTTCTTTTTCTAGTAGGCTAATTTCTGTTATAATTTTTAATCACATAAAACATAAAATTTTCACATATTTCTAAATACCAGTATATTAAAACTATGACTTTTATTCTCTTAAACACTGATATTATTTTTAAATTCTTCTTTTTTAATTTAATTTTATTTTTTCAGTGTTCCAAGATTCATTGTTTATTCATCACACCTAGTGTCCCATTCAGTACATGCCCTCCTTAATACCCACCACAAATTCTTGAGAAATAATTGATAGCTAATTTCTTGGTTAATGGAGCTATGTATCAGAAATTCTGGTTGAATTAGGAACTAGAGCTTTAGATATGAGGGCAAATCTCATCAGTGAAATTATCCTATTGTCTTTTGCAGTAGTCATCATCCACAAACTTCCACACTTACAACAGAGCTGGGCTGGTACCTCACGAGCCATAGACCTTTCATCTATGCAGGCACACAACTGCAACACGCTGTTTGGCCATCTCCAAGTACACAATTTACTACATTGCTACATCAATGGTTCTGAATGTATCATTCCTTATTTCTTAAGAGGCATAAATATATTTTCTTAAGACAAGCACTCTGGAAAAAAAACTACTGAGGTTTACAGAAGGGAGGTGGGAGGGAGGATGCAATAGCAGGGTAATGTCTATTAAGGAGGGCATGTGTGGTGATGGGCACTGAGTGTTATATGCAACTAATGAATGATTGAACACTCCCATAAAAACTAATGATGTACACGCTATACCATGGTTCACTGAACATAATAAAAAATAAATAAAAACAAACAAATAAACAAAGCAACAAAAAATAGAGTAAATAAATAAATAAATAAATCTTAAAAAAAAAAAAAAAGATGCCAAGGAAAGGTGCATATGACCAATAGTGTTGGGTTTAGTTGAGGTGTTAAAATAATGAAATAATTGTTGATATAAAAAAAAAAGTCTATACTGCCCAGAGAAATCTATGCTTTCAATGCCATCCTGATCAAAATTCCACTGTTTTTTTTCAAAGTCCTGGAACAAACAATCCTTAAAATTGTATGGAACCAAACAAGACCCTGAATCGCTAAGCAAATGCTGAAAAAGAAAGACCAAGCTGGGGGCATCACATTGCCTGATTTCAAGCTTTACTACAAAGCGGTGACCACCAAGACAACATGATACTGGCACAAAAGCAGACACATAGACCAGTGGAACAGAGTAGAGAGCCCAGATATGGACCCACAACTCTATGGTCAAATAATCTTTGACAAAACAGGAAAAAATATCCAGTGGAAAAAAGACAGTCTCTTCAATAAAGGGTGCTGGGAAAATAGGACAGCTATTTGTAGAAGAATGAAACTTAACCATTCTCTTACACCATACATGAAGATAAACTCGAAATGGATAAAAGACCTCAACGTGAGGCAGGAATCTATCAAAATCCTAGA
>CM053606.1:93623530-93648098 GCA_028646535.1 Procyon lotor | reverse complement strand
TGATCTGAAGGGGCACCTGCAATCCCAATGTTTATATCAGCAATGTCCATAAAACCCAAATTGTGGAAAGAGCTGAGATGGAGATGTCCATTTACAGATGAATGGATAAAGAAGATTGGCCATCATATATATATATATATATATATATATATATACACACACACACACAAATGAATAATATTCAGCAATCAGAAAGACTGAGTACTTACCATTTACATCAACATGGATCGAATCGAACTGGTGTATATCATGCTTAGCAAAATAAGTCAATGAGAGAAAGACAATTCCATATAGTTTCACTCATATGTAGAATATAAGAAACAGAGTTCAGAGGATCATAGGAGAAGGTAGGGAAAACTGAATGGGAAGTCATCAGAGAGGGAGAAAAAACAGGAGAGATTCTTACCTGTAGGAAACAAACTGAGGATTTCTGGAGGGAGGGTATGTGAGTGGGGGGATTGGATAATTGGGTGATGTGCATTAAGGAGGGCATGTGATGTGATGTAACTGGGTGTTAAATGCAATAGATGAATTACTGAACACTACTTCTGAAATCAATGAGGTATTATATGTTGGCTAATTGAATTTGAATAGTAAAAACATTAAAAAAAGAAAATATGTTTGCCTGTGGGTGTCAAGAAAAGATACTTCTTTGGCAAAGCTCCATTTACAGAGTGTTGTTTCTTTAACAGAGTAACTCTGAACCACTTTCCACTGATACAATGTAGGGTAGTGAAAGAGGGAAGTCACCTCTACTTGTTTGGCAGACACCAATGGCTTTTTCTCAGTGCATGCATGAGAGCATCGCAAGCATCTAATAATAACTAATTAGGTGGCCTAGGAGGGAAAGTTATAATAACACGTATTCCAACAAGCAAAAGTAGATGATGGAGACTCTATTTACAAATTTATATCTAGAACATTTGCAGACAGGGTAATTGAGAATTCTCTGTAAAGAATATAAGGCCAAGGCAAGATGTTACTATGTTAATGCACACAACTGTGGAAAACAGAAGTTTGACAAATACTTCTAAAATTTCTTGGGGCGCCTGGGTGGTTCAGTCGTTAAGCGTCTGCCTTCGGCTCAGGTCATGATCACAGTGTCCTGGGATCGAGCCCCGCATCGGGCTCCCTGCAGGAAGTCTGCTTCTCCTGCTACCATTCCCTCTGCTTGTGTTACCTCTCTTGCTGTGTTTCTCTCTGTCAAATAAACAAAATCTTTAAAAAAAATAAAAAATAAAATTTCTAAAGGTCCTGAATTGGATGAGGCAAGAATTACTACTTTACTACCTATTTTCAATAGGTTATAGCATATAAATGTGATGCATTTAATTAGGTAACTATAGAGATATCCCTGAGACATTAGGGCTAGGTTCTAGACTACTGCAGTAAAGTGAATATTAGAATGAAGTGAGTCAAATGGATTTTTTGGTTTCCCAGTGCATATAAAAGCTATGTTTACACTATACTGTAGTCCATTAACTGTGCAAAAACATTTTGTCTTAAAAGTATATCTTTTTAAATATATATACCTTAATTACAATAATTTATAAATATTATTATAAATAACTTATTCCTCAAAAATGCTATCACCTGGACTTTCAGTGAGTTGTAATCACTGATCACAACATGATGACAAACATAATAATATTAAAAAAGTTTTAGGGGCACCTGGGTGGCTCAGTGGGTTAAAGCCTCTGCCTTCAGCTCAGGTCATGCATGATCTCAGGGTCCTGGGATTGAGCCCCGCGACAGGCTCTCTGCTCAGCAGGGAGCCTGCTTCCCTCTCTCTCTCTGCCTGCCTTTCTGCCTACTTGTCATCTCTCTCTCTCTCTCTCTCTCTCTCTCTGTCAAATAAATAAATAAAATATTTTTAAAAAGTTTTAAATATTGTAGAAGTTACCAAAATGTGACACAAAGACTTGGAGTGAGTGAATACTATTGGAAAAATGGTGCCAAAGTTCTTGCCTCATGTAGTGTTGTTACAAACCTTCAACTTAAAAAAATGCAATATCTGCAAGTTCAAGAAAACAAAGTATGATTGTATATATAATCATACATGCATAAACCACATAGTGTGGGCTCAGACATTTTAGACTAATCTAATTTATAAATTCTCCATAGTCCTATGGTGTCAGAGTGGTGAGGTTGGGTGAGCAGCTCTATACAGATTCTGCCTGGGATTTTGTCCCGATTGTGTAGGAAGTGATGCTCTTCCAGAGGAACAGGAACAGTTGGGATGGGGAGCAGTTGGGCAACAGTTGGTGGTGGAAGTTTGTCTCTCTTCATTGTTTGTGAGGTGCATCTCAGGAAAGTGAGAAACAAGGAAGAACAGAATGAGTTCCAGCATTTCCTAGACACATGTGGTGATTTATGCCTTATAGCAAAATGATAAACTCTGTTACTGATTAAGGACCTTTACTAATAATTTCTTGATAGCTTTTATACAAATATTTACATCGCAGATCACGTAAAGTTACAGGAACACTAAAAGCTATTTCCAGAACATTAAGAATAAACTAAGGGCAGCTGAGCTGCAGGTTTTTTCTTTTTAAAGTAGAAGATATGTAGAAATTTTCAAGATAAACTAAACACACTCTGGCCTTCTGACCTACGTCTTTCCAAAGCTTATACCTTGAGATAGTCAATTAGACCTTAGAGTGCCATGTGTACTTATATAAGCTGCTAAGAAACCACTTAGGAACTGATTACTTCCTGACCTAAATAAGCCTTCTCATTCCTTTAATCTTCCTAGAATACTTACCCAGTAAGCTTGATAACCAAATGGACTATGATAATACCATGATTCAGATTCCAGAGATGCATGTGGAACCTGCTAATCACAAATTGTATACTATTAACACCTTGTACATCCCCAAATTGTGCTCAGGTTAATTTACATATTTGCTAATCTGGAGTGTATTAAACATACTACAGCAGGTTCTAAGTGTTTATAATCTGAGTCAGGAGAAGATTTAAAAAACCCAAACGAAGTAATTAGAGAAAAATTGTGAGCAAATCCTGTGTCATTATGTAAAATACATGTAGGAGTTCAGTATGAAGAGAGCCTCCCGTGGGCTGAAGCCGTGATAACTAGCTTCTCAAGTTCTTGCCAGGCACTGACAGAGATCTTTAAATGGCTCATCTTACCTTGGCTTTCATACCATGAGCACTAGCCCCAACAGATTTTCCAAAGTTATTTCTCACTGCTCCCCACTTTTATTCCATAATAAACAGATTTTATTGTCCAATAGATTCATTTGGGTTATCCTCCTGTGAGGTTTTCGGCCATTTAATACTTTTCCTTTTGATGTCATTTAATCCCTTTAACCACTCAACCACATTAACAGAAAGAAGTGGTTCCATTTTATGGATGAGGAAACCAGGCTTAGATAGATTATTTGGTCTTTCCCAAGCAACATAGCTGGTAAGTGGTAAAGACAGTCTGAGGACCTAATGTGCTCATTCGTGCCCTACTGCTCCATGTGGGTACCTACATCCCCACTCAACCTGTGTGATCACCTTTTCTCTCTATGGTCTAAAAAACCCTTGCTCCTTTGTGAAACCTTTTCTATAATCCTGGTGAGATTATGAGTCTCCCTAGACCTTAAAACTTCCTTGCTGAAAGGTCTTACACAAGTCACTTTTCTATTCTGAGATGAGTTTGTTGTTTGTAAAATAGGGGAAATAGAGGGGAAAAGCTCAAATAGTCCAGTATTTTTTTAAAGATTTTTGTTTATTTATTTGAGATATAGATTAGATAGATAGATAGATGATAGATAGATAGATAGATAGATAGATAGATAGATAGATGATAGATAGATAGATATAGATAGATAAATAGATAGATGATAGATAGATGGTAGATAATAGATAGATAGATGATAGATAGATAGATGATAGATAGAAGATAGAGCACAAGCCGGTTGAGGGGCAGAGGGAGAAGCAGACTCTCTGATAAGCAGGAAACCTGAGTGGGGCTCAATCCTGAGACTCCAGGATCATTACCCCAGCCAAAGGCAGATGCTTAACTGACTAAGCCACCCAGGTGCCTCAGGGAAAAATTCAAATAGCCCAGTTATTATTAATGACTACCTTGCTGTCACATTGAAAGATAAAGGTAGGATTATGATTATAAAACATCCACACCCCAATTTGCATTTCCAAAGAAGTTCTGAGTTATATTCAAGTTTCAAGATCCAAGTTTGAAGATGGATTAAAAAAAAAAGGATGTGGGAAAAGTTGGGGGTAATAATGTAAAAGTAATATAATGAAAATTTTGTAAGAGATTTTTTTTTTTCTGGCTATGACCACAAACCCTGGTGGATCTCCATGCATAACAGACTAAAAGTTTATTTCATTTTTTTAAATTTTTTTATTGTTTGGCTTCAACTTTCTTTTTCTCACTGTTCTCCATACAACATACCTCCCATTTCTGAGTAATCACTGCTCCCCAGGCCCCCATAGGTTCCCCCACCTCTACCTGTATAAACTTTGTTCCCATTTTAGAATATTTTCATCTCAGCCCATTAATATTGAGTTTCAATATCTTGCCTAATTTCAAATCTTAAGTCATTCTTTTTAGCAGAATTAAACTTGGTCTCTTTTGTGCTCTAAAAATGGCTTATGACTAGATTAGAAGACTCTCAATATAAATAACAAAAACCAAGTTGAACTAACAAAATCAAAACCAGGAACTTTTTTATGAAAATAAAAGGATGACTTAATGAATGCAGTCAGAACTTAGAAAAGGGCTTGAAAGAAGATATCTAGAGTAAGGGCACATGGTATACTGTTTCCATCTGTCCTGTCCACTTTCTATGGCTGATTCTTTGCCCACCATACAGTTGATAGGACAGAAATTAGTCATGTGTTTATTAAGGAGATTAGCTCAACCTGCATCTGGAATCTGTTAGTTCTAATTTCATTTTCCAGGGAAAGGGCTTTAATTTGGGTTGAGTCTACTGAGTTGTTATCTCGAGAATGGGTCTTGATACAAATATATATTTTTTACTGACTGAGAGGGGCATAGTTATTGTTGGTATACAGACTGATAAACAAGCTCAAAAGTTTTCCAGTGGAATCCCCCAAAGGAAAGATCATTTGTCATCCTCACTCAAGAGACATCACATGCTGGTATTCTTTGCAAAGCTGTGATAGTCTTCTACTTAGAATAAGGTTTTTCTACTTTCTGGAAGCATAATACTTGTAGGCAGGATTCTGAGAGGAGTTAACTATAATATAATAAAAGAATTAGATGGTTTAGTGCTTATCATTGGCACAGTTATTGCTGTGGTAACCACCAATATTTTATTGTCTCCAGTTTTTTGCCTCTTCCAAAATATCATATAGTTGGAATCACACAGTATGTAGCCTTTTCAGACTGGGTTCATTCATGTAGTAATATGCATTTAAGGTACTTCCATGTTTTTTGTGGCATGATAGTTTATTTCTTTTTAGAGCTGATTAATATCCCATTGTCCGAATGTACCACCATTTATTTTTTCATTCTTCTACTGAAGGACATTTTGGTTGCTTCAAAGTTTTGGCAATTATAGATAAAACTGCTATAAATAATCATGTGCAGGTTTTTGTGTGGATATAAGTTTTCAATTCACTTGTATCATATAGTGAAAATGTGCTTAGTTTCATAAGAAACAGCCAAATTGTCTTCAAAAATGACTGTACAGTGTTTCATTTCCACCAAAAATGAATTAAAGTTCCTGTTGCTTCACATCCTCACCAACATTGGTATTGCCAGTGTTCTGGATTTTGGTCATCCTAATAGGTGTGTAGTGTTTTAATTTTCAATTTCCTGATGACATGGTGTGGAACATCTTTTAATATGCTTGTTTACCATCTGTATATCTTCTGTGGGAAAATTTCTGTTAGTATTTGGCTCACTTTTTTTAATCAAGTTAGTTTTTTGTTGAATTTTAAGCGTTCTTTGTATATTTTAGAGAACACTCCCTTGTCAGATGTCTTTTGCAAATATTTTCTCCCAGTCTGTGGCTTGTCTTCTTATTCTCTTGATACTGTCTTTCATGGAGCAAAAATTTTTAATTTTTACAAAGTCCATCCTATTACTTCTTACACGAATTATGCCTTTGATGTCTTTTCTAAAATGATATCAACATACAAAATGTCATCTATGTGTTCTTGTGTTGTCTTGTAAGAGTTTTATAGTTTTGTGTTTCACACTTGAGCCTATGATCCATTTTGAGTCAATTTTCATTAATTTTTATGAGATCTGACTAGATTCATTTTTGTGTGCCTGGATGTCTAGTTGTTCCAGCATCATTTGTTGGAAAGACTATCTTTGCTCCATTGTATTTCCTTTGTCCTTGGTCAAAGGCCAGTTGACTGTAGTTATGGAGGTCAATTTCTAGACTCCATTTTTTTCTATTTATCTATTTGTCTTTTCTTTTAACTGTCCCCTGATAAGTAAATTTTAAAATATTTTAATATGTGGGTGTTTTTCAAAGATATGGACACGATCACAGAAAAATAGTTGATCTTGTTTAATTTTAAAGATGACTTGAGGTAATTTGTATTATAAAATTTTACCTGAAGTAGAGCATGATTGATGCTCTGTCATGTGCACTTTAGATTATTTAAAAGTGAGATAATACAAGAGGGCATATGTCCATGCCAATGTTTTTTGGAGGTGGAATCCTTCACCTCTATGTCTCAGGCTAACATTCATTTTATCAATCCATTCCTAAATTTTGAAAAGGCCACTTAACCAGGAGCTGAACTATTAAACAGCAACAATTACTACTAGCCACATAGTAGATAAAGCTGAAATCACTCTTCTAAAATTCTTATGTATTATTAATATATTCTATAACAGTTTAATCACATAGTAGTAATTATATCGTCCTAAGGAATGTAGTATATCTGGTGTTTATATATAGGAATGTGACACATAGGGAAGACATTATGACATATTTTACAGTTTGTTTTCAACTTCAAATATAAATAACTTCAGATTCCAAAATGAAAGCTGACTAAGAATTTATATTGGTGACTGGGCAAGAATCTTTCTTAGGAAAGGGCAGCTAAAATTGCTGGGAATAAATCTTTATATCTTCTTCATCATGGGTTGAAAAGAATTAGGTTATTAATGCTACTTCTCCTAATGGTGTCTATGATTTACAAAACTTATGCCATATTTCAAGCTGTGTGTAAGTGCTTTAAATATATTATTTCTAACATTTTTATTAGCCTTGCAAGAGGCTCCATTAATCTTTATTTTATAAAAAGAAGAATGGAGACTAAGAAAGGCTGAATGATTTGGGCAATGTCAAGAGCAAAGTGCCTGTGTTGGAGCTGGGAGTCAAACCACACACATGTATCTCCATCATCTGTGTGTTTCCAAGTACAAAGTGACTTCGGAATTACACAGTTAATCACATTTTATTTTTATGTATAACCCTCTGAACCCAGGGGGCTTGCCTTGCCCTCTCTCATCCAACAAACAAAGCATGAATGCTCTGACTCATCTGATATCCCACCATAACTCCAGTTTCCATTTCCACCAGTCAAATTAATTGAACATCAGCTTTTGTTCAGTTTGGTGTGCTCTGATAATCCGTAGGTATTAGAAAGGGTCAGAAATTTCAGAATATATGTTCCTGCTACTTACAAGTCACCAGAACATCCTGCAAATGATGATGTCTTTCAGCTTAGCTGCAACAACTTTTAATTATCATGATCGAAATGGGACTGAGAGTGAAACACAATGTTCCTAATGAATGACCTATCACAGTTTAAGAATAAGTGGAGGATTTAACATTCCTTTATCTTCAGAAGTTTGGGATTAATTACAATGACAAAATTTCCAGGACTTTTATGATTCAGACACTAATTGAAACTTCATCATATATTTTGTATTTTTATAGACTTTGTTCTTTAATTATGAATCATTTTCACAAACTTAGATACATAATCAATGATTTTGCTAATTTTGTACGTTTTCAGTATCATTGTTATAAGAGCATTTTATGTGGAATTTAGTTTTAAAATTTATTATTTAATTTATTCAGGAGTCTACTAACACCTAATTTGTGAAAGGCTCATAGATTAAACTGTAGAACAGACACTCTTAGAATCATTCTCTTATAGTAACTCAAGACTTCTGTGCTCTGGTTGGCCTCTTTTCCATGGAGGACCTAGTCCATGGAGGATATTCTCTTGTCTTCTTTAAGGGTAATTCTTACACAGTTGCATTTGACCTTAAAGCCCCCTTATTGTTTCTATGCCCCCCCACAAGTTATACCTTCTCTTTTTCCATATATTCAACCTCTTATTGCTACTAGAATTTGCTCATGGACCAGCTATAAAAGGTGCTCCAATCATTCCATCCTAAAGCCCACATAACCACATAGGAATTATTTTTCTTTATTTTTCTTTAGTTTATTGCTGCATATCTTCATGTAGCTCTTCAAAAATACGTATTGACTTTAATAAATGGGTATTATGAAATAATACAGATCAGGTATTCCTAAGAATATATTTTATGTCTATGGGAATGATTTTTTTTTTAAAAAATCTCTACATGTAGCTACTTATCTGATGATTTAAAATGTTATCATTTAAAAATACACTTTTACAAAGTTTTTTCAAGGTAGATTATTTGACTTCTTCAAGAATAGGGCATGTCTAATATGGTTTTGTACTCCCATTTTCTGAGTGGTTTCTCACCATAGAATAGGCATTCTCAAATGAATTGTATTTGAATTATTATTCATTGTTAAATATTTTCCTTGACATGATATTATGAGCCCAAATGGTGAAAAAATGAATCTTCCCCCTCCAAGTACTGTTTGACTAGAATTTCTGTGTAAATCATCTAGTTACACTGTTCCTCCAATAAATTATCACCAAGTACCATTAAGGCTGAGCACTTACTTGTGCTTGAGGGGCTGCCTCATTACCATGACAGTGTCACTATTCCACAATCCCATACTTTTATTTCTGTGTGTTTCCTTACATCTATTTGGACCCTTGGGCCTATGGCCTAGTTGGGACCTACAGTACCACCATTCTCTTGTTCATGTCCTTAGTACCTGTTCTTTGCAAAGTCTTACATAAGCAAACACATATAACTAGTCTCCCAAAGACCCACAGCCAGAGAAAAGTCTTGAGTGTGCACATTTTTCCCTAGATGCTGTTAATTACCTCTCATTCAGAATTACTGCTTTGGGTTGCTCTATCAAGGGTCATTTTATGATTGTTTTCTCATATTGTTTGTTCCACTTGATTTTTGTCCCTCAAGTATGACCAAGGGCTTTTTATTTTCTATAACATGAGTCATGGAACCTCTGTTACACAGCAGATATTATACTAGGTGCTTTCCAAATTTAGTTGCCATATCTCTGCTACAAAATGGGTATTCATATCCTCATTTATATAGATAAATATAGTCATGGAAAGTTAAATTGCTAGGTATATGCTTCAAAATATGCTCATATTCCTACGAAAAATATTTTTAATAAATATATGTATTATGTCAGGATGATAACAAAATAATTTATTATATCAGTAATTTATTGTTTTCAGGATGCTAAAGTAATTTATGCTATTAAATATTTCTAATTTAATTATGGAAGTTATATATCATTAATTCCTAGAAAAACAGCTACATTAAAAACTATGTATTTTTTCAATTAATTTCATTTTATTTTTTCAGTGTTCCAAAATTCATTGTTCATGTACCATATCTAGTGAAAAACTATTTGTTAATAAGCTCTTCAAAAAAATGTAGTAAAAACAATTATGTAATATTTACACATCCTTTGCTTTCATCCTATATACTTTGCTAAGGATTATATAAATCTTTTAAAAAATCAATATTACCAGTGAATAAAATTTTAAATGAATAGAAGGATGAGATTCAATTTTCTCTAAATTTTAAATAAAAATTATAATACCTAATTATGTGATAGTCTAAGAAAGCTGCTAAATTAGTACATTGGAATATAGTCTAAATATACAATGGAATATTACACCTCCATCAGAAAGGATGAATACCCAACTTTTGTATCAACATGGACAGGACTGGAAGAGATTATGTTGAGTGAAATAAGTCAAGCAGAGGAAGTCAATTATCAAGTGGTTTCACTTACGAGTGGAGCATAAGGAAAAACATGCAGGATATTAAGAGAAGGAAAGGAAAGTAAATTGGGGAAAATCAGAGAGGGAGATGAAGCACAAAAGACTGTGGACTCTGAGAAACAAACTCAAGGTTTTGAAGGGGAGGGAGTGGAGGTTGGGTGAGCCTGGTGGTGGGTATTACGGAGGGCATGTATTGCGTGGAGCACTGGGAATGGTGAATAAACAATGAATCTTGGAACACTGAAAAAATAAAATTAAATTAAAAAATAGTAAACAATTTATAATAGGAACTTATACAATATCTATTGCTTCCATTATTATTTAGAGTATAAACATTAAAAAATAAAGTATAAATATTTCCTCATAAAACAAACTCAATTTAGTTTATATTAGATTTGTATAATAGATTTACTGTGTATTTATATTTAGCATATATGATATATAGTGAATACATAAATAAAAGTTAAAATTTGGCATGCAGAAATGTATATAATATTAATTAAAAATGGGATACAGACATGTGTCACCGGAAAGACCGTGTAATAATATCCCAGCTTGGAGCATAAGGTTCTACTGTCAGACAGTCTTGTCAGCATCATAATTTACTATGTGTCTGTGATCTTGGACAGGTTAAATAATCTTGCTAATTGTATTTTTGTAAATTGACAGCAGACAGCACATTTGTTAAGTCTTCATGGTTATTTTCACAGTCCTCCTTGCCTGACAAACTTTGAGCTTTTCCCAACTTAAAACAGTCATTTTGGGAAAAATTTACATTAAGGCATCTCTTAGTAAGGGACACTGTCAAAAACTGTAACAAGGAAGATTAAGATACAAAACCCAGAAATTTGAACTTACAATATCACTGAAAAAGGATTCCAAATAAGAACAAATGAGAAAACAATGATTTCATTCCCTCCCATTATGCTGCTGGAGGAAGGTGAAATCTCATAAAACTGCAAGTGGAAAATAATATATCCTACATTTAAATATCTTCTCAAAATATTTATCTTAGAGCATTTCCTACTGAGTTATTCCTTGGGAAAAAATATACATAGTAAAAAGGATTTTTGATGTGTTGTTTTCTGTTGTAAATATAACTTCTTTCTTATTTAGGACCATAAGTCTTCCATTTGCTCTTAATTTTCCATGTCTTTTATGTCTGAATCCTTCAGATTTTATATTTAACTAATTTTCACTCAGTTATTGAATAGCTATATAATAGCATTATTTATATTAATTAAAATAGCATTAATTGTAATAATTATATATGTAATTAGCATTACAATGTGCTGATTATAATATGCTAATACACTCTAAATTGTAGTGTATGAGGGGATAGCATGAAACATGTAGCTATGACTGATTCTTTGGACACCTAGAATATAGGTCAGGTTTCAAGAAGCACAGGTCTAATGAAAATAGAAAGCAATCATCTCATGGAGATTAATAATCAATTTGTTAGCCCCTGTATGCTGAGGAACAGCATAATATTTTGAGAATGTAGGCATTAACTTAGGTAGGACCAGTGTTCATAACCTAGTCTTTTTGCTAACCAATGAGCTCTGAAAAGTTTTTTCTACTCTCCTGAATCTTAGTGTCTTTATGCATAATAGAGGAGATGTTAATACAGATATGTTATGAGTGATATACCAATAAGGAAGGACTTAGTTCAGTTATCTGACTTTCCTCACTGCTCAGTAACTAATAGTGATTAATTCCCTGCTGCCCTCACTTCTGGGATTACTTACTGTGTATGCATGTGTGTGCATGATTTATTTATTTTTTAAATTTATTTTTATTTTTTAATTTTTTCCCCAAATACGTTTATTTTATTTTTTTCAGTGTTACAAGATTAATTGTTCATGCACCACACCCAGTGCTCCATGCAATACCTGCCCACCTCAATATCCACCACTAAGCTCACCCAAGCCCCACCCTTTCCCCTCCAAAACCCTCAGTTTGTTTGTTGCTCAGAGTCCACAGTCTCTCATGGTTCATCTCCCCCTCCGATTTCCCCTCATTCACCCTTCCTCTTGTTCTGACAATGCCCTCCTTGTTTTTCCTTATGCTCCACACGTAAGTGAGACCATAAGATAATTGACTCTCTCCTTTTGACTTATTTCACTCCGCATAATTTAAATTATACTTGTGGTTTATGCCACCTATGTATGTAGGAGAAAAATTAACTGTGCTGACTGCTGAGAATAGACTCCCCCTTTCAGATCTCCATGCCAATTTTGACCTTTGTCTAGATTCAATCATGAGTAGGTTTTGCTACTATGAAGAAGAGAGCTGACATTTATGTACATGACACTTTTTGAATTTGTGCATTGCACAAACCCTTTTATGTAATATGACAGTGAGAGAACAGTACATTGCTGGATGGCAGTTAGGTTTCCCTCAAGGAACAAAGACATATACATAGTATCTCTTCCACTACACAAGAAAACAACTAGGAATGCCCATGTTTGTTCAGCTATATCTGAAATTTGTGCCAAAGAAAGTAAATACTCCTTAAGCAGAAAAAAACTCATATCACCTAGATTCAAAACAATCTGTTTTCTAAATTGTAAAAGAAAGAACACTTGTAGAGGAAAAATAAATATATTAGTAGGTGTGAAACATCAGATGAAGTACTGAAGTATATTGTGTAAAGTACAATTCTATGTAATAAAGATATGTGAATGACACTCAAAAGGATACACATACTCCATTCTCTTGGATTGAAGGATGATGTAAAGTGATCTCTACAAATAAGCACTGGTCTGCCAATCATGCACTGTTGTGGACATTTAATCTTGAGGTTTTATGGTAGCAAATTCAACTTGTAGTTGTAAATTCCCTGGGGCTGGAATCAGTGTTTCCTTATCCTATGATAATAATTATGCTCATGATTAATACGAGTAAATGTTAATATGATTAATGATATTCAATAAATAGTTTCCAAGTTAATGAATTGCTCAAAATAGTTATTCGACTAACAGTTTTGTGTTGCATATTTTGAAAACAATAATTTTTGCTCAAAAATTACCTATACTAATTTGTTAAACAATTATATAGCACTTATGGTGTGTCAGGTAAGATTCTAAGTACTTTACATATGTTAACTAATTTAATACCCACAACTACATATGTTAACTAATTTAATACCCACAACTACCAGGAAGTAGTATTTTTATTAACCTATTTGTTAGCAGGAGAAATCTAGGCAAGGAAGTTTAAGTTCTTTGTGTAAATTTTCACCAATACTAAGGAGGAGAACTGGGCTCCCACCCAAGCAGAGCAGCATCAGAGTTCATGTTCTTTTTTAAAATGATTTTATTTATTTATTTGACAGAGAGCGAGAGAGAGAGAGAACAAGTGAGGAGAAAGAGCACAGGCAGAGGGAGAAGCAGGCTCTCTGCTGAGCTGGGACCCCAATGCGGGGCTTGAAACCAGGACCCCCAAGATCATGACCTGAGCTGAAGGCAGACACTTAACCAAAACTGAGCCACCCAGGGGTCCCAGAGTTCATGTTCTTAACACCATGTTCTGCTGCCTCCTGCTGATACCAACCAAGAATTAGCTCCCTGTAGATAGTGAATATTGAAATGTCACCTATTCTCCTTAAAAAGGACTTTCCTATGATGATGAAAGAAATTTAACATGTTTCTGCCTGTATTTGGGCCATACCAAATGTATCTATATACAGTGTACTGCCAGAGGACAGCTAAACTTTCCTATAGAGCACAGAGGTGGTGGCAGGGGGAGTATAAACTGCTCTGAAACAGTTGTTTAGGAGTTCAAGCTTTAAGATAGGGTAGAGGAAAGAATACTTACTCCAGTGGACACTAGGGTGCATAGAATGATTTTCTAACTAAACTGTAACAGTGGATAGCACCATTTTTATGTTCAAAGGTTGCTTTGGTAGTAAGTAGTAATCATGGTCTTCATAGACATCTTCAAATGAAGCCAAATTATAAACAGTCTTAACATTTCAAACTACTAAATTGGTTGAAAGCTAGTTACTTTGCCTTCACAGTGTCTTACCTGGATTATCTAAAGAAGTCATCCATGTCTTTTTCTTTGCTTACCTGGTAGAACTTATTTGTAGCAATTGATGTCATAATCTCTAACTGATATCTCTTTGAAAATATTTTTAAAACAGAATATATTTTAATTTCTTTTTTAAAAAGTTATTTTAAATTCTTTATTGCAATGTACTCCTTTAGCATATGTACATAAAATTTTATATTTATTTATTTATTTAAAAGATTTTATTTATTTGACAGAGAGAGAGATCACAAGTAGGCAGAGAGGCAGGCAGAAAGGGAGGGGGAAACAGGCTCCCTGCTGAGCAGAGAGCCAGATGCTGGGCTCCATCCCAGGACCCTGAGATCATGACCTGAGCCTAAGGCAGAGGCTTTAACCCACTGAACCACCCAGGTGCCCTTTTATTTGTTTATTTATTTTTTGTGCATAAAATTTTATTTAGGAAAAAGGCCCAAATGCCAAGTCTGGCTTTTTGTTTTATAAAAATAACATTTTTTAATGCCCTTCTCTTTCTCTCTCTCTCTTTCTCTCCCCCCCCCCCTCTCTCTCTTTTTCTTAGTCTTTTGCTGAACTTTTCTCCTTGGGATAATAATGTGGCTTAACTGTCTTAGAATTCCAGGACATCTGAGAAACATCATATATTTATAGCAGTTTTAATAACAATGATACCTCACATTTAGGTATTATCTTCTATGGGTCATGTACGGTAGAAAGTACATTGCATACACTCAATAAAATAACTTTTAAGGATTATTTTTATAATCCTGTTTTCAGAAAATGAAACTAAACTAAAAGCAACTTGTCTGAGGTTTTGTAGCTTGTAAGTTACAAGCCAAAAGTTTACCTCAACCTTTCCTTTAATGGGCATTCCCACCTCACCCTTTACCATTTTGCAGTGCTTTAACATTTTCAATCTATTTTCTTTCTTACAAAGTCCCTTAGGAGATAAGAAATAATTGACTAATGAAGAAATTAAAGTTCAGCAAGTTTCAGCAATTTCCACCTGTGAAAAATGTGAGAGATGATTTTAAAAACCAGGTATCCTATGTAGTTCAGAGATGGAATCAGCATGACACTGAAATGATTTTCTGATCACCTGTTACAACTTTGACCAAGCAGAAAGATCAATGTGGTGCTGGCATACAGTCAACTCATGAAGACTGAATTATAATTTCCTTTATGTGCCATGTATACTCACTTTACAGCACAATTAACATCTTCAAAATCTAATAGTTCATTCCTAGGGCACGATTTTGATCTAAAAATGCAATGAAGTATAAAGTAGTATCACGAAGATGGTGATATATGTTGTTCTTGACTTTGTTCCCTCTCACAAGAAAAATAACTATTACCTACTCATGCATAAGACACCACTAAGACAATCCTAGCATCAGAGAGTGTGGTTGAAGCAGCCCCTGAACCTCAGAGACCAAGACAGACAGCACTGGAAGAGTAAGAGAAGTGGCTAAATGCTGACTGCATTGTCTTTCCCCCAAAACAGTCCACAACCACACAGAGATGTCCCCCTTCAGCTTCTGGCTCCTCCAAGGGGAAAGAGAGCCCATAGGGAACAACTATTCCCCTCCCTCAGCATTGGGGTCAATTTGTAGGACCACCTGATCTGATCTCACCCCAAAGGGATTGCAGGGAAACCAGTGGAGCTCAACCACTGAGTATCTGACTGTGTTAGAAAAAGGACAGAGGCTTGCAACAACCAGCACATGGGTCTTGGCAGGCTGAGTTCCCATCTGCAGAGCCCAAGTAGTAATCCCAACCAGTGGCTTGGCTTATCTACAGAACCAAGTTGGAAACACATTCTAACCAGGGAACTTGGTGAGATTCAGATCTTCCCGATCCTTAGACAAAGAAGTTTGCCAGTCCTAGAACCCAGTTTGCCCATGCACAGACAAGGAGTAGAGTCACAGCTCCACCTGCTGTGGAAAGTGTCTTCTAGCCCCATATGACCAAGAGGGATTGAGACAACTCTTGGAAGCTGAGTGGCTCAGCAGCCCTTGAGCTCAGAGGCAAATGGGCAGAGCTGATCACTCCTAGAGAAAAACTAGTACCAGGCATGGAGTATTCCCATTTTTGGCCCAAGTATGAAGATTAATTCATAACTGAGGTTGAAAGTATCCACTAGCCCATTCCAGATGGAGATTCTGTCTGGGAAACTGCCACTAACTTGGCATGGCCTCTCCCCTTCCTTTTCAAGCAAGGCATCCTAGACATAGTCCCACCCACTGTGGGGATATCTTCCAGTTCCATCTAACCATAAGGGCTAGTGACAACCGCTGAAAGTAGTGCAGCCCAGCAATGCTCAATTCTAGAGAAAGGTAGACAGAACCAATAATTTGCAAAGCAAATACAATAGCCTTATTTGGCCAGGAAACTTGGGGTGCATGTTGACTTAAAACAACAAAGAGTTTTATTGACTTTAGAACAGTTTCGTTGCTGCTTCCAGGAAGGAAATCTAATTTATAGTCTCACTCATTGCTGAATATAACTCTCAGCCCAAGGCCAAGGAGCATAACTACAGAGCCAATTCAGCAGCCCTACAGAAAGTGGCATTTGAACACAGAGCATAACCTTTGGCTTTCCCCATTACAGAACAAAACTTGTGACCTCACCTCACCAGGGAATTCAATGTACCCCCCCCCCCGCATGATTTAGATAATAAAACAAAGAGCTATATAGGCCATGGGTCCTGTCCTACTGCCCTGTCAAGGCAAGGAAGCTAATTCATATCCCTATCTATTACTAATATATTATCCAGTTTCAACCATCTAGTAAGCCTGACCAGAGATATCAGGCAACTACAGAGCCCATCCTTCAAGCTCACTTATTTAGAGAACAAAACCAGCAGTCCTAGCCAACTGTTCTCAGCCAGAGGCACATCCTGCCCCCATCCATGCCCATCCTCAGAACTCAAACATCTGTCTCACCATAAAATAGACCATACTAGCAAGTTTCATCTTCCCAAGGTCATTACCAGCAGACACACCCAGAAACCCAAAGTGAGCTGACTGGTAAAGAATGGTCTCTGTCAAAGCAAATCTATGAAGTCTGGAAGAGAAACACATTACTAAAGTAAAAATAACTAACTAAATAAATAAATAACCAAAGTGAATGACTCAATAAAGTTTTAAAAGTAAATTCTGCCATGCAGAAGAAAGAATCAGTGATCTGGAGCAGAGACACTGGAAATTATCAATTCAGAGGGGTAAAAAGAAAAAAAAAAAGAAAAAAGAGTGAAGAATGCATACAGGAATTTTGGGGCATAATAAAATAACTGCATTATGTGAATTTCCAAAGGACTAGAAAAAGAGAAAATGAGAGTATATTTAAAGCCGTAACAGCTGAAACCATCTTAAGCCTGAAGAAATAAATGGATATCCAGATCCATAAGATCTAAAAGACCCTAAATAGGTTGAATGAATAGAGTAACACCAACATACAAAATATTTAAATTGCCAAAAGTCAAAGAAAAAGGAAGAATTTTGAGAGCATCAAGAGAAAAAAGAAGTTACATGAAAGGAAACCCCCATGAGAGTACTGGCAGTTTTCTCAACAGAAACTTTTCAGACTAGGAAAGAATGAAATAACCTATTCAAAATATTGAAAGACAATAGCTGAAAAAAATTTATACATAGTGAAGATATCCTTCAGAAATGAAGGAAGGAAATCCCAAATAAACAAAATTTAAGGGTGTTTGTTGGCACCAGACCACCCTCACAAGAAATGCTAAGGGAAATTCTTTAAATAGAAGTGAAAGAATGCTAATTAACATTATAAAAGCTAAATAACATTATAAAATCATAGAAAGGTAATCTCACTGGTAATCGTAAATATATAGTTATAGATTTTTTCAATATGATAATAATGGTGCATAATTTACTTAGTGATCTAGTTGAAAAGTAAATAATAAAAATAATAATAATGTAGCAAAAATAACCATAACTGCAATAATCTGTTGGTTACACAATATTAAAAAAAAAATCATGTTGTGCACCTAAGTGACTCAGTTGGTTAACTGTCTGACTTTTGATTTTGGTTCAGGTTAGATCTCAGGGTCTTGGGATCAAGCCCCACATTGGAATTCTCTCTCTCTACCCCTTTCTCTGCTCCTGACTCCTGCTTGCACCCTCTCTCTCTCTCTTAAAAAAAAAGGTGATACCCATAACTAAAATTTGAGGAAGAGAAGAAGTAAAAGTATAGTTTATGAATTTCTTAAAGCTACATTGTTGTCCTTATGAAGTAAGATGGTATAAGTTTAAAATATTTTATTCAAATCACATGGTAACTACAAGGGAAAATCCTGTAGCAAAATGATTCAATAGCAGTAGCAAGTGGTAGCAGAAGTCACCTGGTTGCCTCCATCATGGAATGAGGGGGGTGGAGCCTGGTCCAGGCAGGGTGGTCCCGGTCTCAGAGGGAGAGGATAGGTGTGGGCATACATTTGGTGGGGAGGGCCCCTCCTCTGTTGCTGGAGGACAGGCAGCAACAGACACCAGGAAGCCAAGGTACAAGAAATAGGGACTATAATGAAGATGATTTCCCCTTGGTATGAGTAAGACCCATGGAGACATCTAAACAAAATGAGAAGGCCAGGACTGAGACCTAAACACACAGTGGAAGGGAGGTTTCCAGGGCTCTGGGCCAGCAAGGTGGACCATGCAGCCTGTACAAGGAACTATCAATGCAGGTGTGAAGCTGATAACAACCATGGGGCCTCCCTGTCTGGCTCCTTCTAGTTCTAGCTCAGGATTAGCTGGGGATTGTCTACTATTTTAGTCTCAATCCCCTATTCTTGCCTCCAGAGATCCACCTCGGAGAGCAAAGAAACATAATAAAGAAGTCATAGCATAATGATACTAAGGACATCAAAATACTACAAAAGATAGCAGGTTAGAAAGCAAAGAATAATGGGGAACATGTTTTGACTCAGTTTGTTGGGCATTCAACTCTTGATTTTAGTTCAGGTCATGATTTCAAGATCATAAGATCAAGCCCCACATCCAGCTCAGTACTGGGTATGAAGCCTGCTTGGGATTTTCTCTCTCTCTCCCTCTCCTTTGGCCCCTCCCCTTTAAAAACAAAACAAAACAAAAAAGGAAAGAAAGAACAATGAATCTATAAGACAACCAGAAAACAACGAATAAAATGACATTAAGTCCTTACTATCAGTATTTATTTTAGATATAAATGGATTAAGTTATCTAATTAAAAGACATAAAATGGCTAACTGGATATAAAAATGATCCAACAATATGCTTCCTATAAGACTCACTTTAGTCATAAAGATATGCATAGATTGAGAATAAAGAAATGGAAAAAGACATATCAAGAAAATGATAACCAAGGGGAGAAAAATGCAGGGATACTATACTTATACAAAATACACTTTCAAATAAAAATGGTAAAAAGAGACAAAGAAGTTTATTATATAATGATAAAGGTGTCAGTGCATCAAGAAGACATTAAAAATAGTTATGAGCCAAAGTTAAGACACCTAAATATATAAAGCAAAAAACAAAAGGGCTATAAAGAGAATAAACAGTAATAGAGTGATAGTTGGAGACTTAATATTCTATTCCCAACAATGGGTAGGTCACTCAGGCAGAGAATCAATAAAGAAACAGAAGATTTTAACAATGTTGTAGACCAAATGGACCCTAACAAACATATACAAAACATTCCCTCCAATAGCAGTGGATTATACATACTGCTCAAGAGCACATGTAACATTTTCTAGGATAGACCCTATATTTTGTCCACAAAGCAAGTCTTAGCACATTTAAGATTAAAATCATACTAAACATTTTCTCTAACCATAATAGCATGAAACTAGAAATTAAGGAAATCAAGAAAAACTGGAAAAATACCAGCAAACAAAATCCAACAACATATTAAAAGGATCATTCACTGTGAAGTAAGATTTATCTCTGGGTTGCAAGGATGGTTCAATATATTCAAATCAATCAACATGATACATCACCTTAATGAAATGAAAGAATCATACGATCATTTCAATAGATGCAAAAAATAATGTGATAAAATTAAACATTCATTTATGGTAAAAGCTATTAACAAATTAAGCATAGAAGGAATATATCTCAACATAGTAAAAGGCAATGTATGACAAACCCACAGCCTGCATTATACTCAATGATGGAAGTTTGAAAGCTTTTCCTCCTCTAAGATCAGAAAGATGATAAGGGTACCCACCTCATCACTCCTATTCCTCATCGTACTAGAAGTCCTAACTAGAGTAATCAGGCAAAACAGAAGGTGAAGAAGAAAGAAAGGAGGAGAAAAAGAAGGAGGAGGAAGGGGAGAAAAAAAAGAGGAAGAGGGAGGAGGAAGAGAAGAAAGAAAAAAGAAAGAAGAGGTATGGAAATCAGAAAAGAAGAAATCTATCTCTGTTTTCAGGTGATATGATTTTATGTATAGAAAATAATAAGGACTCAACCAAAAATCTGTTAGATCTAATCAATGCATTCAATTAAGTTGCAAGTTATAAAATTAACATATTAAAATTAGTAATGTTATCATACACTAACAGATTTTGAAAACAAATGATCTGATTTACAATAGCATACATGCAAAATAATGAAATACTTACAAATAAATTTAACCAAGGGGTGAAAGATCTCTGAATACTACAAATCATTGATGAAATAAATTGGAGAAGACACAAATAAAGGGAAAGATTACCTATACTCATGAATCGGAAGAATTAATATTGTTAAAATTTCAATGTTACCAAAACCCATCTGTAGATTTAATGCTACACTTAAAATTCTAATGGCACTTTTTACGTAAGTAGAAAAAAACTCCTAAAATTTATGTGGAACTATAAAAGAGCCTTGAATAACTAAGGGAATCCCCAGAAAGAACAAAGGAGGAGACATCATACATCCTAATTTCCAGCTATACTATAAATCTGTAGTCATCAAAACAGTATTACAGTGGTGTATAAATATAGACAAATAGACTAATGGGACAGCACTGACAGTCCAGTAATAAACTCAAGCCTATATGGCTAACTAATATTTGACAAGGGAGCCAAGAATACTCAATGAAGAAAAAAAATTTTTTAATAAATGGTGCTAGGATAATTGGATATTTACATGCAAAAGAATGAAACTGGACCCCTATTTTGCACCACTCACAAAAATTAACTTGAAATAAATTAAAGACCCAAATGTAAGATCTGAAACAATGAAATTCCTGGAAAAGAAAAGAATAAATGTCCTTGATATGGCTCTTGGTAATCAAAAAAATTTTTGGTAAGATATCTATAGCACAATCATCAAAATAAAAAACAAACAAATGGGATTGCATAAAACTAATAAGCTTCTGCACAATACAAGAAACCATCAACAATGTGAAAAGACAATCTAAAGGATGGGAAAAAAATATATATATATAAACCATTCAGCTGACAAGGGGTTAATATCTGAATACATAAATAGCTCATCAAACTCAATAGCCCAAAAAGCCAAAATCCTAATTAAAAATGAGCAAGGACCCAAATAAGCATTTCTCCAAAGAAAGGCAAACAAGTACATGAAAAGATTATCCAAATCAGTAGTCATTAGGGAAATACAAATTAAAACCATAAGATAAGAGAGAATAAATGCTAGTCTGGAGAGAAGAGAACTCTTGTGCATTCTTGCTGAGATTGTAATTTAGAAGCACCACTACCTAAAATCATATGGAGGGTCCTCAAAATTAAAAATAGAACTGTCATATGATTCGGCAATTTCACTTCTGGGTATATATCAAAAAATTGAGATCACTAATTCAAAAAGATACCTGCATCCCCAAGCACAATATACAAGATATGAAAACAATATAAGTGTTATTGGATGGATGAATGTATAAAGAAGTTGTGGTATATAGACATATATGCTATATGTTTATATACACACACATACATATGCACAAGAGAATATTATTCAGCCATAAAAAAAGGAAAATGAGGAAATCCTACCATTTGCAACAATATGGATGGACCTCGATGGCATTATGCTAAATGAAAAAAATCAGAGTAAATTCATAAAAAAGAAATCAGACTTGTGGTTACCTGACGTGGAAATTGGAGGAAGGTAGTCAAAGGTACAAACTTCCAAGTATAAGACAAATAATTAGTAGGAATATAATGTCAACATGATGCCTATTGGTAACACTGATGCATGATATATGGAAACATTGTTAGAGTAAATCCTGAGAGTTTTTATTATAAGGATATTTTTCCTTTCTTCCCTTTTCTTCTTTTTATATCTTTATGAAAATATGGGTTGTTACTTGAAGCTACTGCGGTAACATTTCACAATATACATAAATGAAACCACTATGATGTATAGCTTAATCTTATATAGTGATGTATGCTAATTAGTTCTCAATAAAACTGAGGGGAATCATGCTAAACGAATTCACAAAGGGGAAGAAATGGCATGAAATATGGCATTTACTTACAGTTATAAATAAGAATCACAGGGTCCTTTTTTTTTTACTTTTTTGTGATATTTATTTATTTTAGACAGAGAGAGTACATGCATAAGTCAGGGGAGGGGCAGAGGGAGAAAATCTTCAAACAGTGTCTACTGAGTGCAGAGCTAACTTAGGGCTCTATCCCACAACGCATGAGATCAAGACCTGACTGAAACCAAAAGTCAGACACTTAACCTACTGAGCCACCCAGCTCCCCACAGAGTCATTTTTACAAAAAGCAAATACTCTAGTAGGGATGGAAGAAGTACAAAAAAGAGGTTGGTATTGGAGGTGTATACAAAGTGCCGTGCTCATTTCATCTTGGTTGAGAAAATTTTGAGTAAACACACATATTTGTTTTGATTTTATCCTCCCCTGTGCTGTAGCAGGTAAGTGCCAGTCCATCAAAAAAATATAACAATTATAACGATATATGGAACTAAAACGCATGAGGCAAAAACTGATGGAAATGGAGAGAAATAGAAGATTAAACAACTGTAGTTGGAGACTTCAGTATGTCACTTTTAATAATCAAAAGAATGACTAAGAAAATGATCAACAAGGACATAGAATGTTGAACAGTACTACAGATTAACTAAGCCTAACAGGCATATAAAGGCTACACTACCCTACGATCCCAGAATACACATTCTTCTAAAGTGTAAGGGAACATTTTCCAGGATAGACCACATGGTGGGCCATAAAATAAGCCTTAGTAAGTTGAAAATGATAGAAATAAAACTAGATATGTTCTCTGACTGCAATGGAATGAACTTTAAAAAATCAAAAACAGAAATAAGTTGGAAATTTATATTGTGATAATTAAAAGTGCACTTCATATATAAACAAAAAATGGGCCAAATAGGATATCAAAGAAATATTAGAAAATACTTTGAGATGAATGAAAATGAAGACACAACATATCAAAACCTACAAGAACTTACAGGAGCTGCTAAAACAGTGGTTGGAAGGAAATTTATACATTAATAGTTATATTAAGAAAGAATAAACATCTTACATCAATAACCTAACCTTAAGATCCTCGAGAAAGAAAACTAAAGCCAACTAAAGAAGAGAAATAATAAAGATTAAGGTAGACACTAATTAAACAGAGAATAGAAAAAGAATAAGGAAAATAATGAAAACAAAACCTGACTCTTCGAAAAGAACAGCAAAATTTACAAATCTTTACTTTGATTAACCAAAAACAAAAGAGAGAAGGCTAAATTAGTCAAATCATAAAAGAGATATTACTGCTAACTTTACAGAAATAAAAATCATCATGAAGGGATTCTATGAATAACTGTACAACCCTAGAAGAAATAGATGATCTGAATTGACTTTAAACACTAAAGAGATTAAATTAATAACCATTAAAGGAAAGCTCATATCCAGACACCTTCACCACTGAATTCTATCAATTAATTAAGGGAGAAGTAACACCAATATTCCAAAATCTCCTGAGAATAGAGGCAGAGAAAACACTTCCAAATTCATTCTATGAGGCCAATACTACCCTAATACCAAATCCAGACAAAGACTTCAAAGGATGCTATAAAGCCATATCTTTTATGAATATAGATTTCAAAATCCACAATAAAATACTATTGAACTGAATCTAGAAACATAATAAGAATTACACACAATGCCCAAGTGGGATTTATCTCAGGAATACAAAATTAGTATAGAAAAGGCATTTGGTAGAGAGGGCAAGATGGCGGAGGTGTAGGAGGCACAGAGAGCCCTGGGAATCAGAAGTCCAGCTAAAGAGGAGGAAATCACTCTAAAAGCCGGCAAACGCAACAGCAGAGAGAAGAGAATAAGAACAGCAACTCTAGGAGCAGAAAATCGACCACTTTCAGGAGGTAGGACGTCTGGAAAAGGTGAATTTAAAGCGACGGGAAGAGAGACCCCGGGG
>CM053606.1:93606491-93623030 GCA_028646535.1 Procyon lotor | reverse complement strand
TGGCTGAGAAGCGGCTTATCCCAGATGGCTGTGGAGTCAAATACGCCCCTAATCGTGGCCCTTTGGACAAATGGAGGGCTCTGCAGTCCTGAGAACCTTGGCACTACCCCTTCCGTCGTATTCATGCCCACCAATAAATCCAACTCCGGCCTATCATAAATTAATTAAAATAAAATAAATAAACAAGGCTTCTGATGAAAAAAAAAAAAAAAAAAAGAAAAGGCATTTGGCAAAAGCCTGTACCTTTTTGACAAAAACACTCAATAAACAGTGAGTACAGGATACTTTGTTTATTATGCTTTGTTCTATTTTGCTTTGAAGATATTGTTTTTTTTAACAAATTAAAGGTGCGTGGCAAGAGTGCATCAAGCAAATTTATTGGCTTCATTTTTCTAAAAGCATTTGCTCACTTTGTGTATGTCACATTTTGGTAATTCTCACAATATTTCAAACTTTTTCATTATTATTACATTTGTTATAATGACCTTTGATGTTATTATCGTAATTGTTTTAGAGTGCCACAAACCAGATCCATATAAGACAGTATATTTAATTGGTAAATGTTTTATGTGTTCAGACAGCAGACATGGTGGAGATAGCAAGATAATCAGAATCAAAAGTGAAGCCTGGGGTGCTTGGGTGGCTCAGTGGGTTAAAGCCTCTGCCTTAGGCTCAGGTCATGATCTCAGGGTCCTGGGGTCGAGCCCCATGTCTGGTTCTCTGCTCAGCAGGAAGCCTGCTTCCCCCTTTCTCTTTGCCTGCCTCTCTGCCTACTTATGATCCCCCCACGTTCCCTCTGTTAAATAAATAAATAAAATCTTAAAAAAAAAAAGTGAAGCCTGAAGGCATGACTGAATTGCAATGTCATAATAAAATGAACAGATAAGGAATTGCTTCTTATAGTTGAGCAAAGAAAGTTGTTTCTTGAGATGAACTCTACTTCTGATGAAGTGCTGTGAAGATTGTTGAAATGACAACAAAGGATTTAGAATATTACATGAACTTAGTTGATAAAGCAGTAGCAGGACTTGAGAGGATTGACTCCAATTTTGAAAGATCTACTATGGGTAAAATGCTATTGATCAGTATAGCATGCTACAGAGAAATGATTTGTGAAAAGAAGAATCAATTTGTCAACAAATTTTATTGTTGTCTTATTTTAAGAAATTATAAACACACCAAACTTCAGCAAACACCCCCTTGATCAGTCAGCAGCCATCAACAGTGAGGCAAGAACCTCCATCAGAAAAAAAAGATTATGGCTTGCTAAAAGCTGAGATGATTGCTAGCATTTTTAGCAATGAAGTATTTTTTAAAAAAGAAATATACATTGTTTGTTTTTAATGTGAATTACATTAAATTCATTTAAACATAGATCTCATACTGAAACTTTTAAGAATCATGGTTATAGAATACAAAGTAAGTGGTATAAACCCAAACAGTGTAAAATAATAACATAACTAAGAAAAATCAAGGAGTTGGGAGAAGGGATATAGGAAAACATGTTCTTTCATTAGTTAATTATGTCTAAAACTGAAGCATGTAAAAAAAAAAACAAAACTAATGACTGAAAACTTTTCTTCAGTGTTTTTTCTTATTCTTAGAAGGACAGTTTAAGAAATAATATCTCCTGTGAAGAGAGAACACTGAGTCAATGTTCATAATTTTCTTCTGTTAAATTCAAGTGAAATTAAATTCAATACATTTTATTAAAAGTGGTATGATACCACTTAAGGAGATGTCATTTATTCTATCTTTGTATTTATCTGCCATCTGTCTATTCACTCATCCATCAGTTGATAGGTAAGCACAGACAAATGTCTCCTTTGGGGGAAAGAAGAGAGAAGGTTCTTTTCTAATCCTTAACTTTCAAGGGCTTGTATGGGGCCAGATGAACAGCTCTGAAATGTATTCTCCACAGCTGGGAGACACAGAAGACCGGGGTCTGGCAGCTGTATTGGAATTCCAGAGTGTGAGAGAAAAACTAATAGCTTCTCTAGTGGCAGAGTCAAGGAGTCAGAGGGAGAGGAAGACAATCTTAAGCAGACTTCATACAAAGTGCAGAACCCATCCCAGGACTCAGTCTTACAACCATGAGACCATGACCCAAGCTGAAATCAAGACTCAAATGCTTAACTAGCTATGCCACCTGGGCACCCTTAGGAATGTACATTGCTTTTTAAGACATAATATTATCACATACTTGATTATCCACAGCATAGTGTAAACATAACTTTTATAAGAACTGGGAAACCAAAAAATTTTATTTAACTTACCTTATTGCAATATCTACTTTATTGAAGCAGTCTGGAACTGAACCCACAATATCTCCAAATAGGCCTGTAGAGGGATATACCTTCAACATGATGAAGGGTATCTATGAAAGCCCATCATATATTTAATTGTGAAATACAAGATTCTCCCCTCTAAGTTCAGGAATAAGACAAAGATGTACACTGTAATCACTTCTATTCAACACTTTCCTGTAGTTTCTCTCCAGAGTATTATGTAAAAGAAAGAAATAAAAAGAACTTGTTTTGGGAAAGAAGTAAATCTATCTCTGTTTACAGATGACATGACCTTGCATATAGAGTGCACTAAAAAACAACTAAAAGTGGGGCACTTGGGTGGCTCAGCTGGTTGAGAGCCAACTCTTGATTTTGGCTCAAGTCATAATCTCAGTGTCCTGGGATGAATCCCACATGGGGCTCCATGTTCAGCAAAGAGTCCACTTGAGGATTCTCTCTCTTCTTCTGCCCTTCTCCTCACTTGGCCTATCATATTCTCTCTCTCTAAAATAAATATATCTTTAAAAAACACTTAAAGCTAATAAACAAGCCCTGCAAGTTTGAGGCTATACAATCAACATGAATAATCAATGGTTTTTCTAAACACATGCAATAAGCAATCTTAAAATCTTAAATACTGTACAATTCTATCTGTGGTAGCATTAAAAAGAATACAACACTAAAAATTTTAGAGGGCACCTGTGTGGCTCAGTCTGCTAAGCTTCTGCCTTCGGCTTGGGTCATGATCCCACAGTTGAGATCCAGTCCCCGAGTTGGTCTCCCTGTTCAGCAGAGAGTCAGCTATTCCCTCTGCCTCTCCCCCCAGCTTGTGCTCTCTTTCTCTCTCTCTCAAATAAATAAATAAAATCTTTTTTTAAAGAAATAAATTTAACTAAGGGGATGAAAAACTATATATTAAGAACTACAAAGTATTGCTATTAGTATTAAAGATAAAATTACATGAAAAAAACTCACCTTCAGGGAACAGAAAACATAATATAAGATGGCAATAATCCCCAAATTAATGTACAAATTCAGGGCAATATATGTTAAAATTTCAAAGGACTTTTTCTGTAGAAATTGAAGATAAAATTCATATGGAATTGCAAGGGATACAAAATAGCCAAATCAATCTTGAATAAAAAGAATAAAATAGAAGATGTGTAGTCCCCAATTTCAAATTTTACTATAAAACAACAGTAATCAAGACATTGTGGTATTGGTACAAGAATAGATATATAATCTGTGGAATGGAGTTGAGATTCCATAGGTAAAACTATGTGTTCATTGATTTTTTACAAGGATACCAAGAACATTCTATGGAGAATAACTAGTCTTTCAGCAATGGTGCTGGGACAAGTAGACATAAACATGAATGGATACTAAATTCACATAATACACAGAAGTATCTGAAAGTGGATCCAATACTAAAACTATAAACTCTTAGGAAAAAAGAAATAGAGTTACATCTTCCTGATTTCAGATTTGTCAAAAGATTCTTAAATATGACAGAAAGAATAGGAAAAAAGAAATAGAGCTACATCTTCCTGATTTCAGATTTGTCAAAAGATTCTTAAATATGACAGAAAGAACAACAAAAATAGGTAAATTTGATTTCATCAAAATTAAACACTTTTGTGCTTCAAAGGGAACCATCAGTAAAGTAAAAAAAGCTCACCACAAAATATGAGAAAATGTTTGCAAATCATATATCTGAAAAGGGACTTCAATGTAGAATATGTAAATAATCCTTAAAACTCAATAAGACAACACAATTTAAACACAGGCAAAGGATTTGAACAGACTTTTATCAGAGAAAGATATACAAATGCTGTGCCTTTCATCTCCATGATTTATTTATTCCATTTCTGGAAGCCTGTACCTCCCATTCCCCTTCACTTATTTTGCCCATCCCCTCCATCCCTTCCCTTCTGGCAACTACCAGTTTGTTCTTTGTATTTACAATTCTGATTCTGCTTTCTGTTTGTTTCTTGATTTAAAACTTAACAAAATTTTCGAAAAGAATGAGTCATTTGGGTAAAGAAGGGATACTGTCTATGTAGTTTGGCACAGTCAAGGTGCAGGGGGAAGAGCATCTGGGGAGGCAAGGAAAAGGAAGCAGATATCCAAAGGTCTTATTTAGTTCTAATGAGTTCAGATTTTATTCTGAGAGAATAGAATAAAGTTCAAAAAATTTAAACAAGGGAATGACTTAATCAGCATGCTGTTTTATTACAAATTGGTAGCATGGTGAGGACTGGTTTGGTACGAGGTAAGATTGGAGGCAATAACTCCAAATAAGTAACCCAGGAGAGAAGCAATAAGGACCTGAATTTAGAATGGAGAGGAATGCGTATACCTTAAGGATATTTCAGACATAAAATGATCAAGCCTTGATGATACCTTCCTGTCAGAGATGAGGAACACCAGATAATAAAAAGGACTTTCAGGACTTCCATGTGACAAGCTGGATGGTGAGTCCTTTGGCAGAGGGTGTCCTGATCCACCCCCTCACACTCCATGTGTATTCTCCTCTGTGCCTTAATGGCTGCTGCTACTCAGGAGAATTTATCCTTCAGGCTGTGGCTTGTTTGTGAAAGGAGTTTAAGAAGTGGATGCAGTAGCAGCTAAGTAACAAGGCATATAGGAATGCGATAGGCAAGATACTGACTTTATTATCTAAAAGTCAGTAATAAACAACACAGCCTACTGGCAACTTGAAATTGCATCTCAGTAGCAAATAAATGAGTCAGCGATTTCAATTACAAAGGCTTGTTAAGAAAATGTTTTCAGAGAGCCAAAAAGTAATCAAAAAAGTGCATTCCTTTGTTTATTTTTAAAACCCTTTTGAGTCAGTCTGCGGTATTTTAAAAAACATAACATTATTGAGGAGGGCGCGTATTGCATGGAGCACTGGGTGTGGTGCATGAACAATAAATCTTGTAACACTGAAAAAATAAAATAAACATTTTTGGGGAAAAATAAATAAAAAACAAAAAAAACCATAACATTATTCAACAGCATATTTAAAAATATATTGAACAATCAATATGTAAATTACATTTTCATATATCATGTCAACTAATAATTTAGAAAAAAATTTCCAGTTTGAGCAATGGCATAATTATTATCATTTTCCAGAAGAGGAATTGAAATTTAGAGATATTATGAGATTCAACTATTGAGTGGTAAAGTCAGATCTAAATTTCATGTATTCTAGCACCAAACTCCATGCTCACATGCTCTTTGACATCTTACTGTCTATCTACCAATCTTGTGTATTTTTATTAGCCACATATTTGTTTTTAAAAATAAGGGGCAGTACCACAGATATAAGGTTGTACTTATCTTTTAAAGTTATCTAATAATTGCCTTAATATAAAGCCTCTTAAATCATTTAATTTTGTTCTATTTAAAGCGATGAGAGACTTTATAATTGTAGTCACGTTGTAGCTACATTTTACTTTCCCTAGGAAAGTCATAAATAGGTCTGTTGTTGGCCACACATGTTTTTCTTTGTCCACTTTCACTTGTGTATACAGAAAATTAAGCTTTTGTAATGAAAAATAATTTTCTGTGGAAATTAAACTCTATTGTAGTTTCATACATACTAAGTCATGGAAAGCATGCCTTACAGGTTGAAGGAGGTGTAGGAGTGTTATAGCTACCCTTCAGAATCAACATGGGTGGCAGTATAATCATTAATGTCTTTCTTTTTATCAATAACAATGATCACCATTTTGAAGACAAAGAATAATTACTATTTCTATTAAAAAACCCCTTATGAGATTTTGTCTCAAGAGTGGGAGTTGGATTTTCAGATCTGCATCTTGAAAATTAGTAATTCCTGTTTTTGCCAAAACACAAATCGTAATGGGCACGTAGCAAAGACAGGTGGCTTTCCAAGTTATGGAGAGTATTGCAAGTGGAAGTAATTAGACCTATAATATATTCTATTATGAAATAGGACCTCTTAGACAATGATAAGTGAATGAGAAACCAGGTAATTTTATGTAAGCTAATAAATGAGATCTTTCTCATATTTTTACCTCCAATCAGTGCCCCTTTCCTGGAGATTATTTTCCTAAGCTTCTAGAAGCTTTTTTATTGTTGTTGTTGGAATCTGTTTGACATCAGTCTTTTTGCACTCTGACCTAATTTTTATATTACATCCTTTATTTTGTGTAGCACTTAACGAAGTCTCCTTCATACCATCTTCAATCACAAAAAGTGACAAATACTTTTATTATCTATCTAAGTAATCCTGAGAAATACATTTAACAGCTCAGGTCTCAGTTTCCTCATCTTTAAAGTTGGGGGAGGAATCCAGAGACATCAAACAATGTAGTACAGTTGAGGAATAGAATTTTGCACAATAGTTTTCTAGATATTTTACATTTTGATGCATAACTCTCAAAGTCTTTGAGATTAAAATATAGACTTCAGCACATTTTTTTATTATATTAGTCACCATACAGTTCTTCATTAGTTTTTGAGGTAGTGTTCCACAATTAATTGTTTGTATATAACACCCAGGGCTCCTTCTCAGTGCATTTATTTTAAAAGAAGATGTAATTTTAAATCCCTGATCTGTATTAAATATGGGAGCATTCTTTTTGGTTTGTTTTCTTCATAATATATGACAGCAGCTTTCCCTGAGTTCACCATTACTCCCAGTTACCAGAGCTATCAACAGAGCTCCAACTGTAAACTAGTAAAATGGAAAATATTTCCCACATTTCTTCCTTCTTTCTGTTTAGGCCACTTCAATTTTGTGAACCAGAAGACTAGCCAGTATAGAGATTATATTTCAAATAATCTGTTATCATGCAAAAATTGCAAATGTTTATCTGGGATATCACAGTAATAACGTATGAGTAGCTGGTGCCACCGGATGAGTTGATGTGTCAGAAAGAGGAAGGCACAGACATAAGCATTCTTTATGTACACATTTCTGATGACACTGTGAAACAGTTCACATAATGTACATCTTTCCTTACACAGTATAGTGGCACCAGTTGAAAATAAGGTGATATTTGGATCCTTACATTTGAAATGTATTTGCACAATTTCCCAAGGTAGTATGTACGTAAACCCAATGCTTATTTTTCCATCCCAACTACTTTTTTTTTCCATCCCAACTACTTCTAATTGCACTCATTTGCTAATGAACGATAAGAAACACCAGTGAAAGTTTGGCATGCAAATAGAGTTTTGTTACTTTATGACTGCTGAATCTGCCAGTTTTTTAAAGTTGTATTTAGCAACTGCAAACTGATCTTCTGATGGTTTCACATGGGTAAATCAATTTTTTATCTGAATCCTTTCTGTCCCCAGAGAGCAGCATCAATACTCTGTTGCTTATTTAGTACCAAATAGGATTTATGCAAATCTCTAATCTGTATAGAAATTTAATGATTTTAGGGTGTCATTATTTCTAATTCTTGGTGGTTTTTGTTATTCTGGTTGATGGAAAAATAACTGCCTAGCCATACATGCTTTCCTTCAAGATTGACTTTTTTCAAAGTAACCAAGAAGTGTATCATATTGCAATATAGCTTATTCTTAAGTGCATTATTTTTTTTTAAAGATTTTTATTTATTTATTTGACACAGAGAGAGAGAGAGATCACAAATAGGCAGAGAAGCAGGCTCCCCGCTGAGCAGAGAGCCCGATGCGGGGCTCGATCCCAAGACCCTGAGATCATGACCTGAGCCGAAGGCAGAGGCTTTAACCACTGAGCCACCCAGGCGCCCCTCTTAAGTGCATTATTAAGGCAACATTCTTCTAAGTCACCCTGGGAGCACCTTGCTTTCAAACCTTCTAGGTAGTGAATATTATACCAAATTATTCCTTTAGAACAGTGATTTCTTAATGGTGAAAGCTAGAGAGGAGGGATGATGCTTGGTCATGAGGTCTTGGTCAAACTCATTTCATTTGGATATAAATGACATGGTTAGGTAGTGTTAAAAAATAAACTAAGGCGTATTAAAATTTTAAGAGTTTATTTGAGGAAAAATCACTTTGAACCAGGTAATGCCAAACTGGGAGTGGTTAGGACGACTCCACTAGTAGAAGGCAGAAAGAAGATTTATATAAAAAAAGTGTGGAAGCAAAGGATGGAAATTATTTGTTTGGTTATAGACTCAAATGTCATTGGCTCTTTTGATTGGTTGTTCTTAATGCTTTGATTTTGTAACCTTGAGGCATTAATAGGCTTAAATTTTGGCTTCCAGGGCATTAGAGCAAATTCAGTCTAATAGACTCCCTGTTTAATTAATTGAACAGTAGGAGGTACTCCCATAGTCCCCAAGTGGTTGTAACAAATAGTAAGATAGATTTTGAAAGACTAGGAGAGGCTTGAAACTTCTTCAAATGGTAAATTTCTAGGGTTTTTGCTTTTTTTTTTCCCCCTGGGATATATATTGTATTTCACAACTTCACAATACTTCACAAAGTATTTCACAAAAACTTTGGGAGCAAAATAATACATTCTAGGCATCAATTCTGTAGTTGAATCCAACCATCATTCTGCTCTTCACTCCTTTGTTTCTCCTTTTTTTTTATCCTTTGTTCTCTTTCTTTCCCTTTTTCTTCCATACATGTTTTCTCCTTCTTCCTCTCCTTTCTTTTTCCATTCCTCTTTCTTTCTCTTTTTAGCTTCCTCTCTCTGATTTCTTACTTTTTCCATTTGATATGGGGGTTTGCACTACAGAATGGATATTTGATAAGAGGTGGAGAAATAAAAAACAAGACATGCTGCCAGATCATGCCTCTCATTGTCCACAGAAGCATTTCTCATATTTTCTCTATTGTAAGCACTTAGTGAATTTTCTTTTCTTTTCTTTTCTTTTCTTTTCTTTTCTTTTCTTTTCTTTTCTTTTCTTTTCTTTTCTCTTTTCTCTTTTCTCTTCTCTTCTCTTCTCTTCTCTTCTCTTCTCTTCTCTTTTCTTTTCTTTTTTTCTTTTCTTATTTTACTTTCTTTGTAGAGGTGCTCTGCAGTAAAATCAAGCACTAACAGACCAATGAATTAGGGAAATATTCTATCCCTTTTTAATAAGTCATAATGTTCACGAACATGTTTAAATCTTTGAAAAGCTAGCACCAAAAATGGATGGTATTCCAGATGGAGGGTATTATAAACTTATTTGACCTTGAAGCTTTCCCCCCTCCTACATAATTCTTAGGAATAGTCCAAAGAAACAATTTTGAAAAATGTCACTGTATTTCAGTCTCCTGGAGAACAGTGGAACAAGGATCCATCCATTCTGACCCTCAATACATCCTCCAAGAAAAGGAACACATTACAATACAAGGTTTGTACAAGATTCCTGAGTTTTCTAGAAGTTTGAAATTTTTCAAATCAAGGTGAAATTCTACTTCCTAAAGACTTTATTTATCTCCTGTTACAATATTTGGTCTACTTGTCCTAAATCTCTATAATCTTTTTTTCCACATGGAAATTATTCAGGCATATAAAAGCTATTCATGTAATCATTTCACTAAATGCACTCTCCTCTTAACAAAACATTACTAATTCTTCGTCTGTCCTACAGATGGCATAATTTAAAATTTTCACCACATTTGGTCACTTTCCATGTATGCAAACATTATTTTTATAAATATATATTTTCCTCATTTGTAACTATTTTCAGCTAATGTTTCAATTCATTTAAAGAAATGTTTATTGAGTGCCTTCTAGATAAGAAGCACTCCACTAAATTAAGAAGCTCAGACATATAAATATAGAATGATATATGAGTACACAATTTATAATCTTTGCTGAGCAATGATGAGATCAGCATTTAGCATGCATTCTTACCTCCTCTAGTGCATCTTTCCTCTACTGTGTTTGCCTATTGAAGAACACAAAGAACAAAAATGTACACTCCATATATTTTTGCAGTAAGAGTTCTAGATGAAAATTAGATTCAACAATTACTTGAGATTCAGGAGGTAAAAATGAGAAGAAGCCCCTATTCTGCCTTCTTTTGCTGTTTGTAGCTGTAGAGCAGGGTTATGTAGACTCATTTTCTGAATATTTGTCACCTTCCTTTGCTTTTCTTTTTCTGCCATGGTATTCAAGAATCTAGTTTCTCATTGCTGGCTGTCAGGAAGGAAATAGCGATACTCAAATTTTCTTCTTTTTTTTTCTTTTAGAGATTTTATTTATTTATTTCAGAGACAGAAAGAGAGCACAAGTTGGGGGAGGAGCAGAGGGAGAAGCAGACTCCCTGCTGAGCATGGAGCCCAACACAGGCCTCAATCCCAGGATTCTAGGATCATGACCTGAGCTGAAGCCAGATGCGTAATGGACTGAACCACTCAGGCACCCCATACTTAGATTTTCTTTCTTTAAAAAAAAAAAAAAGATTTTATTTATTTGTCAGATAGAGAAAGAGTGCACAAGCAGAGGGAGGAGCAGGTAGAGGTTCTCTGTTCTGCTGAGCAAGGAACCCAATGTGGGAATTGATCCCAGGACATTGAGATCATGACCTGAGCCGAAGGCAGACATCTAACCAATTGAGCCACCCAGGCACCCCCCATACTCAGATTTTCAGTGCCTCACTAGTGGTAGAGAGGAGCACGTGTCTGAAATATGAATAAGCTGCCCAATTATTATTTCTGATCCTTGGAGTTCGATTATAGTATTATAGTATTGTATAGTATTCTTGATATCAATTTCTCCAGTAGTGATTTTCAGACTCCTCAGCTTCACACCAATGCCATAGATAGTTCTTCTGATGAATTAGTTATGGAAAACTTATTCATCCAGCCTAAAACTGGTCACACATTTCTTTCAAAGATTTTGTAAGCACAAATGTATTACATTATTTCTTGCTTAAAATACGTAGAGTGAATTTTGCTTCTGACACAAAATTTGGATTAATAAGGTATTTGCTACCAGAAGCAGTTAATGTCCAATACCTTGAATGAGGGAAATGTGAGGTGGTTATCCAACCAGAAATGAGATAAAGACAGTGAGAATTTATATGCTGTTGAATAGAGTCTGATGATCCAAGTTGCGTAACAGAAAATGCAACTCAAATGGTTGCAATTGTTTTTTTTTTTTTCTGAATAAATCACATATTGAAGATAAGAATTTAAGAAATTAATTTACTGCTAGAATAGAAATGGAATCTATCAATCTTAAGGTTGGCCTTAGCTTAACTTTGGAGGGTTTATAAAGAAGAATGATATGCTCATGAATAAGGCAACATAATAGTGTGGATGCAGGTTATGTAAAGACTAAACAGCATTGACTTCCTGGGCCTAAGGACAATCTAGCTAATGTGACTATGATTTCCCAAACTGTCAAGTGATGAGACCAATGCTGAGACCCCAATATGGAAGTTAAAAATATAATTTATCCCTAAATCAGGACATTTTTAAGATAGAAGGATAAATTCAATGATTATACCAGGTTAGGTAAAACTCTTTCATGCACTGGAAGGGAAGATGCCACCCATCAATAATTTCAACATTATTAAATTGAACCCCAATAAACCTGGAGAAAGCAGAGGGCATTTTTTTCTGGATATGGACTTAAGTGCTCACTATGCCCCACTACCATCCATAGATATCCTGAATGCTTTACTCATCACCACAGTTTAGAGTCCTAAACTGACTCCATCCTAAGCATCCTAAGCCTCATGACCCGAGTAGAAACTAAGAATCAGATGTCAAACCAAATGTGCCACCAAAGTGCCCCTTAACTATTTTTTGCTTTCTTTTTATGTCTTTATTTAAATTAAAGTTAGTTAACATGCAGTGTAATATTAGTTTCAGGTGTATGATGTAGTGATTCAACACTTCCGTACCATACCTAGTGCTCATAACAACAACTGCACATCTTTGTCATTTATCTAACCCATCCTCACCCCGCTCTGCTCTGGTAACCATCAGTTTGTTCTGCGTAGTTAAAAGTCTGCTTCTTAATTTGTCTCATCCTCTCTTTATTTCTGTTTGCTCATTTTTTTAATATTATTTATTTATTTATTTGACAGAGAGAGAGATCAAAAGTAGACAGTGAGGCAGGCACAGAGGGAAGGGGAAGCAGCTTCCCCGCTGAGCAGAGAGCTTGATGTGGGGCTCATTCTCAGGACCCTGAGACCACTACCTGGGCTGAAGGCAGAGGCTTAACCCATTGAGCCACCCAGGCACTCCTGCTCACTTGTTTTATTTCTTAAATTTCACATATGAGTGAAATCGTATGTTTTTTTGTCTTTCTCTGACTGATTTATTTCACCTAGCATAATGCTTTCTAGTTCCATCCACGTTAGTTGCATCCATCTCTAGTTGCATCCAAATTATGCAAATGACATAATTTCATTCTTTTTTATGGCTGAATAATATTCCATTATATATGCACATACCACAACTCTTTATCCCTTCATCAGTCGATGGACACTTGGGTTATTGTAGATAATGTTGGTATAAATTTTGTGGTGCATATATCCCTTTATTTTATTTATTTGTTTGTTTGTTTATTATTCTTTGGGTAATTCCTAGTAATGAAATTGATGGGTCAAAGAATAGTTCTGTTTTTAGCTTTTTAAGCAGCTTCCATACTGTTTTCCAGAGTGGCTGCCCCAGTTTGTTTTCCTAGCAACAGTGCAAGAAAGTTCCCCTTTTCTACATCTTTGCCATGTATGTTGAACTATTTGAAGAATGACTGAACTATTTTCCATAAAGGCTGCACCATTTTACATTCCCACCAGAAATGAATACATTTCCAAATTCTCCATATCTTCATCAACTCATGCTACTTTATTGTTTTTCTTAATTATTGTCTACCTAATAGGTGGGAAGTGGTATTTTATTGTGGTTTTGATTTACATTTCCATGGGGACTAATGATGTTGAGCATCTTTCCATGTGCTTATTGGTCATTTTTCAAATATTTTCTTTAGAGTTATCTCCATCTTTTACATTTATTTATTTATTTTTTATTATTTTATTTTATTTTTATTATTTTTTTAATTTATTTTTTTTCAGTGTTACAAGATTTATTGTTCATGCACCACACCCAGTGCTCCATGCAATACTTGCCCTCCTCAATACCCACCACCAGGCTTGCCTAACGCCCACCCCCCTCCCCTCCCAAACCCTCAGTTTGTTGCTCATAGTCCACAGTCCCTCATGGTTCATCTCCCCCTCTGGTTTCCCCCCATACACCCCTCCCTTTCTTCTCACAATGCCTTCCATGTTTTTCTTTATGCTCAGCATGTAAGTGAGACCATAAGGTAATTGGTTCTCTCTGCTTGACTTATTTCACTCCGCATAATCTCTTCCAGTCCCATCCATGTTGATACAAAAGTTGGATTAGAAAGGAAGAATATCCAACTTTTGCATCTTTTACATTTAAATAAAGCTTTTATGTTTAGATCTTTGATTCATTTTGAGTTAATATCTGTATAATGTATAAAGCATAAGTTCAAGTTCATCCTTTTGCATGTGAATATCCAGTTTTCTCAGCACCATTTATAAAAAAGACTGTTCTTTCCTTATTTAGTGTTCTTAAGATTTTTGTCAAAAATAAACTGACCATATACGCAAGAGTTTATTTATGGGATCTCTATTATATTCCATTGGTCTATATGTCTGTCCTTATGTCTCTATCATAATGTGTTTTTTTATTTTTTATTAACATATAATGTATTATTTGCCCCAGGGTACATGTCTGTGAATCATCGGGCTTACACATTTCACAGCACTTAACAGCACATACCCTCCTCAATGTCCACATGTTTTAATTAATGTAGCTTTTATAGTATGCTTTAGAGACAAGAAGTGTGAGCACTAAAACATTTTTGTTTTTTGCAAAGATTGACAATTCAGGACCCCGTACAATTCTCAATGAATTTGAACATTGGCTAATTCATTTAGGCAAGAAAGAAAACTGGTGGTGATTGCACTGAATCTATAAGCCATTCTGGATACTACTGACTTCTTAATAACGTTAAGTCTTCTTATCCATGAACGCAGATTTCTTCCTTTTTATTTAGATCTTCTTTAATTCCTTTTGACAATGTTTTGTACTTTTAAACATACATGTCTTTTATTTCCTTTTCTTCTACATATGTTCTACAAGTCACAACTTCACAGCTTCTTTTTGATGCCACTGTAAATGAAATCATGATATTTATTTATTTATTTATTTATTTATTTATTGTTCACCATTGGTATAGAGAAAAAATGTTGGTATGTTGATTTTTTTTTTTAAAGATTTTATTTATTTGACAGAGAGAAACACAGCGGGAGAGGGAACACAAGCAGAGGGAGTGGTAGCGGGAGAAGCAGGCTTCCTGCAGAGCAGAGAGCCTGTTGCGGGGCTCTATCCCAGGACTCTGGGATCTGACCTGGGCCAAAGGCAGATGCTTAACCACTGAGCCACCCAGGCGCCTGGTATGTTGATCTTATATCCTGGAATTGTGCTGAGGTTGTTTCTTAGCTTTGGTGTCTTCCTTGTGTATCTTTTGGGATTTTCTATTCATAGAATATAATCTTCCAATAAAGATGGTTTATCTAATTCTTTCCGGTTTGGATACCTTTTACTTATTTTTCTTATCTAATATATCTGGCTAGAAATTCTGGTACAATGTTGGATATGTATGAAAGTAGACATCATTTTCTTATTCCTTAGGAGGAAGAGTCTCACCTTTCACAATTGAGTACAATGTTAGCTACAAGTTTTCATGTCTGGCTTTTATCATATTCAAGGTGTTTCATTCTAATCCTAGTTTGTTGATTTCTTTTATCATGAAGGGGTGTCTTTTTTTTTGTCATGTGATTTTTACGCACCAATTAAGAAGATTACTTTACTTTTCTGTTCATGTGTTACGTAACATTGATTGATGGTTTTATGTTGAATCATAGACAATTGGTTATGGCAGATTATCATTTAATCTTGGATTAAAGATTAATTGGTTGTTGGATTCCATTTGATATTGAAAGGACTCCTTTCCTTTCCTTTTCCTTAGGTTGAGAAATTTTGCATCTTTACTCATAAAATATATTGGTTTAAATTTTTCTTTTTTATGAGACCTTTGGCTTTAGTATCAGAACAATAATTGATCTCATAGAATGAGGTAGATAGAAAGTGTTCACTCTTCTTTAATTTTTTTGAATCATTTGAGAAAGACTGGTGTTCATTCTTTAAATGAATGGTATAGGTATGCCTGGGTGGCTTGGTCAGTTAAGCAAGCTATTCTTGGCTTTGGTTCAGGTCATGATCTTAGGGTCCTGAGATCAAGCCCTGTGTTGGTGGGGAGTCTGCTTGGGGATTCTCTCTCTTCCTCTCCTTCTGCCCCTTCCTTTCCTCACTCACTCTCTTTCTCTCCAAAATAAATAAATAAGTCTCTAAAAAATAATAATTGGTTGGTATAATTCACTGGTGAAGTAATCTGCTCCAGGACTTCTCTTTGTCTGGAAGTTTTTGACTGCTGATTCAATACTTTTTAGTGTTTTAGTTGTATTGCAATTTTCTATTATGTTTCGATACATTTTTTTCATTATTCCTGAATATCTAATTTGTCTTTCTTGAGCTCTTTGAGCATCTTCAAGACACATATTTTAAAGTCTTTGTATAGGATGCCTGGCATCTGGACTTCACCATAGTTTATGTTGATTTATGTTGATTTTTAAGTGGGCCATACTTCTGTTTATTTGTTTACCTTATGAGTATGTTGTTGCTATTGAAAACAAGACTGAATCCTGTAGTGTTGTAATTCTGGGAATCAGATTCTTCCCCTTTCCCAAGATTTGTTTTCTTCTATTTTTATTTTCCTTCTTTCCTTCTTTCTTTTCTCTCTCTCTCTCTTTCTTTTCTTTCTTCCTTTCTTCCTTCCTCCCTTCTTTTCTTTTTCTTTCTTTCTTTCTTTCTTTCTTTCTTTCTTTCTTTCTTTCTTTCTTTCTTTCTTTCTTTCTTTCTTTCTTTCTTTCCTTCCTTCTTTTTTTCTTTCTTTCCCTCCTTCCCTCCCTCCCTCCCTCCCTCCCTCCCTCCCTTCCTTCCTTCCTTCCTTCCTTCCTTCCTTCCTTCCTTCCTTCCTTCCTTCCTTCCTTCCTTCCTCTCTTCCTCTCTTTCTTCTTTCTCTTCCCTTCCCTTCCCTTCCCCTCCCCTTCCCTCCCCTCCCCTCCCCTCCTCTCCCATCTCCTCTCCTCTCCTCTCCTCCCCTCCACTCCCCTTCCCTTCCCTTCCCCTCCCTTTCCTTCCTTCCTTCCTTCCTTCCTTCCTTCCTTCCTTCCTTCCT
>CM053606.1:93575642-93605991 GCA_028646535.1 Procyon lotor | reverse complement strand
TTCCTTCCTTCCTTCCTTCCTTCCTTCCTTCCTTCCTTCCTTCCTTCCTTCCTTCCTTCTTCCTTCTTCCTTCTTCCTTCTTTCTTCCTTCCTTCCTTTCTTTCTGATTTAACAAAGGAAATTGAAGCAAACACTATATCTACTTTTGTCATTTTTTATCATCAACAGGGGAATGTCATAGTGTGTTTTCTGCAGTGGAGTCTTTAGTTTCTTGGGTAGCAAATTTTGCATTTCAATGTCCTGTCACCAATAGCTCCAAGAGTGTGGGTAGCTATGGCAGGTTTATTTGGACTGTAGATTGCCAGTGCATTTGTATCCAGTAGCTCTTGATGTCCCGCCTTCTGGGTCACAGAAGAGAGCCAATTTTCTGAGTGTCTGGCAATATTTTGAGACAGCCAGAGTGAAGCTTACTCCTCCAATCTTTCTAATGGTTTCAATAAGCACATTATTTACTGTATTAAATTCCTTCCCCTTAGCCTCCCATGGGATCTATTCCCTGAAATGATTGTGATTGGTGTATATGCGACAAATGAAACAAATAGATGTTATAATCTCTGGAAACACACAGAAAAAGTGATTTATGCTATTGAAACTTCTTCATTCTTTTTGAATTATTAACTACACTTCTGAGTGTATCAGATAAAATACTAACGCTAGGCTCTGTTTTTGGAGATTTTGTTTCCAGATAGTGGTGTTGGAGGCATGTGTATTTCCTTTATGACCTAGCTTCATTAGAAACTCTGTCCAATAAGAGAACTTTGTATTAGATATTGGCAAATTATTTCTATGAATCATCTTTTATTAAGATAAATTTTGACTTAATAAGAGTAGAGGAATGGCTCACTTGAAGTTACTTAATTCCCCTAAAGAGTTAAGTCATCTATGTTTATCTATGCCAGAGAAGCACAGGACCATACATAGATGTCTCCTGGAATTCCATCTCTTCAATCCTCAGCACAATGCCTACCCACTTAATGTAACTGACCAGTAAATGTTAACAAATTTTACTACTATTTCTGTATGTACTTTCATAAATGAGTGCAAAAGGTCCTTACTTTCCCATTTTCAGAGGTAACTTGTGTTTTTCATTAATTTACAGATTGGGAAAGAATAATGTAGGTTAATGCTTAAAATAGCTTTCTTTCTAATTTGATATTACAAAGCTCATAATTTCTGCCCAAAAGGGCTTGGAGTAGAATCTATATATTATAAGTTGCTGTATGTTATTCTGGAAACATAATTAAGTGAAATGGTTGAGTATAATTTCATGAATTTACTGTTTGCTGTTATTTAACGCAAGTCATGTTCCATTCTACCCCCAGTGTCTTCTCCAATGTGTTTCTGTGGGGTCAGTGTTGATGCTGAATTGAGTATTACTATGATCCCAGGATTTATTTATCATTTTTGTTATGCAGAGATTGTTTCGTTATAATGAATTTTGGATAATATTCATTTTTGATAGCCTTACGGTTTCCAGTACCTTTTTCTCATTTGATTCTCACAACAACTCTGTAATTTAGTTAAATAGTTATGATGATTATCTCCATTTTGTCAATGAAGATAATAAAGATTATAAGATGAAGCAATTTACACAAAATCACACAATTTAATATGATAGAGTTGGACCCTGGCCTTCACCTCTTAGTTCCTTGCCTTATGTTTTCTGTTACAATTACACGTCTTCTTAGAGTAACTGACTTGCTAGATTATTGCCATCCCCTTCCCCAATGAAGAGAAAAGGTAAGGATGTGAAACTGAATAGGTGAGGGTGCCTGAGTGGCTCAGTTGTTTAAGTGTCGGCCTTTGGCTTGGGTCATGATCAGGCCTGCATCAGGCTCCCTGCTCAATGGGGAACCTGCTTCTCCCTCTCCTTCTGCCTGCCACTCCCCCTGCTTGTGCTCTCTCTCTGTTAAATAAATAAATAAAACTAAAAAAAGAAAGAGAAGAAACTGAATAGATGGTACCACATACCAGTGCTTTTCCTGCTTTTCACTTCAGAGGCATAGAGCAGCCATATGTTAACTAGTGTCTTGACTAGTGTGTTAAGTGTGGTTGGAGAGGGGATAGAAAGAAAGAAGGAAGAGAGTAATAAGAGACTGAGTAGAACAAAAAGTGAAGGTGCTTGCAAAATGTTGTTGTGGTTGATGTCAGAGAAATTACTGTCTGTCTTCCCTTCTGGGCTTTTTATGGTTTCAAGTCTCACATTTAGGTCTTTAATCCATTTGGAATTTATTTTTGTATATGGTGTTAGAAAGTGGTCCAGCTTCATTCTTTCACATGTAGCTATCCAGTTTTCCCAGCACCATTTATTGAAGAGACTGTCTTCTCCCCATGGTATACTTAATGGATAATGTGTGTGTGTGTGTGTGTGTGTGTGTGTGTGTGTGTGTGTGTGTGTGAATATTATGCAGCCATTAGAAAGATTAGATTATACCATTAGTGGCAACATGGGTAAGCCTAGAGGGTATTATACTAGTTGAAATAAATGGGACTGAGAAAGACAAATATCATATGATATCACTCATTTGTGGAATCTAAAACAATAAATGAAAAAAACACACAAAAAGCAAAACCATAAATATGGTTATTTATCTGGTTAAATAACCTGATAACCATTAAATAACCAAATAACCAATAAACCATATTTAATAACCATTAAATATGGTTAAATAAACCGTAAGGCTATCAAATATACCAAATATACCCAATATACCAAAACTATAAATACAGAGAACAAACTGGTGGTTGCCAAAACAAACTGGTGGTTGTAAGAGGGAAAGGGCAAGATGGGCAAAGAAGAGTGAGACATACAGGCTTCCAGTTATGGAATGAATGTCACAGGAATAAGAAACATATTATAGGGAATATAGTCAATGGTGTTGTAATGGTGTTGTATGGTGACAGGTGGTAGCCACACTTATGGTGAGCAGAATGTAAGGTATAGAGAAGTTGAATCATTGTGTTGTGCACCTGAATCTAATGTAACATTATGCGTCAACTACACTTGAAAACAATTTTCATTTAAAAACTGATAATGCCTGGAGAGTTTCTTCAGCTATGTCAGAGTATACTTTAAGTGACAGAGAAAGAAAAAGTTTATGTAAAACATTATCTTTTCAAATATATATATTTACCACTTATAAGGCTTGAGGTAACTTTAGGCTAAGGACTTTCCTTCTAAAATAACATTATGAAAATTAAAGAAAAAATTCTCATAGCTAAAATTAATACAGAGTTGATTTCCCAGTTTCCAAGATTTACTCAATATGAAGGCATTAAATATATAAAGCCATAAAATGAAGTCTTTTCTCAGGACACCTGTGGTATAGTCTGAATTTTTAAATATGCCTCCTTACCTGCTTGTTTCTCTCTTTGATTTATACACTCATCAATTTTCTTCAGATATCATCAGTATTTGGTTAAATCAATTAAGTTCAAAAAACGCTTATTGAAAGTTTACCATTACTCAAAAAAAAAGGTCTGTAGAATAAAAAATACCATCATAGACTAAATATTTGTCAACCTTTTACATATATATCTTTTATTATACATGTACATGTATGTATACATGTGGCATATGTGTTATATGTGTATATATTACTCTTTTTCCTTGTCAGTTTTTAAATTTTATATTTAAAATTCACCAGAAAAGTTATTTTCTTTTATTATATTCTAATTGGTGTTATTAGTATGGTATGAATATTTGCTTTTCTGTTATGTTTTCTTGCCTTTTCTCAGTCATTTCTTATTATATTCAGGTCTTCCAGATCTATCATTTCCCTCTTTGTTTATAAACATCTCACTGAATACCTTCATATTCTTGGGCATATTTTCAGTTCTACATTATAAGTGGAGGAGTTTGAGTTGAGATATCAGTTTGAGACAATAGCAAGCCTAGCCCCTCAGGTGGGATTTCAAAGAATGATATTAATTTAGAGTATTTACTCTGGTCCACAGACTGCTCCAAGTAGAGCTAAGCAGACCTTCGCCACTGATTCAGGATCATACAGGGCACAAAATGTTCTATTTCCAAAAGGAGATGAGAAGCCCAGGAAAGTCATGTGTTTGAGTTTGCTTGGTTTATATTTAGAGAAATCTACACAAGAGAGCACATTAAAATGGGGGTAGGCTGTGCAATCTCAATAACTGAAATTGTTAGATGCATCTATCTCGGCCCTTCATCCCAGGTAGCTGTCTGGGGGTGTGCACTCCTGCTACATCACACACCCTCTCCTCCAGACAACGCTGCAAACACACTGATGCACGTTTTGTACAATTTTCTTTTCTGTTTCTTTTCTTTCTTGTGTGTGTGTTTTTAGTCCCATGCTATTATCCTTCAACGGAAAAGCAAAATGCCATAGGACCTATCTTTCTTTTTTTTTTTTTTTAATTAATTTTTATTAACATATAATGTATTATTTGCCCCAGGGTACATGTCTGTGAATCTTCGGGCTTACACATTTCACAGCACTTAACAGCACATACCCTTCCCAATGTCCACAACCCAGCCACCCTATCCCTACCCCCCCCCCCCCCCCCCCGGCCACCCTTAGTTCATTTCTTGAGTCTAGGAGTCTCTTATGGTTTGTCTCCCTCCCCATCCCTTCCTGTTTCATTTCTCTCTCCCACCCCCCCAAACTACTGCCTTGCCTCTCAAGTTCTTCATATCAGAGAGATCATGTGATACTTGTCTTTCTCTGACTGGCTTGTTTCGCTTAGCATAATACCCTCTTTCTTAGGCATCTTTAAATCCTGCCTCACTGAGATTAAAACCATGTCTATGAGTCATAAATTGCTAGACATGATTTTATGTCCCTGTAGATTTATATTCAACTTATGAAATTGATCCCCCCAAAATCTTGTTTCCATACTTTTATTAATTTTGCCTAAGTCCAAAGGCAGTGAGATATTAGCTCCCTTTCACACAGAGTGGAACTAAACCACAAAACACTTCGTAATCCTCCATTATGTATTGAACCAGACTGCCCTTGTTGTGTTGACAAACAAAGGTAGCTCTTGCATATGCACACACCTTTACAGAACTATTTTTAAAAGCTGATTTGAAAATTCTAATGATTCTTTTTGTGGATAATTTATGCTTTATTCCACAGATTAAGAAACTGTAAATAAATTTTGCAAACCCTTTGGTGTTTGAAAATGCATTACTGAGAGAACACTAATTAGTAGAATTGCTATAGATTGTTTTCCCCAGGTGAGCACTTGACAACTGCCTGTTATCTGTACTCTATCAGCTGGCTTTTGAGAATATAATATAGTATATGGAGTCAAAGTTCAGGTACTGCAGTGAAATTATGTAAAATTGGGTAACCAAAAGCTAAGAGTGATTCTAAGAGTTATCAGAGTGATTTACTATAATGCAGAAATTAAAAGATTTTGAAGCAAGATAAAATAGACTTCTACTGAGAACTTTCTAATCCAACCCCTCCCCATGCACACAACTCATACCACATATTATTTATAAAACCTGTTGTTGTTTTTTTTAAAGATTTTATTTATTTATCTGACACAGAGAGAGAGAGATCACAAGTAGGCAGACAGGCAGGCAGAGAGAGAAGGGGAGAAGCAGGCTCCCTGCTGAGCAGAAAACCCAATGCGGAGCTCGATCCCAGGACCCTGAGATCATGACCTGAGCCAAAGGCAGAAGCTTTAACTCACTGAGCCACCCAGGTGTCCCCAAAACCTGTTGTTTTTTTAATATAACATGTTAGAGGCCTAGGCTTTGAAAATACAGAATAATAAGCAAAGTCTTTATGAGAGCGGATAAGAAGACATAAAGGAATAAAAAATCACATGTAGCTTAATTTCATGTAGACAAGAGGCTCTGAAAAAGCTGAAGTTACAAAGGATTGGTGGATGACTGTAATGGTGTAGTGGTAGTTATAATTTAAGAGTGATTAGAGCAGGCCTCTGTGAAGAAGGGGTAGGTCAAGAGAGACTCAAATGTGTGGGGGTGGTATTCATGTGAATATGTGGAGAAAAATATTTCCTAGACATCATAGGTGCAAAAGACCTAAGCCAAATATGAGTTTGGTGTGTTGGCATGCAGGAAGGAACCCAATGTAGCTGTGGTGACAGTGAAAGAACAGAGGGGAGATAGAGCTTAATCTTGAAAATACTTTCTAGCCACAGCAAGATGTTTGAATTATATTTTAAAGGTGGTAGGACAGTGTTAAAAGATTTCAAAAAGGGAAAGTAACTACCTGATTTACTTTAAAAGATAAATTTTACAAGATAGCAACTTATCAGTGTGAAACATTTCCTACTTTTAAGGAATAACTCTCTGCTCTGTACAGAACAGAGAGTGGGGAATAGGCAGAAATGCAAGCAGAGAGATTGGGTGGCTGGCAATTTGGGTAACAGAACAATAAATAGTTGTTTATTTAGTGGGAGACATGGATGTAGTGAGAAGTGGTCAAATAAAATACATCAAGGGTATTCCAAGGGTAGGACTTAGCAATTCTAAAGTTTATAGGTTGTGATAAATTAAAACTACCAAATACCTCTTCTCTATTTTTGTTTGAGAAGCTTGATGACTAGTAGTGACATTTATCAAAATGAGGAGAACAAGAAGGGTGGCTTGGGAGTGAATAAGGACATGGAAAAAGAAAAAGGGACTATGAAAGCAAAATACTTCTAAATTTATTTATTTATTTATTTATTTATTTATTTAAAAGATCTATTTTTTTATGAAAGAGAGAATGGAGGGAGGGGGAGAGGGAGAGAAATTCAAGCAGACTCCCCGCTGAGCACAGAGCTCCTTGGGGGGGGAGCTCGATCCCACAACCTATGAGATCATGACCTGAGCCAAAATCACAAATCTGATGCTTTATCAGCTGAGCCACCCAGGTGCCCCAGCAAGGTTCTAATTTCAATATATCTATATTAAGTTGTTTCTTAGATTTCCAAGTGGATACAGTGAATAGACAAATAGATATACTCTTCTGAAGTCTTGGTGAGAAGTTCAGTTAAAGAACTTGGGCACCATTGCATCATACCTAGGTTTACCATTTTCCTTGGCAGACATACTCTAAAGGATTATCTTCAAATAATTTTTGGAGGTAAACATAGAACAGGTGTTTTTTGTTATTTTTGTTGTTGTTGTTGTTGTTTTTAATACATGACCTTAAGAGTCATAGAAATAAAGTTCTGTAAAGACTGGATGTAGATTGCAAAAAAGAGTTCTGAAAATCCAGTTATGGAATGTGTATGTTAATATTTAAATGTTAGAAATGGGAAGATCCAGCAAAGACAAACAAAACAAAACAAACAACAACAACAACAAAACAGTGAGGTAAGAAGAAAAACATAGCACTGCAATGTTTTGGAAGGCAAGTAGAAAAAGTATGCAGAGAATGCAGAGTGGTTAAGTAGTCACTGCTTTTGAGAGGTCATTGATTTAGTATTGAAAATTGTCATCAGTTTTGACATCATGAGACCACTGGAAAGTTTAGCAGTTATTGTTTCAGTGAAGAAGTACAGTCCAGTCTTCCTAAATCAGGTGACAGTAGTCTGATTGAAATGAACTCAAGAAAGAATAGGAATTTTTGGAGTGGTTATATTCTATTTCCTAATTCCTTAGATGGTTCACTCTTTTTTTTTTTTTAAAGATTTTAATTATTTATTTGAGGGAGATGCATATAGATGTTCAGGGAAGGGCAGAGGGAGAGGGAGGAGCAGGCTCCCCGTTGAGCAGGGAGCTGGACATGGGGCTCGATGTCCAAAGATCTCCTTTGACCTGAGCCAAAGGCAGACGCTCAACTGACTGAGCCACCCAGGTGCCCCTAGATGGTTCACTCTTGACATGACAAAGTGAAGTTGAGCTCTTTAGCTCAGCATCTAATGTCATCTAATGTCTAATCTAGACATCTAAAGCATCTAATGTCACTTTTGGATTACAGCTTATTTTTCTAAATTCTTCTCATTGATCCTTTATCCACAAATTTATGTATAATCAAATTTACTTCCACTTGTAAGCCTTGTCTTTTCCTGTTCTTTCTGATTTGCTTATCAGTAAATGAGTAAGGAACAATTTTGTCTTTGTTATTACATGTTTCCTTTCCACTAATCTTTAAAGTAAAGTGAGTCCCCAGGCAACCAGAAGGACACTTTTTTTTTTTTTTAAGATTTTATTTATTTATTTATTTGACAGAGAGAGATCAGAAGCAGGCAGAGAGGCAGGCAGAGAGAGAGGAGGAAACAGGCTCCCTGCTGAGCAGAGAGCCCTATGCAGGGCTTGATCCCAGGACCCTGAGATCGTGACCTGAGCTGAAGGCAGAGGCTTTTACCCACTGAGCTACCCAGGTGCCCCCACCATTGTGTTTTTTATAAGCCTATCCTTTGGCTGGATTACCTGGTTCAACACTCACCTCTCCTATTGTACCACCTCAGCTAAATTACTTGACCTCTCTAACCTCAAGTTCCTAATTTATGCAATAGAATTAATGAAAGTATCTATCTCAAGGGGATTTTTTGAAGCATATATTATCTGCTGCCTCTTGTTGGTGTGCGGGAGAAGAATGAGGCACAAACAAGTCAGCTGCAAGAGAAAGGGAGCAGGGGTCCACAGCAAAGAAGACTGTCACCCCGAACAACTCCTCAGTCTCATATTTATTAGAAAGTAGATAACCGCTAACAAAGAAGTCGAAGTAGATTATACATTGACCGTGAGGCTCGTAGATAAGTTAGAAGAAAAGCAAAACATATATGGTCAAGCAGTATAAAGTTTATAATTGGGCAAGCACATTTAAAGTGATCTTCTAATTAGCCACAGGTGGTTTCTGGGAAAAGGGAGGTAAGGGAAAAGTGAAGCAGGCAGCGTTCAGCCCTGAGCCAGGCATCCCATAGGCTTCAAGGACGTATCTCGTCCTCTCCCCCAGAGGCCTGTTGCCAGTATATGTTTTTCTTAACGGGGCGCCTGGGTGGCTCAGTCGTTAAGCGTTAAGCGGCTGCCTTCGGCTCGGGTCATGATCCCAGGGTCCTGGGATCGAGCCCACATCAGGCTCTCTGCTCGGCAGGAAGCCTGCTTCTCCCGCTACCATTCCCTCTGCTTGTGTTCCCTCTCTCGCTGTTTCTCGCTGTCAAATGGATAAAAAATCTTTAAAAAAAAAAAAAAAAAAGACTATATCTAAGCATGCTTGCCTGACTGGTACAATTCCTCATAGGTTATATTTTAAGTAATACATTGTTTTGAGGGACGGTTATAATTATCAATTTTATTTTGAAAATTAAGTATGTTAGTAGGCATTGAATAAAATATATCAAAATTGCTAAAACGTTTGCAGCCATAAAACTTTTCCCTAATAGTTCTCATAGTGATTTCTGCATAATAAGAAATTAAGGTGTGACAGTTTATGTGTGCTAGATCAAGTTAGGTGGCTGATTTAGGAAGACTGGACTGTGCTTCAAGTCAGATAAATATAGGTTCATATCCAGGCTCTATCATTAACTGATTGTATGACCTGGGTGTATTATTAAACGTAAGTGAATCAACGTTTCTATCAAATTAAATAAATGTTTATAATGATTGTGACATTGTGATTCACAAATAGTGGACAAATAATAACCTTATTGTTATATTTTAATTGGATCACTAATAACAGTAGTGATAATTATTGTTAAATGACATACACTAAAAGATAATTTGCACATAATGTTAATGTTAATGTAATTCACGTAAAATATAAGACACCCTTGTATTTTAAATTTTGAACATCAGCCTTAGAAGCTGAACTTTGAGAATTATTTTACCCCTCTGAGTATCAATTTTCTCTTCCTTGACAAACTATATATTCATGTTTCAGATATGTTTGAACATAGCCTTTTAATATGCTTTCTCTTACAGTAGGAATTGGAAAGCTAAACACTACATTCTACCAGATTGCCTAGTGACAGGGATTCCAGATGCATTTTGGATTTAGCCAGTCAGATGCTAGTGGGAGAACTGGAGAGTATAAGCAAGGTGTAGGCTTCGATGTTCCTCACCATGCATGAACTTTGTGCTGACAAGCATGTGGGTAGACTGACATTGGGTTTTCCTGCAAAAGTGTTCTGTCACAACCATCTCAGGTGTTGAAAGGCAAGACATTTATTATTCATTTCCTAATGGTACTTATAAATAAATAGGACATAATAGCCCTTCATCTTGGTCAGCAGCTCAGGTGAGAAACTGTAAGAGCAGCTTACTAGCTTACGTTTGAAGTGGTGCTTATTGGAGCAGAGGCATATTTCCAGTTTTCTACTTTTGAATGTCACAGATTTACCATTTTCCTTGGCAGACAGGTTCTAAAGCATTATATTGAAATCATTTTTGGAGGTAAAACATAGAAGAGGTGTTTTGTTTGTTTGTTTGTTTTGTTTTGTTTTGTTTTTTGAGTCCCAGCAAAATTTTGTTTCCTCTTCTTATCTCCTTTCAGCCTAAGGCAGATAGAATGTTTTAGGTTAATTGTAAAAGTATCCTGTGGTAATAGTGATAGTGCTGGTGGTGGTTTTAAATACAACTGGTGTTCTAAGCTATACTTTTAATGAAGAAGAGGAAGACCAAAGGCACTGCTTATTACACAGAGAAAACATTCTTAGATCTTTGTATCAGGGAATGCTCAGGACATGGTGATTAGTCTGCTTTACTGAAAGGGCATTTTTAATTAAATGAATGAGTCCTAAGTGTAATAGCAAAGACTTTGGATAACTTTGATTTTGAATAAGCATATAAGAAAGGAGCTTCATATGGGTCTGTTGAAGGACATTAGTGCTGGTTATTCATTTGCTTCCACAAAGCTCTGATGGTTTACAAACTGCTTCAGATGTAACAGACAGCATTCTGAAGGAAAGTCATAAGTCTAGCACATTTTCTATTATGTCTTTGCATTTGTGTAAATTAAAGCTGCCAAAATGCCTTTCATTTCTTTTTAATTTAAATTTTGTCAAAAGATGTACTCTAGCTGCAAATTTGTAGTTTTGTATCAAATCATATTTTCCAGGGAAATTACTATAAAACCCTAAAAATAGAAGTTTATAATAGAAAGTGCCAGTTTAATTCATGAAAACACACAGAAGCACAATAATGCGAATTTCTTCTGTGAATTACACTCAGTGTATGGCAGATAAAAGTATGCATAAAGGAAAGAAGTACTAAGGGAATGCATTGATTCTGGAAAAGGCAGCACACTCTTCTCCTATCACTTTCTGGCTACAAAAAATATATATTTCTAGGGTTTTTATTAAATTGTATGTATTGTTCATAATTGTTGTGACTGAGAAAAATAAAGACCAGTGGAATCCAAAAATAAAGCAACCTAGACTATAGTAAAATTGACAAAATTTATGGTATAATTTCAACCAGCGAGAGAACAGGACCTATTTTAAGGCTAAGCTTTTGAGCTTGAGATCAGAATTTCTTTTCTAAGTAAGTGTTTTTATTTATTTAAATATTTAAAATATCAGTACCATGAGTTCTCAGAAATAGGCAAGTAATTTATAGTTCCAAAAGTTTTATAAGACTTAAAAGTACAAAATTTGAATGTAGAAAAATGTAGGAGCAAGAGATTCAAACGGTAGATAACTTTTTTTTTTTTTTGGCATGAGATTCTTCATGTAGTCTTGAAAATAGAAGTTTAAAACAATATCTATTTAAATGGATGATATTTCCTTGTTTAAGTGTAAATGAAATTAGTTTCACTCTTAAGGAAGAGAAAGGTTAATACAAATAGCAAAAACTATTGAATAGTGCATTAACTCTAATTCTAATTGGATCAACTGGCTTGCTTCAATGTTAGCTTTATAGTCAATGTTATTATTTACCTGTGTCAATGAAACATTTATTTTGCATCTATGCTTTTGCTAGAGAGTGTTAATTTGGTTGATGTTCTGACCTGACTTATTAAATTGTAACTTATTTAATTGGGCAAAGTCTTTCTTATGTCATTTTTAGTCCCTGTGCTTAGTGGTGATAGATGCCTGTTCAGCTGAGTACATGGATTTGTGGTATGGTCAACATTTAGCTTTATTACATGTTTTCCACCTTTAGTTTATTTTAACTTTTTTATTATTTTTGTAAGTATTCTTATTCTCTTACATTATTATTATTTTTTAGAATACCTCCATCCATCCTGCACCCACTTCTCAATCCTTTTGAAGGACTTTTGAGCAACTTAAATTAACCATATTTAATATGATGCCTGTAGACTTTAGACAATGTTCTGTCTAAAAGTATGCAGTGCCATAACATTTATTTTAAAACATGGAAGCTCAAATATGAAGCTCAGATCATACTATTATGAGGACTGAAGCCAAGTACCATAGCCACTAGGATGAGTGGAGGCCAGGAACTTGCTCCTCATGGAGGTCACCTACAAACAATATTAGAAAATGAACAAGAGGGGATCTGGCTACTACACCTCTGTCTTCCAGGATCACTTTAAATGGACCCCTTTTGTGGCTTTCCACAAATTAATTCACAAATCTTTTTCAAATTATTTAATGATATTGCCTATAATTATCTGTTCCTTCCTATCTTATGGCCTCTGTCATTTATTTATATTTATTATTACAATATTTATAAATTTCCCTTTCATATAGCTACTCATCTTATTATCTTATTATCTCCTTATAGGAGGATTATATACTTCTTCCCTTCAGAAAGCAGATGTACCCATTTAACTTGCGTCTGGGCCAATAAAATGTCAAAAGAAATAATGTTCATTACTCCCAGAAAAAAGCATTAAGACCCCAAATTGTGGTTCACCATATTGCCTTTTCCTCTGTGTGGTAGGCAGAATAATGTCCCCAAATATATCCATCCTTGTTCCCCTAAATTTGTGAATGTTATCTTACATGCCAAAGGGACTTTGCAGATATGATTATTGTAAGGACTTTCAGATGAGGAGCACTTACTGACAATGGCAGATGGAAATGAGACTATAGAAGAGAACAGGAGAGACACTGGTATGAGAAGCACTAGCTTTGAAGATGTGGGAAGAGGGCTATAAGCCAAGGAATGTGTGTTGGTTTCCTAGGACTTCTGTAAGTAATCACAGAAATTTATTCTATCACAGTTCTGGAGGGCAGAAGTCCAAAGTCAGGGTGGTTCAGGACCTTATTCCTGACATTCCTGCTGAAGACTCTGGAGGGGATTCCATTCCTAGCCTCATCAGGCTTCGGGTGGTTGCCAGCCTCCTTGATTTATGGTCACATCACTTTGATGCCTGTCTCCATCTTCACACCAATTTCTTTTCTATAGGTCTGTTTAATCTCCTTCTGCCTCATTTTCACAAGGGCGATTGCTGTTGGATTCAGGATCCTCTCAGAGAATCCAGGATAAGTTCCTCTTCTCAAATTCACTAATTTAATCACGTTTTTTTGCCATATAACACAGTATTCACTTTTTTATGATGTAAAGTAATATTCACAGGTTCTGGACATGGACAGAACTTTTAGAGGACCACCATCCAGACACTACAGTGGGTGATCTCAAGAAGTCTGAAAGAGCAAGAAGATGGATGCTTATGAACTTTAGAAGGAATACAGGCCCACCATCTTGATCTTAGCCTGGTGAGACCCTTGTCTGACTCCTGAGCTTCAGAAGTGTAAGATAATAGAGTCATGCTGTTTTAAGTCCTTAAGTCAGAGGTGATTGATTTAACAATACAAATGAAGGCACCATGCCTAGACAATGTCCAATGTCCTAGATGGAGCTGTTTTGTCAACCCAACGGGTAGCGAAGATAGTGTGGGGCAGAGCCATCACTAATGGGCATGTGGAAGGATCAACCAAATATAAACTAGAGTTTTGAGGAATTTTTTTTTAATTTTTTTTAAAGATTTTACTTATTTATTTGACAGAGAGAGAGAGAGATAGAGATAACAAGTAGGCAGATAGACAGGCAGAGAGAGAGGGGGAAGCAGGCTCCCTGCTGAGCAGAGAGCCCAATGCGGGGCTCGATTACAGGACCCTGAGATCATGACCTGAGCTGAAGGCAGAGGCTTTAACCCACTGAGTCCCCCGGGTGCCCCAAGTATTTTGTAATGGCAGTGTAACCTAGCCCAGAGCTAACATCTCAATCTGTCTTCAGACGCCAGACCCAGGACTCTCTTTCTCACACGGTTCCCGCCGAGTCAGACGTGCGGACTGACTGAGTCAGTGGGGCTGCTTTGTGGCGGTCAGCCCTCTGTGACCAAGCCAGGCAGCTGGAGAGGTTATTTATGCCTCCCGGGTGGAGTGGACGCTCACGGGTCAGAAAGCCCTCCGAACTCAGTCAAGATCTAACCATCGTGCCATCGCTCCTGGGCCCTAGAGGGTAAGCGAGACTCTGAAGAGCAGAAGCAGCCAGGCTGCTTGTTTCTCTCTCTTGGGCCACAGCTGCAGGGTCATCGCTTAGGCAGCTGGCCTCTTGCCGCAGTGTCCTGTCGCTCTCACTGCCGCAGTGAACGTTCATCCTTGGGTTCTGGATCCTGAATTGTCTGCTGCACCAGAAAAAAGGGCCTGTCCTAGATAATAAACAACTATTTTGTTTTTAGTCTTTATGACTCTGGTAAATAAAAAACAAAACAAAGCAAAATAATCAAACAGGTAAGAGAAACATGGGATTTGAAAACAGGCAGGCATGATTTTTTAAGGTCTCTTTTGTTGTGAGACATTAGACTGATGCCTCAGTCAGTCGGATTTTTTTCTTTTCTGTAAAATGTAAATCAAAGTAACTGAATTTTCAGTTGTGTTTAAACTTAACATTCTTACAGAACTATAATTATGCTTAAATGAACATGTTACTTATTATCATTCCTTTAGAATGTTGAATGATCTTTATGTTTAAAAAAAATAACACTATCTAGTTTCTTCTACTCAGTTTGCTCTTATGTTCCTTGAACTTATTAGGCTTTGATCAGCAGTACCTTGTCAGTTTGTGTTTTGGACACATATGAAGAAGAAGGTCCTGCATAGATTAATGTAATTCCTAACTGCGTGAGTGTTGGATATTTTATTCTGTTTGAGCTTTTATCAAATAGTATAGATACCTGAATTTACAAAAATCTTTCTGTTTTCATAACCCATGAAAAATTTTCCTGTTAATGGTAAACCTTGAGAGCACTTCTTAAGACAAGATAGTCAACATGTGAGAAAATATTATAATTGGCACTTTTATTGAATTGACTATGTCCACTCCTTATTAACCAGGATGAAATTTCTATTGTTATTCCAAAAAGATACATTATCAAAGACTGAATAAAAACATTACTGTATGCAACAACAAAGAAATTGTAATATCCTTCTTCTAAAAAATCTACTATATTCCTCTCTTTTTTATATGCTCATGTAAACAAGAAAAAGCAAATCGTATACATTAATTACTGTAGCTTCTGTAAATATTTACACAGAAATATGTTTATCAAAAATATTTGCTATTTTATGTGACTTTAAAAAGAAAACAAACCTGTAGTTTGGATTTACAATTTTGTTTTAAAGCATATCTATTTTTCTAAAGCCTTAAATGCTAGGGTCACATTTCTAAAACAATCATTGTTTTGTTTTTAATGAATATTTTGCATTCTCTGTATGGGCATTCATGTGGATACACTTACATATATATACATGCATTCAGGTAAAAATGAATATTGTAATTACTATAATTCCTCAGAAAATCTAAATGTAAATTTCACTGCATAATATATATTTGGAAGCATATGGGCTTTTTCCTGTTCTTTTGTTTTGTTTTCTTTTGATACATTGATGCTGATAATTTATAACCACCAAAACTAGTAATTGGAGGAAATAGAAAAGGCCTCTGAGCTAGTAGACTTACAAATACATGCTGTTGGAAATAGAATTCTCAAAAAGTAACACTAGAAAAGAGCCCGAAGGTAGAATGAAAGTAATATTACTGATAAATGGAAAATATCATTTACTTGGTCTCAGCAAAGTTAAAGTATGTCCTTCTTAGCAAGTATGAGATATATTTCTGCCTAAATTTCTCACAGGGTTTTCTAATGAGATAATAGTAACTTGAAATGAAATCTTATTTTTTTTTTAATATTTTACTTGTTTATTTGACAGAGAGGAGAGAGATCACAAGTAGGCAGAGAGGCAGACAGAGAGAGAAGGGGAAGCAGGCTCCCTGCTGAGCAGTTAGCCTGATGGGGAGCTTGATCCCAGGATGCTAAGATCATGACCTGAGCCAAAGGCAGAAGCTTTAACCCACTGAGCCACCCAGGTGCCCCGAAATGAAATCTTATTGAAAGAAATTCAATTTTATGTATTTCCAGAGGAACAAAATAAACTAGTACCAACATGATTAATTAATTTTAGCATCACTGTAGCATTCAGATACTTACCTTCTTCTACTCCATGATTTTTTTGGCCTATATGTGTCATGTATAAGGATGAGATAGAATTGAATGAAGTACCAAGAGGTGATTGAACAATTTTTTTGACAACTGTCACATCTCAATAAACTTAATTGCATGTCTCCTATGTACCCTCTGAAAACATCAGACTTACCACCTACTTGCACCATGAAAAGACGAAAAGCTCAAAAGCATGATTGTTTACATTTTTGCCATTAATAGAAAAGGAAAATATAATGATACCCTCATTATGTGTATGATTCACAGCGTTTTTTAAAATTTTTCACTCTAGAAACACAGCTAATTTTTCCTACAGACAATGATTATTTTCTTTGTACTTAAGACTCTGTAAACAAATTCATTTTGGGATTTTTACAAGACTCAGGTAGAGAAAAAATTCTGCTAGTATAATAAAGTGTGTGTGGCATGCTGTAGATTCATATAGGCTTGTCAGGATAAAACTTTCTGAGCTGGTCATTGATCAGGGCATAACTGACTCAGAAATTATTTTTTTTTTAATGTCCAAATTCATCCCCTGACATGAGAACATTTTTTTATTCAAATGATGAGTTGAATAGTAAGATTTTCCCTAGAGTCAACAATTGTTTTGTAATTGGAATGTTTAATTCATTAATATTGAATCTAATTATTAACATGCTAGTATTGATGGATATGTTTTTATTATGGGTTTTTTGTTTGTACTCTGTTCTTTTACTCCCTTCTTGTGGATTGGAAAGGGGAATCACGATCTTATGACCGCCAATTAAGTTCTGCTTCCAATAAAACCAACAGAAAACAGAAAACAGAATAACCAAATAATCACTGGGAATCTTAGAGGGAACACTTTTATTCTTTATCAATCTGTCTGCCTCATCAAAAAGATAGCAGTACAAGATAATGGGATCTCCTCCTTCTAAGTGGGAGACCATGTCATCTGCCACTTCCAATCAATCCCAATGCATATTCTGAGTTGCTAGAATGGAAACTGTGGTTGGCATTGGGCTTTGTGGGAGGATAGAGGGCTTTTAGATTTCACATAAGACAGTGTTGAAATCAATAAATCTGAATTTTAAATCAAACTAAAATGTCTTTTAAAAAATTATTGTGAAAAAAATTCAAGTGTACATAAATAATTTGAAAACATTGTAATACAACCACATTGTTGCCCCTCTTCTTCAATAATTATCAAAATGTGGGTAATTTTATTTCATGTATAAATCTTCTTTTTTAATTTTTTTTTCTTAATTTTTATTAACATATAATGTATTATTTGCCCCAGGGTACATGTCTGTGAATCGTCAGGCTTACACATTTCACAGCACTATTATTTTCTTTCTTGATGAATTTTTTACACAATTCTAAGACTTCAATTTAATATACAAATCTTCAGTACATATTTCTATGAGATAACACTTTTTAAAAGATAAAACAATCTTTTGTTTTTTGTTTTGTTTATTGTATAAAACAATAATATATCTAAAATTAAATAATTCCTTAATATTATCTAATATATAGTTTGTCTTCAAAATTTCTCAACCAAACCACAAATAACTTTTTTTATGCCTCTTAAATTTCTATTAAACCATACAGTTCCAAACCATACACTTTCTTCTTTGTTTCTATTTATTTGTTAGGAAATTGGGCTCTTGTCTTGAGAATTTAGTACATTTCTTTTTTTTTTTTTTAAGATTCTTTTATTTATTTGACAGAGAAATCACAAGTAGGCAGAGAGGCAAGCAGAGAGAGAGGAGGAAGCAGGCTCTCTGTTGAGCAGAGAGCCTGATGCAGGGCTAGATCCCAGGACCCTGAAGGCAGAGGCTTTAATAAACTGAGTCACCCAGGTGCCCCAAGAATTTAGTACATTTCTTGATGAATTTAGTAAATTGCATGATGGTTGGCCTGTGGAATATTTTAGCAGGTTTCTGTTGGTTCATAAGCTCCTCAGGAGCTTCCTGTATGTGATCTGAAACTGGCCTTATATACAGAGAGCAAGGAGAGACAGAATAAGAGATAAGCCACTCTAGTTAGGTAGGTGGTGGCTTTAATAAACAAGAGAACTTGTATACAAGGTTTGTTTTGGGGGAACTACAATGCAAGTGGATCATACCCATTTACCAGAATCTTAAAAGTTTATATAATAAAAGCCTTAATTGGACTCTGTGATGCATACTGGCCAGATGGTCTCAGCATCATGTCATCATCTTAAGGTTGTGTCCTTGGAACATCCTCTAGGGGTAGGAAGGCAAGCAGAATACATATTCCAAGGATAGGGAAGGGGATGAGGAAACTCCAATTGACCTATCTAGCTCCCAAGTCAAACAGTGGTCATTCTCCTCTGATGACCCCCCCCCCACAATCCACCCCCTGGTGAGCCACTCTTACACTTTCATAAGCACCCCCCCAAATTTTCTGCAGTGTGTCCTGAGTCCAAATAGGGGTTTCATGAACATAGAGGAGGCTCCTTTGGCTGCTATCTAGCTGTTTTGGAAGCAGATGCCAAAACAACAATACAGACTCATGTAAGAGAAGATACAGATTAAGACAATGATTATCAAAATCATTCACAACTTTTTCTATCAAAAGTCCCATGATCTGAGCCACTGCTTTATTAAGTCTCATATACTGTGAGTCAGATTACTCAAAGCATTCACTTGTGTCCTCACGTGATTTAATAAAGGTGATACATTATCAGAGTTATGGATATGAACACACAGTATTCTGTTTAGATAGCAGTACAAGTGTCTCCTTGTGAATCAGTTATAATGTCCAAGGCTATCCTATTTTGAAGAACATCTTTCCTCATCAGAAACATTTCAGTGTTCAGTAAGGAGAGGTTTTGTTGGCTATCCTTCAAAGGTTGTTGAGTAAATTTAGTAAGGACTTCTACGTGTTCCATAATGTCCTCAAGACCAATGGAGGAAAGATGGCAGGCCAATAATCATATCAGTGAAATACAAAATAAGCCTTGAGAAAAGGAGGATTGGCAGCCATTATTACCATAGGGCAGATTCTTCCTTTTGTCCAGGGAAAGCCCAGGGAGTAACAGCCCAGTCACCCAGGTAGAAGCCATGACCAAAGAATTGTACTCCACAACCATTGGTCTCCATTTGGTGCTACCCAATAAATATGTGGGCAGTGTGACCAGTCAGTATCAAACCAGTCACTATCCCTTAACATGAAAGAAGGACTACACAGTTTTAGTAGTATCCATCCCATTTTTATGGTACAATTGAGTTGATTTTTTTGGAGTGGTTTTTCTATTCCCAACCCAGAGGGGTGCATGGGTGTTCAAATGGCCACAACCCAGAGTAAGCCACCTAAACCTATCTCAAATCTGAGTATAGCAACCCATGGCTCTGATAAAGGTATTTTTAGGACCTTGGTGGTCAACACTTTGATGGGCTGATGTTATAGTTTGTTTGACAGAAAAAATACCCTACTTAGTGTTATTGGTAGCATGTGCCATAGGCCAAGTTTCTGTATTAGTGTTGATAATATCAGATGGCCTGAGGAGTAACCCTACTTTATTCTTTAATGTTAGTTAAACATTATCTAATGTCTTCCAATACCAATGTTCTTTAAGGTCTTCCAATCCACTCTTTGGAGTGATCATAACCACCATGGCAATCCTGATGAGCTACTGAAGGGCAGCTGCCCAACAGTTGGATTGATTTCTTTGTTGGGCATACTAGTTGCCTACAGTAGAAAGACATTTCCATCAGGTGCCCATTCCGTGGCCAGACACCACATGCCCAGAAGTCTAAAATTAAAAAGCAGATAGTAGGAACTTGTATGGGAAGGCCTTTTTCTTCTATAAGAATTACTTTTGTGGCTTGATATTTTAGATGTTAATGTGGCTGCAGTTTTAAGAATTTGACCAGGTTTTGCATACCAAACATATTGGTTGGAAGAGATGGACTGGGGAAGGGATATGCTAGACAAAGACCCTCACTTTCTCTCTTTCCATGGTTTTTGTTCCATTCCATGCATAGTATGTTTCCAGCTTATAGTAAGATATTAGGATCTCAGCAGAAAAGTGGTAGTTTCCCTTCACCCAAACAACTCACCCATGCTGGCACGATAACCCAAAGCAAATTTTAGTAGACAACTCCTTTTCTAGGTGTGATGGGGCTTGGTGTTCTCAGCAGCATAGCACATTGATCCACAGTGAGAGGGTGATAGTTGTTTCCTGGGACTTCCATGCCTTTATTGTATTGAGTGTCTTGTCAGGATTCCCTAGTTCAGCATATGGGACCACAAGCCCTACTGGTTGATCATTCAAATGCTTTAAAGCCTGAAACAGTACTTCAGTCTATTCAGACAAGATGGTTTTATCTTTTAACAATTTAATTGGCTACTTTAATATTCCATTTTTCCTTTTTATCAACCCTGCTTGTAGGGAAGATAGCATCTACGTGACATTTCATGATTTTTGTTCAAACTTGCATATAATGACTTTGAAATGTTATCCTTGAATATTGCCTACTCAACAAGGATATCCATATGTGGTACTCAAATTCTCTAATTCCTGAATGAGAGCACTTTGGTTTTGGCCAGATTCAGTGCCCATATAAACCAAGGAAAATTTAAGAACAGTCACTCAGAGGGAAAGGGCTAATATAATCAATTTGGCAAAACCTCACAAGCTGGAAACTCCAGTATTCCTTTGACAATGCCTTGGGCATTATTTAGAACACACAAGATATGTTGTTACTCCATTAACCAAATCATTATATTTCAAGGGCAAATCATCATTCTTGGCAATATACTACCTCACCCAGTGTCTGTGTTGGTCACTCTTTCTATGCATTCAGTCTGCTATATTTATTGAAGGATCAATTTTCAGAGCTCCTAACTAAAATAGGACATCACCTTTCTGATTGCTAAGGGGTGTCATAAACTTTGACATGAAAGACAGTGAAGACAATCTCAGGGTCTTGCAGATAGACCCAAATAGACCTTTCCTCATATCCTGACACAACAAGGGCTAATTCATGATCATCTACTCCTTGGCTTCCCATTATCTAAGCCATAGGATTAATATGTCAAGAATGGCTCAGCTATCAGTTCAAAGGGTTAATATTCTAGGACTCATGAGTAATCAATCACCAGCCAGACAGCTTTGAGATCAGTCTACTAGCTGCTGTGATTTGTTCCTGTTTCCATCCTTATGATGGCATTATTGAGCTGAATAGTGACTATAATCCTTTATTGGATCCATCTATATAACAGGCATCAGTAAGAATATGCCTGTTCCCTCTCTGTAAGTTGCGGAGGACACCACAGGAACAGAGGTGGGCACCTCTTGGAGAATCTACATGCACTTCAAGGCCTAATAGCAGCCACATTTCTAGAGAAATGGTCTGGTGTACAGAGTGCTCCTTAGCTGCAGATAGGCATGCCTCTTAGTCAGTGGGGGTTTAAGCCATGGCAAAAGTGGATCACTGGAACATTTTTTTAACCCATCTCTTGACAAGCAAAGAAGTTCTTGTCCCAGTGTGGGATAAGAGGCTCCACTTGTAGGAATGCTGTATACACTGCTAGGAGCTGTTCTATGGGGACATAATTAGTTGGGACTAGAAGCCTAGGGGTACTCTCCTTCTCTTGTTTCTGCCATATACCCAATCCACAACTTCCGAAGTCAAAGACATATATAACTCAAATGGTAGCCTTAAGTGGGGGATGTCCAGAATTTTAACCTGCTTTACTAATATTTCTGCCTTCTCAAAGGTGACTTGTTGTATAACCCAGTCCTTCATGTGCCTTTCTTTACCAGGTGGTATAAGGAATTAAGACACTACACCAAATGGGAAATAAAAGCCCTCCCAAATCCCAAATCTCTGTAAAGTTTTTTACCTTTTTCACATTCTTAAGGGCTAGGCAGACTCACATCCTATCAGTCACAGCTTCTGGAACAACATGAATCCTACCTTACCAGAGAACTCCCCAAAATCTTATGAGGATACCTAGTCCTTAAATTTTTTGGGGTTTATTGTCCATGCTCTCCCTTGCAGATGTTGCAGCCAAGCCAAGATGTTCTGTCCTGCAGCAGAATCAAGTTTTCACACATTAACATTATATAATCAATGTAATGAGCCCATTTCATTGATATGGGGAAAGAATACAGGGACTGATCTTTTGCTATCATCCCCTAACATATGGTGGGGCTGTGCATGTAACCTTGAGGAAGCACTTGAAAGGCTATCTTTACCCTTCCGACATGAAGGTAAATTGATCTTGTGACTCAGTGGCCAGACATATACTGGAAAAAAAATTTCTAAATTCAGCTTGGCATGGTACACTCTTAGGACCATGGCCAAGGTATTAACGATGGTGGCAATATTGGGCACAACCATGTGGATGGCAGAACTACTTGCTTCAACTCATGGTAGGCCACTGTAATCTACCATGAGCCATCTGGCTTTTTTACTAGTCATATTGGGCTATTGAAAGCATTAGGGACAGGGCACACAATACCCACTCAGTGCAGTTCCCGGATAGTTTCTCTATTTCCTTATGCTCCTTGCTCAATTTATATCATTTGATGTTTACTACTCTTTATGGAGGTGGTAAACTTATTGGTTCCCCTTAGCACTGGTTTGATTATTCTAATTCAGAAGCAGAATTCAGCAACAGGGGTTTGTACTTTGACTTTGTAGGAGATCAATGCCCAATATGTTCTCTGGTATTGGAGAGATAAAAACCTCATATTTATAGGGGAGAATGCCCAATTTCCAGGGTCAAAAAGATATTCCTGACTGTAATTGTTTGCCCTCTGTAATCATCACTGGAACTAAGGGGGCAGGAAACTTCTGAGCGTTACCATGTATTTATACATCCAGCCTTGATGTCCTGGCTATTACCTGCTGTTTCTCTGGGGTACCAACCAATAGTAAGCTCAACATGGGGCCTCCAACTGCCCCCACTGACTCTCACCTGGAGGTAATCCTGGTTGGCATCCTATACCTAGGTGTGGAAAGCATCCACCCCAAATAGGATCATATCCCTGAGACCTCCACTGGAAAAGGTGGGGGCATCAGGAAGATGAAGTAGGTCTGAACCGTTGTTTAGGCTTTAAAAATTTCCACAGGCACAACAAAATGATATTAGATTGTCAGTCATTCTGTTCAGGTAGGGCCTTAGTAGCAATGAGGTCAAACCATATTTGCTTCTGGGCTACTTTCAGTGGACACTTCATAGCCAATTGGGATAGGCTTTGGCTTCTTGAGTTCCCTCTCTGTCTGGGGTCTTTCCCACAGCTTGCACTCATTCCTGGGATTTGTCAGTTATCTCCAGATCAATAATGGACTGTCCAACATCATATGTCTTTTTCCATGACTGGGCTCAACATAGATGTCAATGTCCAATACCAATTGCTGGAGGCAAACTGGAGCATCTTGGCTTTTGTGCCTGCAGTGAATGCGACCAGTACATTCAAAGACAGAGACATAGATGTCTTGTCTCATTCCCATTCCCTTAAGAATTTGTTGTGCCTCCTCTATAGATTTTCAGGGTCCCACATGTCCAAGAAGATCCCCCTCATTGCGTCAAGACTCCCTGCAGGAAAGAATGATCTTATTTATAAGGGAGTGATAAACCTTAAATCCCCAAGTACCAAGCAGGTGCTTCTGGAGGACAGTATGTGTAGTGATATTGCTCATTTTCTCTGCTTTCCACCTAGTCAGAGAAATGTCATTGCACCCCTACCCCCAATCCCATAACCACACTAACTGTGCCTGGATACTTTCTCTGACTTTTTGGTTAGAACTTGACAGCTAAATTAATAAGCTCACCAGGCGTATGTTCTCTTACTATGAATGTTTCCTGAACTGGGTGCTACCCAACTGGCTAAGGTTGATGCTTTGCTTTCTGCTTTCCTTGGTAATAAAGATCAGACAGCATGGGTGCTTCATCCATTTCACTGACAATCACCATAACAGCCTCCTCTTTGCTATATTCATTTTTCCAGAGACTTCACTGCTTAGCGTCCCAATCAGGTTTTGTTACAAAAGCTCAGAACTTAATCTAAGGCAGTTTTGCCCTCTTAGCTTTGTAAAATATCACATTAAGGTTTTCACCTCTCTCAGCTTATTTGTTACCCAAAAGCTAGCAGGTAGTAGATACCCACACATCCTTCTATAACCTCATTCTTCTTCCAGCTTTCTAACTTGAACTTCAACTTTTACTTGGACATTGTTGGCTAGCAGAACTGCGCAAGGTAGAGGCCATATCACTGCAACAGCCATCTGTCTGCCTTCTTTGCCACAGGTCCCCAAACACATTAAACAAGACAACATTTTCAGGACATCCCTGTACTCATGCAGCAGTCCACAAGCATTTAACATATGCACCACCACTCCTTCCCACATAGAGGTCAATGGCCAACCTTGGATTTCTTCAGCAGATGCCTCATTCCCAAGATCCATTTCTTTGGTTTCTTGACTAGCTCACCAATTGTTGGTTCTTAATTGCCTAAGATGTTTCTCAGGTATGATGTGAAGCTGGTCTTCATTTATGTGGGGGGAAGGGAGAGATAAAAGAAAGATGAAGGCTACAGCAGGTTGGTAGGTGTCAGTTTATATAAGCAAGGAAACTTGCATATGAGGCTTATCTTGGGTGGCCTCAGGAGGAGTACATCTCTGTACCTGACCACCAAATCTTAAAAGTTATTTAGAGGCCTCAGCTGAGTTCAAATCACATGTACCGTCCAGATGGCTTCAACACATCACTCTCAAGGCAACATCCTTGGAACAGCCTCTGGGCATTGGGCAGGCAAGAAGAGCCCACATTACAAATATAAGGGAGCTTCCAATTGCCCAGGTCCAGTTCATGAGCCAACCAGTCACATCCTCCCACAGTGCCTCATCCTTTATTTGCAAGTTAGTAGTTAGATCTAGAGGATTGGCAAGAAACTTTCTAAGGTAATGTTCTGTTGCTCCCACAGCATCATACCAGGAGTCTTGTAATTTCTAATAACATTTAAATTAGTCATATGACTCAATTTGGAATATAACAGGATAACTTGCCACAGATTAAGATTCCACCTGAGAGCTCTTAGAAAATCTATATAATGAAAAGTAAATAAGCAGGGATGCCTGGGTGGCTCAGTTGGTTAAGCAACTGCCTTCGGCTCAGGTCATGATCTCAGGGTCCTGGGATCGAGACCCACATTGGGCTCCTTGCTCAGTGGGGAGCCTGCTTCTCCCTCTGCCTCTGCCTGCCTCTCTGCCTGCTTGTTCTTTCTCTCTCTCTCTCTCTCTCTGAAAAATAAATAAATAAAATCTTTAAAAAAAAAAAGAAAAAAGTAAATAAACAAATAATCTGTTAAATGTATCTAAGATTTACTGAGATCTCCTGAAACAGCCCAGAGCAGAATGTCAAGGCTGTAGCAACAGGATCACAAGGAAAGACAAGATGGCAATCTGCAGCTACATTTGTCTTGAAGTCATTTTCCAGTTTAAGGAAATAGAAACAAGGCCAGTTTTCTTTCAAAGAAATTTGCTTTTCAAGGTGATGGATATGTGCATTAATGTTTGCAGTGATGGTATCACAAGCGTATGTATATTTCTATAATCATCAAAATGTATGCAATAAATATGTACAACTTTTTGTATATTAATTATACTTCAGTAAAGCTGGAAAAAAGACACATATTGCCTACTTATAAAAAGAAAGAAAGATGAGAAAGAAAGTAGAAGAGGGGTGTTTGGGTTATCAGTGGGTTAAAGCCTCTGCCTTCAGCTCAGGTCATGATCTCAGGGTCCTGGGATTGAGCCCCATATCGGGCTCTCTGTTCAACAGCAAGTCTGCTTCCCCCTCTCTCTCTGCCTACCTTTCCACCTACTTGTGATCTCTTTCCTTCTGTAAAATACATAAATAAAATCTTAAAAAAAAAAGAAAGAGAAAGAAAGAAAGAAAGAAAGAAAGAAAGAAAGAAAGAAAGAAAGAAAGAAAGAAGAAAGAAAGAAAGAAGAAAGAAAGAAAGAAAGAAAGAAAGAAAGAAAGAAAGAAAGAAAGAAAAGAAAAGAAAGAAAGAAAGAAAGGAGGGGAGCAAGATGGTGGAGGAGTAGGAGGCAGAGATAGTATCAGATCCCAGAAGTTCAACTAGATAGTTATCAAACCATTCTAAAGACCTACAAACTCAACAGGAGATAGAAGAGAAGAAGAATAGCAATTCTAGGAACAGAAAATCAACAACTTTCTGGAAGGTAGGACATGTGGAAAAGTGAATCCAAAGCAATGGGAAGAGAGACCACGTGGGCAGGGGCCAGCTCCTGGCAAGCTTCAGAGTAGTGGAGCACAAAATCAGAACTTTTAGAAGTCTGTTCCACTGAAAGACATTGCTCCAGAGGCTAAGCAGGGGGCTTATCTTTCATGGGGACAGTGTGATTTCAAGACCCATGGGGTCGCAGAAAGACCAGGGTGTCTGAGGGTGGCAGAGCTCCCACGTATTAGAGTGGGGAAGCCAATGGCAGAGATGGAGCCAAGCAGTGGGCTATCAGCTTGGGATTACCTTAAACTGTGATCTGGGGAATAGTCAGGCCACTGCTCTTTGACTGACCCCACAAGGGGCAGATCCAGAGAGACCTCTTCCTTCCTCCTCCGGGAGGAGTGGTGCAGGAGTGCACTGCAGGGATCTGCTGGGTTTGGAGACTCAAAACAGGGCTGTATGCCAGAGACAGAAACACTCTGCCACAGGCCAGCAGAGCTCAGCGGGTGGCCAGAGACTAAGGAGATAGGAGTGATTGATTGTGTTTCTCTGAGGGCATACTTAGGAGTGGGGCCCTGAGCACTCTGCATCTAATGGCCAGGCTGGAGATTGGTAGGACACCATTTTCATTCTCTTCCTCCAAAGCTGTACAGACACGAGTGAACCCAAACAGATTGCTGGGCCTGCCCCTGGCAAAGATGATGCATCTCCACCTCTGGCAAAGATGTTTGAGAGTCACTGCAACAGGTCCCTCCCCCAGAAGATCAGCAAGAATATCCAGCAAAGATCAGGTGCATTGATCAATGAGAACTGTGGAACTCCAGAGTTAGGTAAAAGCAATACATAGAATTCATGGCCTTTCCTTCATGATGCTTTAGTCTTTCAGAGTTATTTTTTTTTTAATTTTATATTTTTCTCTTTTTGTTATTTTATTTTTCCTCTTTCCTATTTTCACGTTTTTAAATGGTATCTTATCAATACCTTTCTAAAATCTTTTCTAATTTTCACTGTTACATTCATATTTTATCCCCTTATTCTATTTAACCTCATTTTTTGTACACATATAGTTTTTTTTTCTTTAAAATTTTGGGATAAAATTTCTTCTAATAGCACACAGCTTGGTTCTAGTCTCCAGGTCTAGTCCCTTTCCTCTTTTTACTTTCTTTTTGTCTTTTTCAACCAACCTCTTAAAAATACCTTTTTTAGACTCTTTTTATTTATTTTTATTTTTTAAAGATTTTATTCATTTATTTGAAACAAAGAGATCACAAGTAGGCATAGAGGCAGACAGAGAGAGAGAGGAGGAAGCAGGCTCCCTGCTGAGCAAAAAACTCAATGAGGGGCTCGATCCCAGGAACCTGGAACCATGACCTGAGCCAAAGGCAGAGGCATTAACCCACTGAGCCACCCAGCAGCCCCTAGAATCTTTTTAAATTTTCATCTTCACACTCATATTCCATCCCTTCAAAATGTTTACCCATATTTTTGTATATTTATAAGTTTTTCTTTAAATTTTGGGAGATAGTTTTTTCTAACAGACCAAAAAACACCCAAAAATAGGTGTAGGGGCTTTGTTCTAATCACAAGTCTAATCTCTAATCTTTCCCTTTTTTATTTTATATTTTTTTCTTCTTTCCCCCTCCCCTCCTTTTTCTTCAACCCCTGGTTTCAGCTCTCTTCTGATTTTTCTGGGGTCAATGCTACCCTTTTACTATTTTGTCCTCTCATTCATCTATTCCTATCTCAATAAAATGACAAGGTGGAATAAAGATATTCCTATCTTTGATAAAATGGCTCAACACACACACAAACATACACTCAAAAAAGAACAAGAGGCAGTACTGACATCTAAGGACCAAATCAATACAGACATTAGTAATATGTAAGAACTAGAGTTCAAAATGAGAATTATCAAGGTGCTAGCTGGGCTTAAACAAAGTATGGAAGATATTAGAGAATCCCTTTCTGTGAAATAAAATCACTTTTTGGAAAAATAAAAGAAGTATAATCTAACCCAGTGGAAATCAAAAAAGGTATTAATGAGGTGCAATAAAAAATGGAGGCTCTTACTGCTAGGATAAATGAGGCAGAAGAGAGAATTAGAAGACCAAATGAAGGAGAATAAAGAAGCAGAGAAAAAGAGAGACAAACAACTACTGGACTACGAGGGGAGAATTTGAGAGATAAGTGATACCATAAGATGCAACTGTATTAGAATAATAGGGATCCCAGAAGAAGAAGAAAGAGAGACAGGGGCGGAAAGTATATTGGAGAAAATTATTGAAGAGAATTTCCCTAATCTGGCGAAAGAAACAAGCATCAAAATCCAGGAGGCACAGAGAACCCCCCTCAAAATCAATAAAAATAGGTCTCTACCCCATCATCTAATAGTTAAATTTACAAGTCTTAATGACAAAGAGAAAATCCTGAAAACAGCTCAGGACAAGCAGCGTGTAACATACAAAGGCAGAAATATTAGACTGGCAGAAGCCCTATCCACAGAGACCTGGCAGGCTAGAAAGGACTGGCATGATATATTCAGAGCACTAAGCAAGAAAAATATGCAGCCAAAAATACTATATCCAGCTAGGCTGTATTTGAAAATAGATGGAGAGACAAAAAGCTGCCAGGACAAACAAAAACTAAAAGAATTTGCAAACACCAAACCAGCCCTACAGGAAATATTGAAAGAGGTCCTCTAATCAAAGAGAGAGCCTAAAAGGAACATAGAACAGAAAGGAACAGAGAAAATATACAGTTAACAGTCACCTTACAGGAAATACAATGGCATTAAATTCATATCTGTCAATAGTTACCCTGAATGTAAATGGGCTAAAAGCCCCAATAAAAAGACACAGAGTACCAGAATGGATAAAAAAAAAAACCCATGGATATGCCATCTACAAGAAACTCACCTTAGACCAAAGACACCTCCAGATTTAAAGTGAAGGACTAGAAAACAATTTACCATGCTAATGGACATCAAAAGAAAGCTGGAGTGCCAATCCTTATATCAGTGAGATGAGGAAGGACACTCTATCATACTTGAAGGGACTGTCCAACAAGAAGATCTAACAATTGTAAATATCTATGCTCCTAACATGGGAGTAGCCAATTATATAATCCAATTAATAACAAAATCAAAGAAACACATCAACAATAATGCAATAATAGTAGGGGACTTTAATAACCTCACCGAAATGGACAGATCATCTAAGCAAAAGATCAAGAAGGAAATAAAGCTTCTAAGTGACACACTGGACCAGATGGACATTACAGATATATTCAGAACATTCCATCCCAAAGTAACAGAATACACATTCTTCTCAAGTGCACATGGAACATTCTCCAGAATAGATCACATCCTGGGACACAAATCAGGTCTCAATTGGTACCAAAAGATTGGGATCATTCCCTGCCTATTTTCATACCACAATGCCATGAAACTAGAACTCAATCACAAGAGGAAAGTTGGAAAGAACTCAAATACATGGAGGCTAAAGAGCATCCTACTAACGAACAAATGGATTAACCAGGAAATTAAAGAAGAACTTAAAAAATTCATGGAAACAAATTAAAATGAAAACACAACTATTCAAAATATTTGGGACACAGCAAAGGTGGTCCTGAGAGGAAAGTATATAGCAATACAAGCCTTTTTCAAGAAACAAGAAAGATCTCAAATACACAACCTAAAGCTACACCTGAAGGAGCTGGAGAAAGAACAACAAAGAAAGCCCAAACCCAGCAGAAGAAGAGAAATATAAAGATCAGAGTAGAAATCAAT
>CM053606.1:93543126-93575142 GCA_028646535.1 Procyon lotor | reverse complement strand
AAAATTCTCACCAAAATACTAGCCAATAGGATCCAACAGTACATTAAAAGGATTATCCATCACGATCAAGTGGAATTTATTCCTGGGATGCAAGGTTGGTTCAACATCTGCAAATCAATCAATGTGATTCAATACATTAATAAAGGAAAGAACAAGAACTATATGATACTTTCAATTGATGCTGAAAAAGCATTTGACAGAGTACAGCATCCGTTCTTGATCAAAACTCTTCACAGAGTAGGCATAGAGGGTACATTCCTCAACATCATCAAGTCCATCTATGAAAAACCCACAGCAAATATCATTCTCAATGGGAAAAAGCTCTCAGCATTTCCCCTGGGATCAGGAACATGGCAGGGATGCCCACTATCTCCTCTGCTATTCAACATAATACTAGAAGTCCTAGCCCCAGCAATCAGACAACAAAAAGAAATCAAACGCATCCAAATTGGCAAAGAAGACGTCAAACTCTCACTCTTTGCAAATGATATGATACTTTATGTGGAAAACCCAAAAGACTCCACTCCAAGACTGCTAGAACTCACACAGGAATTCAGTCAAGTGTCAGGATATAAAATTAATGCACAGAAATCAGTTGCATTTCTATACACCAACAGCAAAACAGAAGAAGGAGAAATTAAGGAATCTATCCCATTTACAATTGCACCCAAAACCATAAGATATTTAGGAATAAACCTAACCAAAGAGGCAAAGAATCTGTACTCAGAAAACTACAAAGTGCTCCTGAAAGAAATTGAGGAAGACACCAAGCAATGGAAAAACGTTCCATGCTCATGGATTGGAAGAACAAATATTGTGAAAATGTCTATTCTACCTAAAACAATCTACACATTTAATCTACACATTAATCTATCAAAATACCATCAATTTATTTCAAAGAAATGGAACAAATAATCCTAAAATTTATATGGAACCAGAAAAGAACATGAATAGCCAGAGGAATGTTCAATCACAATTCCTGACGTCAAACTCTATTACAAAGGTATAATAATTAAGACAGTGTGGTACTGGCACATAAATAGACACATAGATCAATGGAACAGAATAGAGAACCCAGAAATGGACCCCCAACTCAATGGTCAACTGATCTTCGACAAGGCAGGAAAGAATATCCAGTGGAAAAAAAACAGTCTCTTCAACAAATGGTGTTGGTTAAACTGGACAGCCACATTCAGAAGAATGAAACTGGACCATTTCCTTACACTGCACACAAAAATAGACTCAAAATGGATCAAAGACCTCAATGTCAGAAAGGACTCCATCAGAATCCTGGAGGAGAACACAGGCAGCAATCTCTTTGACCTTAGCCGCGGCAACTATTTCCTAGAAACATCTCCAAAGGCAAGGGAAGGAAGCAAGGGCAAAAATGAACTATTGGGACTTCATCAAGATCAAAAGCTTTTGCACAGCAAAGGAAACAGTCAACAAAACCAAAAGACAACTGACAGAATGGGAGAAGATATTCGCCAATGACATATCAGATAAAGGGCTAGTATCCAAAATCTATAAAGAACTTCTCAAACTCAACACCCAAAGAACAAAGAATCTGATCAAGAAATGGGCAGAAGATAGGAACAGACATTTCTGCAAAGAGGACATCCAAATGGCCAACAGACACATGAAAAAGTGTTCAACATCACTCAGCATTAGAGAAATACAAATCAAAACCACAGTGAGCTACCGCCTCACACCAGTCAGAATGGCCAAAATTAGCAAGTCAGGAAAGGACAGATGTTGGCGAGGATTCAGAGAAAGGGGAACCCTTGTACACTGTTGTTGGGAATGCAAGTGGGTACAGCCACTCTGGAAAACAGTATGGAGGTTCCTCAAAAAGTTGAAAATAGAGCTACCCTATGACCCAGCAATCGCACTCCTGGGTATTTACCCTAAAGATACAAATATCAAGATCCGAAGGGGCATGTGTACCCCAATGTTTATAGCAGCAATATCCACAATAGAAAAACTATGGAAAGAACCTCGATGTCCATCAGCAGATGAATGGATAAAAAAGATGTGGTGTATATATACAATGGAATACTATGCAGCCATCAAGAGAAACAAAATCTGGCCATTTGCAATTATATGTATGGAACTGGAGGGTATTATGCTAAGCGAAATAAATCAGTCAGAGAAAGACAATTATCACATGGTCTCCTTGATATGAAGAATTTGAGAGGCAAGGCGGGGGTTTGTGGGGGTGTGGGTGAGAGCAATGAAATAGGTAGGGATGGGGAGGGAAACAAACCACAAGAGACTCCTAGACTCATGAAACAAACTAAGTGTGGCTGGGAGGCGGGGAGGGCTGGTAGCGATTGGGTGGGTGGGTTGTGGACTTTGGGGAGGGTATTTGCTATGGTAAGTGCTGTAAAATGTGTAAGCCTGATGATTCACAGACAGGTACCCTGGGGCAATAATACATTATATGTTAATAAAAAAAAAAGACGCAAATGCAAACTTATGTTAAGGGTTGTATTTAAAATCTTCAAATTAGCACCATAATTTAAAGAACTTTATTGGACTGTTATTGGAACATTGCAAGATAATATGTCCGAGGATAATTCTAGTATAAGAACTATATTCTTAGGGCACCTGGGTGGCTCAGTGGGTTAAAGCCTCTGCCTTTGGCTGAGGTCATGATCCCAGGGTCCTGGGATCTCTGCTCAGCAGGGAGCCTGCTTCTTCCTCTCTCTCTCTCTGCCTGCTTCTCTGCCTACTTGTGGTTTCGCTCTGTCAAATAAATAAATTAAATCTTTAAAAAAAAAGAACTATATTCTTAGTATATTGTAAGAATGAGCTTTAATTTTAAATGAGTGTCATAGGCTCTATGTAAATCTAGCATATTTTATCTATTAGAATTTAAAAGGAAGAGAAAGGTGAATAGGGGGAAATCAGAGGGGGCGGTGAACCATGAGAGACTGTGGACTGAGCAGAAAACTGAGGGTTTGGATGGGAGAAGGAGAAGGGTTGGGTGAGCCGTTTGGTGGGTTACTGAGGAGGGCACGTATAGCAAGGAGCACTGGGTGTGGTGCATGAACAATTAATCTTATAACACTGAAAAAATAAAATAAACATATTTGGGGAAAAATAAAAAAAATTAAAAATATTAAAAATTACACGGCAAAAGCAAAACACATTAAAAAATAGAATTTAAAAGCATTTAATAGTAACTTGGTAAGCCTTTATAGCCTTTCCTCAAAGTTGTAGAATTTTAACAGGATTTAATTTTCTATATATTTTTGCTATTGCCAATTAAAAAAAGAGAATTACTAGAAAGAAGGTTGATTGGATCTTTTTTTTAGTATCTGAATTAAATTTTTAGGATTAAAATTTATCCAGCTTTCTAAATTTGGATTGGCTGTGGACCATCTCCTAAAAGTATTTTGCAGTAGAGATAATGAGAAAATAAAGTGATAACCACTTAACTCATTCAATCTGTCACTAAAGTACAAGAAATTAATATCATTAAAAGAGAAATAAAAGTAAAAATCAAATAAAAACTTACTGTGACTATCAAAAAGTAGAGCTTATCTTTAAAAATATTAGCCTTACAAGCAAATGAAATACATATTTTTGCATATAAATTTAATAATGATTTCAATCATGTGTCAAAGACTGGTTACATGTTCACATAACAAATTTGCCTTCCCAAGAGCACACCAAATTACCCTAATATACAACTGTGTTCTGTACAATAGAATGTAAAGTGTGCACCATTTTCATGCCTGGCACATAAATACCTTCTTCTGTTGACTTTATACAAACATATTGGAAGCTGTTTATTGAAGATGGTCAAGCCCCAAGGTGGAAGGGATCTGGTCCCTGAATTAGATCTTTAATGTGCTTTAATGGTCAGTCAGGCACATCCATTTTGGAGTGAGTTAAAAATGAACTTCTTTTGTAAATAAATACAATCCACTATTCTCAACAACTATTATAAAATTTGGAAATTGTGAACTTATAATTATTTTGAACTAAAATGTAGCTCAAATGTTAGAAACTAAAGGCTAAAAAAATATCTATAGTTTCAGAACCGAGTGTACAAAATAGTGAAAAATATTTCTAAACGTTATAAGAATCTTTATAACAAATTACAAAACCACCACCAACAATTACAAAATCCACCAATTTATTAACAATATTAGATAATGTGGTAATACAGTACAAGAGAAGCACCAGGAGAATTACTAAAAACTAGTGGGATTTAATTCCCGACTCTCTCAATTATCATGTAATTTTTTTAAATTACTTAAATTTTCCAACTTGCAGTTTACTTTTCTATAAAATGGAATAATAAGGCTTTAATGTTCAATTCTCTCATGAGAATTGAATGAAATAGCCAATGTCTAAGTCTATTGCATATAATACTTACCATGTACATTTTTGTTCTTTCTTAGTTTAAATAATTAAAGAAAAATAAAATAAAATAAACTACATGAAAAATATTTTAAGGAACTGCATTTCCAAGCAATAATAAATTTATTTTGTTAGAACAACTCAAAAATCTATATGTTTCTATATCTCCATAAGTTAAACTTCAACTCTCAGAAATTTCAATTTTACTTTAGAAGCATTTGTATAACATCAAAATGCACACATATTTTAGAATTTTAACGATATTGTTAATAATAAATATTTCATGATGATGAATACTCGGTGTAGGTTCCTAAGATGACCACTGCAATTATACTTTTTATTATGACCACTTTAATTTTAAAGTAGTGATAATAAAAATAACAGTTAATGTTTATTGAGTGGGCCTTCACCCACAAAGTATACACTTATTATCCCATTTGATCTTCACAAGAGTACTAGCAAGTAGGATCATTATTATTCTAATTTTACAGATCAATAAACTAAGGTTTAGGGACACAAAATAATTATTCTATATCACTCAATTAGTAAGTGATAGAGCCAATCAAAACCTTGCTTTTTTAACCATAATTTTCAGTAAAGTCATCAACTTAATTGCAATAAAAATTTGTAGATATCCATATAAATACACATACGTGTGTATTCATTTTTAATGTAGATTAAATAATTTCTTAGGGAAATGCATAGATACATATTATTAAATCAATAATGGATGAAATAACATAGCAAAATTATTTTGTACATCCTGAGGTCTATACTTTCGGTGCAAGAAGCCAAGGAAACAACACTCACAAAGAACCTAAGGTAGAAAACAGGTTCAGTGTAGCTGAGAAACTAAGATAGAATCAATGTGTTCAGAGCGTAATGGGAGATGTGATGACGATGAAGCTTTGAAAGGTAACTATACTGCATGTGGCCTTATGCAGGGTAGACTGTGATAAATGTAGGCATCAAAACAAAAGTTTGGGTCTCACTGTACACAAAGCAGAGTATTATTTCTTACGGGTTTTTTGGTTGAAAGTAATGTGTAATAATAAAAATCAGTTTTTTTGTCAGGGAAATGTCTACTTTGGAGGTGAAGGATGATCTGTTTAGACAAAAAATGACAGTGTCCCTTCATCCTCCTAGTGATTCATCTAAATTTAGTGCTGACTGGAATAAGGGAGGGAAGAGTGGAAGATGAGAAAAAGAAAGAAAGAGATTAAGCAGATGACATGATACTTTATATGAAAAACACAAAAGACTCCATCCCTCAAACTACTAGAATTCATACAGCAATTCAGTAATGTGGAAGGATACAAAATCAATGCACAGAAATAAGTTGCTTTCCTATACACTAACAATGAAAAAATGGAAAGGGAAATTAGAGAATCAATTCCATTTACTGTAGCACTAAGAACCATAAGATACCTGGGAATAAACCTAACCAAAGAAGTAAAGGATCTGTACTCGAGGAACTACAGAATGCTCATGAAAGAAATTGAAGAAGACACAAAAGGCACATTTTCATGAATGAAATGAATTCCATTTAATTCATGGAATGAAAAGCATTCCATGCTTATGGATCAGAAGAATAAACATTGTTAAAATGTCTGTATTGCCCAGAACAATCTATACTTTCAATGCCATCCTGATCAAAATTCCATCAGCGTTTTTCAAAGGACTGGAACAAACAATCCTAAAATTTTCATGGAACTAGAAAAGACCCTGAATTGCTAAAGAAATGTTGAAAAAGAAAAACAAAGCTGGGGGCATCACATTGCCTGATATCAAGCTTCACTACAAAGGTGTGATCACCAAGACAGCATGGTACTGGCCCAAGAGCAGACACATAGACCAGTGGGACAGAGTAGAGAGTCCAGATATGGACCCATAACTCTATGGTTAAATGATCTTGAAAAAAGCATGAAAAATATCCAGTGGAAAAAGACAGTATCTTCAATAAATGGTGCTGGGAAAATTGGACAGCTATATATAGAAGAATGAAACTTGACCACTCCCTTATACTAAACACAAAGATAAACTCAAAATGGATAAAAGGTCTCAATGTGAGGCAGGAAACTATCAAAATCCTAGAGGAGAACATAGACAGTAACCTCTTTGACATTGGCCACAGCATCTTCTTTCAGACATGTCTCCAAAGGCAAAGGAAAAAAAAAGTGAAAATGAACTTTTGGGACTTCATCAAGATAAAAAACTTTTATACAGCAAAGGAAACAGTCAACAAAACAAACAGGCAACCCACGGAATGGGAGGAGAAGATATTTACAAATGACACTACAGACAAAAGGCTGATATCCAAGAACTATAAAGAATTCCTCAAACTCAAAACTCAAAAAACAAAAAATCATATCAAAAAATGGGCAGAAGACATGAGCAGAAACTTCTCCAAAGAAGACATACAAATGGCTAACAGACGCATGAAAAAATGTTCATCATCATTAGCTATCAGTGAGATACAAATTAAAACCACACTGAGATACCACCTTACACCAGTTAGAATGGCCAAAATCAACAAGACAGTAAACAACAAATGTTGGAGCAAATGTGGAGAAAGGGGAACCCTCTTATACTGTTGGTGGGAATGCAGATTGGTGCAGCCACTTTGGAAAACAGTGTGGCAATTCCTCAAAAATTTAAAAATAGAGCTAACCTATGACCCTGTCATTGCACTACTGGGGGTATATACACCAAAGATACAGATGTAGGGAGAAGAAGGGCCACATGTACCCCAATGTTCATAGCAGCAATGGCCACAATCGCCAAACTATGGAAAGAGCCAAGATGCCCTTCAACAAGGAAATGGATAAAGAAGATATGGTCCATATATAAAATTATTATGCCTCCATTAGAAAAGATGAATACCCAACTTTTGTATCAACATGGATGAGACTGGAAGAGATTATGCTTAGTGAAATAAGTCAAACAGAGAGAATCAATTATCATACGGTTTTACTTACTTGTAGAACATAAGGAAAAATATGGAGGACATTAGGAGAAGGAAAGGAAATGTGAATTGGGGGAAGTCAGAGGGGGAGTCAAAGCGTGGGAGACTGTGAACTCTGAGAAACAAACTGAGGGTTTTGGAAGGGAGGGAGGTGGGGGTTGCGTGAGCCTGGCGGTGGGTATTAAGGTGGGCCCATATTGCATGGAGCACTGGGTGTAGTGCATAAACAATGAATCTTAGAACACTAAAAAATTAAATTAAATTAAAAAAAAAGAAATTGAAACACGGTTGATGCAGATGATTGGGAGGAAAAGATGATAATCAAAAAGAAAAGCCTTGAAAATACCAGAAGCTTCAGCCCAAGAGAAGAGATCAGAGTCTGTTGAGGAAGGAAGGGTAAATCCCTTACTCTTAAACCTGAAGGATAAATCAGGTACTGGCACAAGTTGATTAATAGAGTTGCTGCTGAGAAAATAAGAGATACTCTTCCATTTCATCAAGGGTTATGTAGTTATCCATAATGGGTAGTATGGTCTGGTGGTGAGGGAGTGTAGAGAGTTGAGGGCAGAGAAAGGTTATGGAAGACTTGGTTTGGTGAGAAAGAAACCAAGGGGAAAAATGTTCTGAATAGTTGAATAAAATTTTTAAAAACTCACCCCTACAGGGACACCTGGGTGGCTCAGTTGGTTAAGCAGCTGCCTTCAGCTCGGGTCATGATCCCAGGGTTCTGGGATCGAGTCCCATATCAGGCTCCTTGCTCAGCAGGGAGCCTGCTTCACCCTCTGTTTCTGCCTGCTTGTGTTCAATCTCTCTCTCTCTGATAAATAAATAAAATCTTTAAAAAAAAAATAACTCACCCCTACAAAAAATATAGGACATAGACAATGTTGTCATTCAACTTTTTCAGAAATCTTGAGATTAGCCAAAAGCATAAAATAATGCAAAGAACATTTACTCAAGAAAAACCATTGAATTGAGGTGCCTGGATGTCTCAGTGGGTTAAAACCTCTGCCTTCAGCTCGGGTTATGGTCTCAGGGTCCTGGGATTGAGCCCCGCATTGGGCTTTCTGCTCAGCAGGAAGCCTGTTTCCCCTTCTCTTTCTGCCTGCCTCTCTGCCTACTTGTGATCTCTTTCTCTCTCTCTGTCAAATAAATAAATAAAATATTAAAGAAAGAAAGGAAGAAAGAAAGAAGAAAGAAAGAAAGAAAGAAAAGAAAGAAAGAAAGAAAGAAAGAAAGAAAGAAAGAAAGAAAGAAAGAAAGACCATTGAATCTTGGTAGGAATAGCAAGTTTTGTGGCCTCTTACCATGCAGTGCACAGGAGTGCACTGCAGGAATCTGCTGGGTTTGGAGACTCCAAATGGGGTCGGGGGCCAGAGACAGAAATGCTCGGTCACAGGTCAGCTGAGCATGGAGTGCAGCTAAACATGAAGGAGACAAGTGTAATTGACTGTTTTTTTCTTAGGGCTCACTGAGGACCCTGAGCTCTTGGGGCCCTGTCTGGGCCAGAGATTGGGAGGCCACCATTTTCATTCTCATCCTCCAAAACTATACTGAAAGCTTTCAGGGGACAAAAGCAACCATGAAGAAACCCAAGGAATTACTTAGCCTGGTCCCTGGCAAGGGTGGCACAATTCTGCCTCAGACAAAGACATTTGAGAATCACTGCAACAGGCCCCTCCCCCAGAAGATCAGTGAGAACATCCCGCTAAGACCAAGTTTCCCAATCAATGAGAACTGTGGAACTCCAGAGCTAGGGAAAAGCAACACATAAAATTCATGGCTTTTTTCCCATGGTTCTTTACTCTTTCAAAGTTAAATTTTTAAATTTTTCTTTATTATTTCTTTTTCTTTTTTTTTTTTTTGAAATTTTCCTCTTTCTTATTTTAACCAACATGCTATTAATACCCTTCCTAAAAACCTTTTTTTAATTCTCATATTTATAGTCATATTCAATCTTTTCATTGTATTTAACTTTATTGTGTGTGTGTGTGTGTGTGTGTGTGTGTGTGTGTGTGTGTTTGTGTGTGTGTGTGTGTATTTCTTTCTTTAAAATTTTGGGATATAGCACAAAATATATCTTAAGTCTATTATATGGCTTTGTTCTAGTCTCCCACCTGAACACATTCTTTCCCTTTTTCCCTTTTTTTTCAACCAACTTCTTATCAATTCCTTTTTTAAATTCTTTTTTAATTTTCATCTTTAGTCATATTCCATCATTTCATCATATTTACCTTTATTTTTGTATATATATACAGTTTTTCTTTCTTTAAAATTTTGAGAGGCAGTTTCTTCTAACAGATCAAAATACACGCAAAGTCTAGTGTGTGGCTCTGTTCTATTCACAAGCCTGATTATATTCTTTTTTTTCCTTTCTTTTCCTCCTGGTTGCAGGTCTCTTCTAATTCCTTTAGGGTATATTTTGTAATATTTAGTGTATATTTTTCTGGGTTGTTACCTTTTTAGTATTTTGTTCTCTCACTCATCTGTTCTTCTCTGGACAAAATGACAAAACAGAAAAACACCTCAAAAAAAATAAAAAGAACAAGGGATATAACTGACTGCCATGGACCTAATCAATATGGACATTAGTAAGATCTGAACTCGAGTTCAGAATGACAATTATAGATATAGCTGGGCTTGAAAAAAGCATTGAAGATACTAGAGAATCCCTTACTGGAAAAAATAAAAGAACTAAAATCTAGCTAAGTTGAAATCAAAAAGCCTATTAATGAGGTGCAATAAAAAATGGTGGCTCTTACTGCTAGATTAATGAGGTAGAAGAGAGAGTTAATAATATAGAAGACCAAATGTTGGAGAATAAAGAACTTGAGAAAAAAAGAGAAAAACAACCACTGGATCATGAACGGAGAATTCGAGAGATAAGTGATATCATAAGATGAAACAATATTAGATTAATTGAGATCTCAGAAGAAGAAGAAAGAGAAAGAGGAACATAAGGTATATTGGAGCAAATTATTGCAGAGAACTTCCCTAATTTGGGGAAGGAAACAGGCATTAAAATCCAGGAGGCACAGAGAACCCCCCTCAAAATCAACAAAAATAGGTTAACACCCCATCATCTAATAGTAATACAAGTCTCAGAGAAAAGGAGAAAGTACTGAAAGCAGCTCAGAACAAGAGGTCTGTAATCTACAATAGTAGAAATATTAAACTGGCAGGATACTTATCCACAGAGACTGGTAGGCCCAAAAGGACTTGCATGATATATTCAGAGTACTAAATGAGAAAAATAAGCAGCCAAAAATACTATATCCAATGAGACTGTTGTTGAAAATAGAAGGAGAGATAAAAACGTCCAGGACAAACAAAAACTAAGAGTTTGCAAACACCAAACCAGCCCTACAGGAAATATTGAAAGGGGTCCTCTAAGCACAGAGAGAGTTTAAAAGGAACATAGACCAGAAAGTAATGGAGACAATATACACTAACAGTCACTTTACAGGAAATACAATGGCACTAAATCCATGTCTATCAATAGTTACCCTAAATGTAAGTGGCCTAAATGCCCTACTCAAAAGACACAGGATATCAGAATGGTTAAAAAAAATAAGACCCAATGATATGCTTTCTACAAGAAACTCACTTTAGACCCAAAGACACCTCAAGATTTAAAGTGAAGGGGTGGAAATCAATTTACTATGCTAATGGACATCGAAAGAAAGCTGGGGTGCCAATCCTTATATCAGACAAATTAGATTTTAAACCAAAGACTATAATAAGAGATGAAAAAGACACAATATCATATATTTAAAGTGTCTGTCCAACAAGAACATCTAGCAGTTTTAAATATCTAGGCCCCTAACATGGGAGCAGCCAATTATATAAACCAAGTAATAACAAAGACAAAGAAACACATTGACAATAATATAATAATGGTAGGGGACTTTAACACCCACTTCACTGAAATGGACAGATCATCTAAGTACGTGATCAACATGGATGTAAAGGCTTTAAATAACACACTGGACCAGATGGACATCACAGATATATTCAGAACATTCTATCCCAAAGCAAAAGAATATACATTCTTCTCTAGTGCACTTGGAACATTCTCCTGAATAGATCACATCCTGGGTCACAAATCAGGTCACAACCAGTGCCAAAAGACTGGGATCATTCCCTGCATATTTTCAGACCACAGTGCTTTGAAACTTGAACTCAATCATAAGAGGAAAGTTGAAAAGAACTCAAATACATGGAGGCTAAAGAGCATCCTACTAAAGAACGGATGGGTTAACCAGGAAATTAAAGAAGAATTTAAAAAATTCTTGGAAACAAATGAAAATGAGAACACAACTGTTCAAAAACTTTGAAATGCAGCAAAAGTAGTCCTAAGAGGAAAGTATATAACAATACAAGCCTTTCTCAAGAAACAAGAAAGCTCTTAAATACAGAACCTAACCCTACACCTAAAGGCGCTGTAGAAAGAACAGCAAAGAAAGCCTAAACCCAGCAAAAGAAGAGAAATAATAAAGATCAGAGCAGAAATCAGTGAAATGGAAACCAAAAGAACAGTAGAACAGATCAACGAGACCAGGAGTTGGCTCTTTGAAAGAATTAATATGATTGATAAACCCCTGGAACAGACTTATCAAAAAGAATAGAGGACCAAAATTAATAAAATCATGAATGAAAGAGGAGAGATCACAACCAACACCAAAGAAATACAATTATAAGACCATGTATTAGCAACTACACACCAGGAAATTTGACAATCTGGAAGAAATGGATACATTCCTAAAAATGTATAAACTAGCAAAACTGAACCAGGAAGAAATAGAAAACCTAACAGACCCATAACCAGTAAAGAAATTAAAGCAGTAATCAAAAATCTCCTAACAAACAAGAGCCAAGGGCCAGATGGTTTCCCAGGGGAATTCTACCAAACATTTAAAAAATAATTACTATCTATTCTCCTGAAACTGTTCCAAAATATAGAAATGGAAGGAAAATTTCCAAGTTCATTTTATGAGGCCAGCATTATCGTGATCCCAAAACCAAGACCCCATCAAAAAGGAGAATTACAGACCAATATCCTTTATGAACATGGATGCAAAAATTCTCACCAAAATACTAGCCAATAAAACCCAACAGTACATTAAAAGGATTATTCCCCATGATCAAGTGGGATTTATTCCTGGGCTGCAAGATTGGTTCAACATCCACAAATCAATCAATGTGATACAATACATTAATAAAAGAAAGAATAAGAAACATATGCTTCTCTCAACAGATGAAAAAAAAAAGCATTTGACAAATTACAGCATCCTTTATCGATCAGAACTCTTCACAGTGTAGGGATAGAGGGTGCATACTTCAATATTGTAAAAGCCATCTATGGAAAAACCCACAGTGAATATCATTCTCAATGGGAAAAACTGAGAGCTTTTCCTCTAAGGTCAGGAGCATGGCAAGGATATTCACTATCATCGATGCTATTCAGCATTGTACTAGAAGTCCTAGCCTCAGGAATCAGACACCAAAAAGAAATAAAAGGCATCTGATTTGGCAAAGAAGATGTTAAACTATCACATTTTGCAGATGATATGATATTTTATGTGGAAAACCCAAAAGATTCTACCCAAAAACTGGTAGAACTCATACAGGGATTCAATGAAATTTCAGGATATGAAATCAATGCACAGAAATCAGTTGCATTTCTATACACCAACAAGACAGATGAAATAGAAATTAAGGAGTTGATCCCATTTACATTTACACCCAAAACCATAAGATAACTAGGAATAAATCTAACCAAAGAGGCAAAGAATTTGTACTCAGAAAAGTACAGAGTACTCATGAAAGAAATTGAAGAAGACACAAGGAAATGGAAAAATGTCCCATCCTCATGGATTGGAAGAACAAATATTGTGAAAATGTCTACAGTACCTAGAGAAATCTACACAGTCAACGCAATCCCTATCAAAATACCATCAACTTTTTGGAGCAAATAATCCTAAAATTTATATCGAACTAGAAAAGACCCTGAATAGCCAAAGCAATGTTTAAAAAGAAAACCAAAGCTGGTTGTATCACAATTCTGGACTTCTCCTCTATTACAAACCTGTAATCATTAAGACAGTAGGGTACTGGCACCAAAACAGACATATAGATCAACAGAACAGAATAGAGAGCCCAGAAGTGGACCCTAAACTCTATGGTCAACTAATATTTGACAAAGCAGGAAAAAAATGCCCAATGGAAAAAAGTCTCTTCAACAAATGGTGTTAGGAAAATTGGACAACCACATGCAGAAGAATGAAACTGGACCATTTCCTTATAATATGCACAAAAATAGACTCAAAATGGATGAAAGACCTCAATGTGAGACAGGAATCCATCAAAATCCTTGAGGAGAACAAAGGCAAGAACCTCTTTGACCTTAGCCACAGCAACTTCTTCCTAGAAACATTGCCAAAGGCAAAGGAAGCAAGGACAAAAATGAACTCCCGGGACTTCATCAAGATCAAAAACTTTTTCCCAGCAAAGGAAATAGTCAACAAAGCCAAAAGACAACTAACAGAATGGGAGAAGATATTCACAAATGACATATCAGATAAAGGGCTAGTATCCAAAATGTATAAAGAACTTCTCAAAATCAATACCCAAAGAGCAAATAATCTAATCAAGAAATGGGCAGAAGATATGAACAGACATTTCTGCAAAGTGAACATCCAAATGGCCAACATACACATGAAAAGATGTTCAATATCACTCAGTATCAGTAAAATACAGATCAAATCCACAGTGAGATACCACTTCACACCAGTCAGAATGGCTAAAATTAAGCAGTCAGGAAATGGCAGGTGTTGGTGAGAATGTGGAGAAAGGACAACCCTCCCTCGCTGTTTGTTGGAATTCAAACTGGTACAGCCACTCTGAGAAATGGTATGCAGTTTCCTTAAAAAGTTGAAAATAGATTTACCCTATGACCCAGCAATTACACTACTGGGTATTTACCCCAAAGATACAAATGTAGTGATCCAAAGGGGCACCTGCACCCACGTTTATAGCAGCAATGTCCACTATAGCCAAACTGTGGAAAGAGCCTAGATGTTCATCAACTGTTGAATGGATCAAGAAGATATGGGATATATATAATGGAATATTATGCAACCATCAGAAAATGAAATCTTGCCATTTACAATGAGATGAATAGAGCTATAGGGTATTATGCTAAGTTAAATCAGTCAATCAGAGAGGGACAATTATCATATGATCTCATTGATTTGAGGAATTTGAGAAATAAGGAGAAGGGAGAGAATAATGAAACAAGATGCTGCCAGAGAAGGAGACAAACCTTAGGAGACTCTTGGTCTCAGGAAACAAACTGAAGGTTGCTGGAGTGGAAGGGGTGGGAGAGATGAGGTGGTAGAGTGACAGACATTGGGAAAGGTACATGGTGTACGAAGTACATGGTGAGTACTATGAATTGTGTAAGATTGATGAATCAAAGACATGTACCCCTGAGACAAGTAATACATTATATGTTAATAAAAAAGAAGAAGAATGGAAAAACTTGTCTAGAAATTAGCAGAATATAGAGGATGGTGTTTCATTGAATAAAAATATCAATAAAGAGTTATACTTTTTTTATAGAACCTAATAGATATTCTAGAAATTAAAAATAAGATAACTCGGATGAAAAATTCACTAGAAGAGCTTAAGAACAGATTGGAGAAAGTAGAAGAAAGAATCAACTAATTTGGAAAGATTGGTTGAGATTATCGAGTCTAAGTACAGAAAGAAAAATGAAAAGTGAACAGAGCCTTACAGATCTCCAGGACAACATCAGGTGTATCAACTATTTATTATGGAGAATTCCAGAGGGAGAGGAGAGACAAAAAGGGGAAGAGGGAATATTTGAAGAAATATTGGCACCAAACTTCCCAAATTTGATGAAAAACAACTGACACACCTAGAAGCTTAACTAACTCTAGCATAAATTCAAACATCCACCCAGACATATCAGAATGAAAGTGTTGATAGCCAAAGATAAAGAGAATTCATTTATGATGTAAAAGTTATTTTCAATAAGATTAATAGTTAATTTCTCATTGAAACTATAGAGACCATAAGGCAGAAAGATGACATGTTCTGATTGTTGAAAGAGAATGTTAATGTCTGCCAATGAAGAATACTGTCAATTAATAACTCTATATCCAGCAAAACAATGCTTCCAAAATGAACATGTATTAAGACATTCCTAAGTAGACAAAGTAGAGAATTCTTCATGAATAGAACCATAATTTCCTTAAAAAAATTATAAAGGGAGTCTTTCAGACTGAAATGAAAAGACACTAAACAATAAAAATCCACATGGGGGCATCTGGGGGATTCAGTCATTGGGCATCTTCCTTGGCTCAGGTCATGGTTTTGGGGCCCTGGGACTGAGCCCTGCATTGGATTCCCTGCTCAGTGGAAAGCCTGCTTCTCCTTCTCCCACTCTCTCTGCTTGTGTTCCCTCTCTTGCTGTGTCTTTTTCTGTCAAATGAAGAAATAAAATCTTAAAATAAATACAAATCCACATTAAAAAAAAAAAAAAAGGGCCACCTAGGGTGCCTGGATGGCTCAGTTGGTTAAGTGTCTAACTCTTAGTTTCAGTTCAGGCCATGATCTCAGAGTTGTGAGACTGAGCCCAGTGTTGGGCCCTGTGATGGGCATGGAGCCTGTTTAAGATTGTCTCTCTCTCTCTCCCTCTACCCAATCTCCTACCCACTTGCATGCACTCTCTCTCTAAAAAAAATATTTTTTTTTAAAAAAAGAACACCAGTAAAGATAAATGTTAAATATATTTAAAAATGTATGCATACTTTTGTTTATAATTCTTTTATTTTCTATAGGACTTTTAAAAATTGGGCAGAGCAATAATTAGAAAAATTTGTTGATGGAATTATAATGAATACAAGTGTAGTTTATATGGAAATAATAGCACAAAAGCAAAGGTAGTGAAGGAATTATATTGGATTAATATCTGTTTTTATATAAATTCAAAAATAACTTGGAAGTTTAAACCCGATCTCTTTATATCTTATGAATTGTAATACCAGTGCAACCACTAAAAAAATAAATACAAAGTATTTTTTAAAAGAACAGTATTGGGGCACCTGGGTGGTTCTGTTGTTAAGCATCTACATTCAGCTCATGTTATGATCCCAGGGTACTGGGATCAAGCTCTGCATTGGGCTCCCTGCTCGGTGGGAAGCCTGCTTCTCTCTCTCCCACTGCCCTCGCTTGTGTTCCCTCTGTCACTGTCTTTCTCTGTCATATAAAGAAATAAAATCTTAAAAAAAGAGGACAGTATTAAAGTTGTATATTTGAAAAGATCTATTCAACAATGATAAAAAAGAGTAATGGAAGAGTAGGAAAACAAAAAGACTTAAAATACATAGACAGCAATCCTATCCCAATATCTTAGAGGAAAATGGAATTGATAAGAAAAAGATAAGATTTTAAAATAGTCAGTCAATTTAAACTCAGGTCATTGGTGATTGTCAAGAACTTCTGAAATTTATTCTGATGAAGTGAAACTGTCCACAACGTATTGGGGAAAAGGTCATATTCTAAATCCCAAAGTGACTTTTATTTACAGAACCTCAACTTTTTACTTGCTCACTTGATAATTTGATAACCAAGCGGTTTGCCTGGTAGTTGTGTTTATTTCCTTTGCTCTAGAGGCAGAGTAATAAGCAATCCTAAGGAATGGGGGAGAGATTATACTTAATACTTGTTATCTTTCTTGTAATAATGTTACATTATTAGTTAAGTTTTTGCCATTATTACTTAGTTAAATTAGTTATTTTTTTAGAATCATACTTGATTTAACTTAGATCTACAGCATAGGATTTACTGTGTTACTATATAGAGACAATTCAAATGCTTATTCAAGGATTGTTGTGTCTTCTATTACTACTGTGCTACTAAGTAATTTTGTGACAATAGAAAATACAATTGCTCTTTTTGTCTTTATTTTTGACAAATGGAAAATAAGGAGTTTACCTTAGATAATCTCTGAGTCTTTTGTGATATGACTATGTGTACATACATTTATGTGTAAGTGAGACCGTATGTGTACCTGTGTGTGTGCATTTGAGATGGAGAGAGCAGAGAATATTACATTTTTCCCTATCGGCAACATGCTGAGAAATATTTATGTATCATTTCACATATTTTCCTTCGTATTGAGTACAAACAAAAGAATCAAAGGATACACAAGGAATGAATATCGAATACTTGACACATACACAGATATACTTAGGTTTCTTTTTGTAATGATAATTGTAAATGAATGAAATGTTCCTAATAGTTTCATTGTGACATTACCATAAAGAGCTTTCTGGGCATATTATGTGGTTGAAACACTTGAATTGTTTTGAAACATGGGTTTATAATGCTTGACATTATTTATTTGCTATGCACTGAAGTAAATTTATTTTTTCTCTCTTGACAACTTAAATTTCAGTATTTGGGGAGAAAAAATTTAGTAATCACTTAAGGAACTTAGTTTCCTGACTTAAAATAACACCTTTGGGACAGCACAAGCAAGGAGTTGTGATTGCCTCTACATCCCGAAGTATAGTATACTATCATTTTCCCAATAAATAAAATGACTTTACTTTGTGAAGAAGAAAGATTTTTTAGACATGTAAGTTGATAGGTTTTAAAGTCCAGGTTTAAAAAAAAATTATAATCATCAGTCAGAAAAACTGTTATTGAAAGAAACTGATTTAGGTAATATAATATGATCTCCCATTTGTTTTTCCTTCATGATAACATAATATATATATATATATATATATATATATATATATATATATATATATATATTTGGAGTGTGAACATGGGAATATCATCTGTGCATCTTTGCAGTAGCTCAAGTTAATGTGCTGAAACAAATAAATAAAATGTGGGAAAAAGAGTCAAAGGGTCTCAGCTCAAGAGGGGCATTATTGCCCAGAGTCAATGAGAGCTTCAATCTACTAGTTAAGGATCATCTGGGGTGACAGAACATAGCCTTGTGGAGCCCTTGCTGTATTCCTGGAGTGTCTCTGATAAGGAACCTTTGGCAAAGTCTGCATCCCAACCCCCAGTGACCTCAGTTTAGGGGATGAGTGGAAGGAGTGATTTCTTAGTCCTGCCAAGAACAAGGTTTTCCAGCTCTTTTCTGGGATTAGCAGTTAGAAAGAGCAGTTAGAAAGAATTTTGTGCAAAATGAAAGACAATTCTTATGATTTTGACTTTCATTTCTCTTCAATTTTTTGTCACTCTCATAACCATGTCTTATTTATTTGTTTATTTATTTATTCACCACAAGAAATAAACAAAGAGGGAAATAGAAATCACTGGAGAACTAACTGTAGGAGTTTAGGGAAATCTCTGTAACTCAAGTCACATGAATCCTTTCTCTATTTTTGTTTTCAGTTGTATGTTAGAGAATGAATATGTATATACATATATGATTCCGTGTACAATTTCTCATTTCTCAGGCTTTGCAGCCCTCAAGAACAAAGATCCTAGTTAGACTATTACTTTACCCCAACCTCTTCTAAACCTCCTGGAATTCCAAATACAAATGTCTTTTCTTCATTTTCCTGGCTGATATTCATGTTTTATGTATATGAAAGATTTATTCTTCAAATTCTTTTCTCTTTCTGAGTTTCCGGTGAAACCAATGTAAGATTATGCAAGATGAATTATATCCTTTGGGCCTTGGCACTGCCTGACTTCAGAGAATCTCACATAAGCTATTACTTTAGGCCATAGCATCAGAAAAACACTGGTTCTTTTCGTCATGGTAGAAGGTAGTTTAAGGAGGATATGTTCTTACAAGTCGTAGATCTTTTAGTCAACTCCAGCTGCACCATAAAATCAGTGTGACATTGTTTTTTTCTCAATGTGGGACGGATAAAAGACTCTTCTTGGGGCACCTGGGTGGCTCAGTCGTTAAGCGCCTGCCTTCAGGTCAGGTCATGATCCTGGAGTCCTGGGATTGAGCCCCGTATCGGGCTCCCTGCTCTGTGGGAAGCCTGCTTCTCCCACTACCATTCCCTCTGCTTGTGTTCCCTCTCTCGCTGTGTTTCTGTCAAATAAATAAAATCTTTAAAAAAAAAAAAAAAGACTCTTCTCTAACATTCCAAGCCTCAGCCCTTTCTCCTCAGATCTCATATCTAATATTTCTCTCCCATTTCTGCTTTCATCATTTCCTAACCCTGTATTCATTTTTCACATAAGAGTTATTTCAGAAAGCCTTTCATGATTCTCTATGGGCAGAGCTACCTACCAGTACCCCCTTTGCCAAAAAATAAAGAAATATCTATTTGTAAATATGATGTTGGAACTCAACTCCTTAGCAAACATATTCTGAGGCAGAAGTTTACACTCAGGAGGTTTAGCTGAAAGCATTGTCAGGATACCTGTAGAGAAATGATGGAAGCTTAACTGGACAGTGGATGAAGTTGAACTGGGATGCAATTGCTGTAGAGCACCCTGTTGGTCCTAGAAGGAGCTGTGGAGCTTGGTTGGCTTTTAAGAGTTGCCTCAAATAGACGCAAAGAGATCAGTCTTTATATTTGCATATTGGTCTTTGGATGTCGGTGAGAAGCATGATGTGAGTCAAAGCAGTGCCCTATGGCAGTGCCAAGAGCAATTCTTAAGCAAGGACCTGACTGTGAGACATCAGCAGCCAATACCCTTGGAAGAAGGCTTGGAAGACAAAACACTCTACAGCCCATTGTGGTGAAGCTCAGATCCATTTGCTTCAAATAGAAACACTTTCTTCTTGGAGAACAGCTTTCCCTTCCAAGACAAATATTCATGATATGATCTATGCTCACTTTGTCTTGAGGAAACTCACAATCAGCCTCCATTCTAACCATCCTAGATTCACTTTATCTTCAGCTAGCATTCTTGCTAGTTGAGATGGGTTAGCTGGTTGAGTGACTTGGACCCTCATTCTCAAGTGATCTGAGATGTTGGCCATTGTGTTTTCTCAGAGTGTCACTGCTTCACTCGTTCACTTGTTGTCAAATATGGACAAAACCTAGTATAAGATTTCTTAATGGACCACTTGGGTACAATGTGTCTTGTTCTCCATTTTCATTGCGCAATGACAACTCTATGTTCTGATGATCACTGTTTATTATGCCAGCCAAGATGGTAACTCGGTCTTTGCTTGCTAATTTCTTGATATGAAAAGCCTGAAGTGACCTTTGTAGAATCAATAGTTCTACATTAAAAGGATTCTTATTATGCACCCTAGTGGAAACATTCGCTCTCCTGGGGTATATATCCACTATTCATGAATTGTTCAGAGTGTTTTTGGTAGAGAAACTCTTCAGTAAACTTCTGAAGGAGCCATGCAGTACAAAGGTTAAAGAATTATTATAATAAAGACCATTCTAAAATTGGTGGTAATACTCTTCCAACATCTATCAGTAATTATGCCTATAATATCATAGAAATTTTTTTTAAACTTTTTTTTTAAAGATTTTATTTATTTGACAGCGAGAAACACAGCGAGAGAGGGAACACAAGCAGAGGGAATGGTAACAGGAGAAGCAGGCTTCCTGCCGAGCAAGGAGCCTGATGCGGGGCTTGATCCCAGGACCCTGGAATCATGACCTGAGCTGAAGGCAGACGCTTAACGACTGAGCCACCCAGGTGCCCCAATATCATAGAAAATTTTAAATAAGCTTTTTCTCCTCATGTAATACTTTTATGTGACACTGAATGTATCTGATTAAAAATTTCTACTGTTGTTTTATTTTCCCTTCTTAAATATAGTAACCAGAGACATATTTTGTTCATAATAATGCAGAAAATAAATGATCATGTTCAGAACCCACAAATCTTTCTCTCCTTGCTATTCAAGCACCTATGCATTAGGTGAGAAATTTGAACCTAAAGATCAGGGATTTGCTGCATTATCTGTATTATTAGTTTGACTGTGTAGCCATAGACAAAATTCAAGTAAAAGAAATGAAGAAAGGTAAAGGAAGAAGAAGAAAGAGAGAAAGGAAGAGAGAGAAAAAGAAAGAAAAAGAAAAGAAGAAAGAAGAAAGAGAGAAAAAAAACAAAGAAAAAAAGAAAGAGAAAGGAAGAAAGAAAGAGAGAGAAAGAGAAAGAAGTAAAGAGACCTAACTATACACGAATTACAAAGGAGCACACTTTAAATATAAGGCCACAAATTGATTGAATATAAGAGGGTATAAAAAGAGGGGCACCTGGATGGCTCAGTTGGTTAATTGTCTTCATTTAGCTCAGGTCATGATCCCAGGGTTCTGGGATCGAGTCCCTGCTCAGCCGGGAGTCTGCTTCTCCCTCTGCCTGATGACCCCTCTGCTCATGCTCTCTCTCTGTGTCAAATAAATAAATAAGATCTTTAAAAAGAAGGAGAAGAAGAAGGTAGAAAGACATCATGTAAAAACAAAACAGAAGAAATGTAGTATGGTTAAAATAAAAGCAGATTAAACATAATTTACATACAATAGAACTAAAATGTTGCTAGAAATAAAGAATTATAATTTATAATGATAAAAGAATGAATTCAACATAAATACATAATACTCCTTAACTTGTATGCCCTGGATAATATATCCTCAATATACTTGAAGCCAAAACTGCCAACAAAAAAAGAGAAAGAGAAAGATATATTTGGATATTTTCACGTACTTCTCTCCATAACTGATAAAACAAAGAGGGAAAAATTATCTATAAGGATTTAGAAGAATTGAACAATGTGATTAACTGACTTGATCAAATAGTTATGTGCGTAATTACTGAAAATACAATCATAGAATGCACATTTATTTCATGTGCAACTGAAAGATTTACTTGAATCATAAAACAGGTATCAAAAAATTTCAAATGATTCAATTCACAACCAGTATGTTCTTTGAGCAGAATGGCATTAAAGTTGAAATTGACAGAAAGAAAACTAAAATATCTCTGAAGTTTGGAAATTAAGCACAATAATTCTAAAGAGCCTGTGACCTCTTCACCTACAAAAGCAATAATAAGAATTATAAAGCTTTCAAACTGAAGTAAAAAATGGACATATGAAAATATGTGAGATACAGTTAAAGCAGGAATTATAGAGAATTAATAGCTTTAAATGCATATATTAAAATGAAAGAAAGGTTGAAGACTTCATGCAAAAAAACAAGGAAAAGAAGAGCAAACAAACTCCAAAGAAAATAGAAAAAGGAAATTATATTGATGAGAGCATAAATTAAAAAAAAATAGAAAACAAACATTTAATAGAGTTAAAGGTTATTGTGGGAACAAAGTTCCCAGGTTTGGAAACTTTAACAAGGTTGAAGGTTTATTGTGGGAAATGACTAATAGCATTGATCAATACCTACTGAGACTGATATAAAGATAATAAAAGGACATTATAAATAATTTTATATCAATGCATTTGATGATTTAGATGAAGTAAAATAATTTAAAAATTAAAACATTTAATTGACAGAATAAGAAATTTAAAAATTGAGTTTTCCTATAGCAAATAAGAAATTACAATGTTTGTTTTTAAAAACATTTTATTTATTTATTTGAGAGATTGAGCAAGAGAGAAAGAACATGAGTGAGGAGGAGGAGCAGAGGAAAAAGCAGACTCTCCACTGAGCAGGGAGCCCAATATAGGAATTAATCCCAGGACTCCAGGACCACTACCTGAGCTGAAGGCAGAAGTTCAACTGACTGAGCACCCAGGTGCCCCAAAGAATGCATTTGTAATTAAAAACAAAATTCCTTCAATGGTAACCTCATGACTGCATGTTTTTCCTTGCCTATTATTTTAAAAATTTACAGAAGGAGTAGCACTTAGCTTACAAAAACTCTTCTAGAATCTGGCAAGAAGAGCCTTACAAATTATTTTTATGGTATCAGTGTAATTTTCATTCCAAAACCTTATAAATATATTTTTAAAAAGAAATATGAATAAAATAAAAATTCAGGAACGTATTATTTTAAAAATAGTAAATCTAATACAGCAACTTGTGAAAAGGATAATACATTAAGATCAATTGGTGTTTAAATGAAACAGGAAGGGATGGGGAGGGAGACAAACCATAAGAGACTCCTAGACTCACGAAACGAATTAAGGGTGGCTGGGAGGTGGTGGGTTAGGGATAGGCTGGGTTGTGGACATTGGGGAGGGTATCTGCTATGGTAAGTGCTGTGAAATGTGTAAGCCTGACAATTCACAGACATGTACCCTGGGGCAAATAATACATTATATGTTAATTAAAAAATGAAAAAAACTCAATTGGTGTTTATTTCAGTGAATACAGTGAATATTTCAATGAAAGCATATTAATACAGAATAATGGAAAACATATGATCATATTAATAAATGCAGAAAGGCTTTTGATAAAATCTGATAGGCATTTTTATAAGACTAACAGCTGTTAAATTTTAATGGTCTGGAAAATAAAATACATTTTCTTAATCAGATTAATAACTTTTGCAATAAGCCTACATTAACTATACTTACTGTTTGCACCATATTTAATATTTGCAGTGGAACCTATGAACTTTCTTCCCTACTCAGCAGGCATGGGTAGGTGTCAGTAGTAGAAAGTGATAGAAAGTGGTAGAAAGCAAGTAAAATTTCCTTGATATTCATCCGTGAGCATATGTCTTTTCCATTCTTGGAGGGTAAAAGCATTTTGGTCTGAATATCTTTCAGATGCCAACACCTAGGTGCAGTATCTTAGAAAAGATTATATGGACCATCTAGGCCCATAAATTGTTTGGTTAGAAATATAGATAATCCTTTTATGGGGAGAGTGATAATAGGACAAATCATCTATCTGAAGCTCCATGATCAACACCAGGTTGATTTTTCCTATAACTCCTGAGAGTTATCATGAACTTTTTGTGGATGTTGTGGTGGAAGGATAAACGTGAGCCTGTTATCAGGGGTGGGTGCTAGCCAATGCTTTAACTTAGTATGGTTGCTTCTTGAATCTAAATATAATGTTATCTCCCATTTCACTCTGCTTCTCCCATAGCATTGTCAAACTCAGTTTTCAATATATTTTCCCTGATAGCATAAGCTTTTGAGAGTAGAAACAATGTTTATCTTTACAGTAAGTAGTTAAATATTTGGCATATATCAAGTGCATGATGAAATGTGCTTAACTAATTGAAAGCCTGTTGTTACTCTCAGTCATACTGAAGAGACCTTTTTTTAATGTATAAAAACCTCTTTTATCAAACAGCTCATGCAAGATAAAAATATGTTATTCTAAGCACAGGATCTGTTGTTCCAAATCAGAGATACTTAGAAAACTTGTTACACTTGTTATAAAGCTACTTATTTTAGCCTCAGGTTTGGCTAATGCTCCAAGACAATAGACCCCTCATTCCAAAGAGATGATTGACACTATCCAGTACTCTCAAATTTAGGAAAATATAACTAGATTTTTACTTTCAGTCCACAATGGAAAGAGAAAGTCTAAATTAAGAAGAGAGAGTTGTGGGTCTTCTGTGATTCCAAATGCACAAGGAGAAGGAATAAGGACCCCATAATTACACCCGAAGTATAGGAAAAGGAGTTGTGGTTGGTCCACTTTGAAAAGCTTGCATAGCATGGGTTCCATGAATAGATTTTAATTTATACCTGAGAAAGAAAAATAAGTTCTCCTGATAGTGGGACCCCCAAAATGTAACTATGGTAGGACTATATTAGTAACTATTCAAATCCAAATCTGTGAGAAGGCTCTGTAGATCATTATGTCCCATATGAGTTATTTACCTAGGAAGGTTGGATAACATTAGATTCCATCCAAGTGGCCCATCAAGCATGTGAAGAACTACTGGGTCACAAGGTGTAAAAGAGGAGCCCAATAATCAAACTCACTGTATTTTCCCCCTGGACACAGAGAAAGATATTTCCTTAAATGCTTTATTTTAAATGCCTTAAATGCTTTGCAAAAATGTAAGACATTTTGACAAAGTTCTATTTAATAAGGTTGGATAGAAATAATACATGCTACTTTAAGAACTGGCCTATACAAAATTTCAAAATGATTCTCTACTTTATTACCTCATTCACAGCCTTGAAGGTCATATGATAGTGGTGTTGAGCTCATAGAAATTACTGGGTTCCTGAATGAGTATGTGGATAAGAATCCTTAAATGTCTGCATTTGGTTTTCATGTAATTGAGCAGAACTGGTGTGTGTGTGTGTGTGTGTGTGTGTGTGTGTGTGTGTGTGTGTGTGTGAAGCCAATGAGATTTCACGTTGTTTGTTATAAAACATAAAATGGGTGACCGATTAGAGGAAAAGGCATTCACCTCTACCTAGGGAACTGCAAATGAGAGAACCTTAATAATGTTTGTGGCAGAGATGATACTCTTTGAAAAATCTTTGAAAGAGTTATAAGAGACTATCAGTCCATTGTTAATATCTATCAGTCCCAGAGAGTCTGGTACTGGCTCATGAAGAATACAATGTGAGAAAGAGGTATGGTTGACTTATTTGTCAATCACAGCTCTTATTCTGTCAAGGGCTTGCCTTCAACAAGATATGGGGCAGAGCTGTGATTTCAAGTAAAGTTTAAAGTTGCTATAATCAAGGAAGAGTCCAACATGGTGGAAGAGTAGGAGATCTGAGTTTCATCTGGTCCCTGGAATTCAGCTAGATAGTTATCAAACCATTCTGAACACCTTTGAACTCAACCACAGATTCAAGAAAAGAATAGCTGCAACTCTACAGATAGAAAACCAACCACTTTCTGAAAGGTAGGAGGTGTGGAGAAGTGAATCTGAGGTGATATATGGAAAGATAATCCATGGATGGAGGGAACCTTTGTAAGCTGGCTAACAGAAAGTGATATAGCAGTGGAACACAAAATCAAACCTTTTAGAAGTCTGCTCAGGAGAATGACATCCCTGCCTGAACAGCACTCAGCTGGTGAAGTGGGACAGAATTCTAGGTCGGGCAGTGTGGTTTCAGGATCCCTGGGGTCACAGAAAGAGCAGGAGTGACTGAGTGTGGCAAATCTCAGCCACAAAGAGAAAATCTTGAAAGAAGCTCAGGACAAGAGATCATTAACCTACAGGGATAGAAACATTTGACTGGTGGCAGACCTATCCATACGGATCTCATGGGCTGGAAAGAACTGGTATGATATATTCAGGATACTACAGGAGAAAAATGTGCAGCCAAAAACAATTTATCCAACTAGGATGCCATTCATAATAGAAAGAGAGATAAAAAAGTTTCAGGACAAATAGAAGCTAAAAGAATTTGAGATCACCAAATCAAACCTAACAAAAAATTTAAAAGGGGTCCCCTAAGCAAAGATAGGGTTCCAAAGTAACATAGACAGAAAGGAACAGAGCCTATCTACAGAAACAAGGACTTTACAGATAATAAAATGGCACTAAATTCATATCTTTCAATAATTACCCTGAATGTAAATGGGCTAAATGCCCCAATCAAAAGACACAGGATATCAGATTGGATAAAAAAGCAAGACCCATCAATATTCTGTCTGTAAGTCTTCTTTAGACTCAAAGACTCCACCAAATTGAAAAGAAAGCTGGTGTGGCAATCCTTATATCAGACAAATTAGATCTTCAACCAAAGACTATAATAAAAGATGAAGTAGAACTCTATATCATAACCCTACACCTAAAAGAGCTGAAGAAAGAACAGCAAATATAACCTAAACCCAACAGAAGAAGAGAAATAAGAAAGATTAGAGCAGAAATTAATGAAATAGAAATCAAAAGAATAGTTGAACAGATCAATGAATCTAGGAGCTTGTTCCTTGAAAGAAGTAAGATTGATAAACTCCTGGCCAGACTTATCAAAAAGAAAAGAGAAAGGACCCAAATTAAAAAAAAAAAATGAATGAAAGAGGCGAGATCATAACCAACACTGAAGAAATACAATTATAAGAACATATTTTGAGCAACCATATGCCAACACATGAGGCAATCTGGAAGAAATTGATGCATTCCTACAGGTGTACAAACTGAAACCAAAAGAGGAAGAAATAGAAAACAGACTCATAACCAGCAAAGAAATTGAAGCAGCAATAAAAAATTTCCCAACGAACAAGATTCTAGGGCTAGATGGCTTCCCCAGGGGATTCTACCAAACATTTAAAGAAGAAATAAGAGATATTCTTCTGAAGCTGTTTCAAAAAATAAAAATGGAAGGACAACTTCCAAACTAATTCTATGAGGCCAGCATTACCTTGATCCCCAAACCATATAAAGACCCAACAAAACAGAATTATAGGCCAATATCCCTGATGAATGTGGATGCAAAAATTCTCACCAAAATACTAGCTGATAGGATCCAATAGTACATTAAAAGGATTATTCATCATGACCAAGTGGGATTTGTTCCTGGGCTGTTAGCATAGCTCAATATCCACAAAGCAATCAGTAGGATACCCTACATATATAAAGGACAAAAATAACATGATTCTCTCAATAGATATAGAAAAAGCATTTGACAAAGTATAGCATCCTTTTTTTTTTTGGTAAAGATTTTATTTATTTATTTGACAGAGAGAGAGAGAGATCACAAGCAGGCAGAGAGGCAGGCAGAGGCAGAGGGTGAAGCAGGCTCCCCGCTGAGCAAGGAGCCTGATGTGGGACTCGATCCGAGGATGCTGGGATCATGACCTGAGCTGAAGGCAGCTGCTTAACCAACTTAGCCACCCAGGCGTCCCAAGCATCCTTTCTTGATTAAAACTCTTCGCATGTAGGGATAGAGGGAACATACCTCAATATGAAAATCCCACAGGAATATCATTCTCACTGAGGAAAAATGGATAACTTTCCCCCTAAGATCAGGAACACAACAGAGATGCCCACTCTCACCACTGTTGTTCAACATAGTCCTAGCCTCAGCAATCAGACAACAAAAAGAAATAAAAGGCATCCAACAAAGAAGAAGTCAAACTCACTCTTTGCTGATGACACAATACTCCAGGTGGAAAACCCCAAAACTGCTAGCACTCATACAGAAATTCAGCAAAGTGGCAGGATATAAAAGTGATGCACCAAAATCGTTTGCATTTATATACATTAACAACGACACAGAAGAAAAAGAAATTAAGGAGTTGATCTCATTTACAACTGCACCCAAAAACATAAGCTATCTAGATATAAACCTAACCAAAGAGGCAAAAGATCTGTACTCAGAAAACTACAGAACACTCAGGAAAGAAATCAAGGAAGACACAAAGAAATGGAAAAACATTCTGTACTCATGGATTGGAAGAACAGATATTGTTAAAATGTCTATGCTACCTAAAAAACTAGAACAACCTACACATTCATTGCAATCCCTATCAAAATACCCTCAACATTTATCACAGAGCTAGAATGTAAAATTTGTGTGGAACCAGAAAAGACTCTAAATAACCAAAAAACATTGAAAAAGAAAATCAAAGGTGGTGCCATCACAATTCTGGACTTCAAGACTATTGTAAAGCTGGGGCAGCCGGGTGGCTCAATGGGTTAAGCCTCTGTCTTCAGCTCAGGTCATGATCTCAGGGTCCTGGGATTGAGCCTCACATTGGGCTCTCTGCTGGGCGGGGAGCCTGCTTCCTCCTCTCTCTCTCTCTGCCTGCCTCTCTGCCTACTTGTGATCTTTCTCTGTCAAATAAATAAATAAATAATCTTAAAAAAAAGACTATTATAAAACTTTATTCATTAAGGCAGCATAGTTATGGCATGAAAATATACACATAGATCAATAGAACAGAATAGAGAACCTAGAATCAGACCCTCATCTCTATGGTCAACTCACCTTCAAGAAAGCAGGAAAGAATATCCAATGTAAAGAAGAAAGTCTCCTAAACAAATGATTTTGGGAAAATTGGGCAGCCACATGCAGAAGAATAAAACTAGACCATATCCTTATACCATACACAAAAATAGACTCAAAATGTATGAAAGGCCTCAATGTGAGACAGGAATCCATAAAAATCTTAGAGGGGAAACCCAGGCAGCAACCTCTTCAACCTCAGCTGGAGCATCTTCTTACCAGACACATCTCCAAAGGCAAAGGAAACAAAGGCAAAAATGAACTATTGGGACTTCATCAAGATAAAAGCTTTCACATAGCAAAGAAAACAGTCAACAAAACCAAAAAACAACCAAGATAATGGGAGAAGACTTTTGCAAATGACATATCAGATAATGGCTAGTATCCAAAATCAATAAAGGTCTTATCAAACTCAACACCCAAAGAACAAATAATCCAATCAAGAAATGGGCAGAAGACATGAACGAAGAATATTTCTCCAAGAAAGACATCCAAACGGGCAACAGACACAAGAAAAAGTGTTCAACATTACTTGACATCAGGGAAATACAAATCAAATACCACCTCACACCAGTCAGAATGGCTAAAATGAACAAGTCAGGAAATGACAGATGTTGGCGAAGATGTGGAGAAAGGGGAACCCTTCTACACTGTTGGTGGGAATGCAAGTTGGTATAGCTACTCTGGAAAACAGTATGGAGGTTCCTTAAACAGTTGAAAATAGATCTGTCCTATGACCCAGTAATTGCAGTACTGGGTGGGTATTTACCCCAAATATACAAATGTAGTGATCTGAAGGGGCACGTACAACCCAATATTTGTAGCAGCAATGTCCACAATAGCCAAACTATGGAAAGAGCCCAGATGTCCATCAACAGATGATAGGATAAGGAAGATATGGTGTGTATCTATACAATGGAATATTATGCAGTTATCAGAAGAAAGAAATCTTGCCATCTGCAATGGTGTGAATGGAATTAGAGGGTATTAAGCTAAGCAAAAGTGAAATAAGTCAATCAGTGAAAGACAGTTATATGATCTCATTTATATGTGGAATTTAAGAAACAAAACAGGATTATTGAGGAAGTGAGAGAAAAATAAAACAAGATGAAATCAGAGAGGGAGACAAACCATAAGAGACTATTAATCATAGGAAACAGATTGAGGGTTGCTAGAGGTGAAGAGCTTAGGGGAATGGGGTAACTGGGTCCTGAACATTAAGGAGGGAACCTGATGTAATGAGAACTGAGTATGAGCACTGGGATAATACTGATGATTTCACTGACTTCCACCTATGAAAGCAATAATATATTATATGTTGAGGTCTCAAGGCAAGATGGTGGAGGTGTAGGAGGCACAGAGAGCACTTGGTCCCAGAAGTCCAGCTAAAGAGGCAGAAAACCACTCTAAAATCCAGCAAACACAACAGGAGAGAGAAGAGAATAAGAACAGCAATTCTAGGAGCAGAAAATCGACCACTTTCAGAAAGGTAGGACGTGTGGAAAAAGTGAATTTAAAGCGATGGAAGAGAGACACCGGGGGGAGGGGCCGGCTCCCAGCAGGCGCAGAGCCGAGGAGCACAAAATCCGGAACACCTAGTCGGCTCCGCTGAGGGACATCACTCCGGAGGCTAACCAGGGGTTCAGCCCTTGCAGGAACAGTGTGGTTTCAGGACCCGTGGGGTCACCAAGGGACCAGGGGAGCCCGAGAGTGGCAGAGCTCCCAGGTATTGGGGAGGAAAAGCCCATAGCAGAGAAGGAGCCATGCAATGCCGCATAGGCCTACCTTGGACTATAGGACCTGAGACATATAGTTCATATAGGGCTGCCATACTTTAAGCTGGGACCCCACGGGAGGCAGCTCCAGAGACACCCCCTCCTTCCTCCTCTGGGAGGAGCAGTGCAGGAGTGCGCAGCAGGTATCTGCTGGTTTGGGGACTCCAGATGGGGCCACGCATGCCACATATAGAAGTGCTCTGCCACGGGCTAGCTGAGCACAGAGCGCTGGCCACAGACAAGGGAGAAGGGAGTGATAATGGCTTTCCTCTAAGGGCCTGTGGAGGATCATGGCGCCCAGCACTCTGCTCCTCTGGGCCAGAGACTGGGAGGCCGCCATTTTCATTCCCAGCCTCCAGGGCGGTGCAGAAAGTGCTCAGGAAACAAAAACTCCTGAGAGTGAACCTGAACAAAGTGCTTGGCCCATTCCCTGATAAGGGCGGTGCAATTCTGCCTTGGGCAAAGACATTTGAGAATTAAGGCAACAGGTCCTTTCCCCAGAAGATCAGTGAGAATGTCCAGCCAAGACCTAGTTAATCAATCAGTGAAAACTGTGGAACTCCAGAGAATCTTTCTCTCTCACCCATCTACTCTTACCTTGACAAAATGACGAGGCGGAAAAACTCACCACAAAAAAAAAAGAAGAGACAGGACCAATGGCTAGAGACCTAGTCAATGCGGACATTAGTAATATGTCAGAAATAGAGTTCAAAATGACAGTTATCAAGATGATAGCAGGGCTCAAAAAAAGCATAGAAGATATTAGAGAATGTCTTTTAGGAGAAATAAAAGCCCTTTCTGGAGAAATAAAAGAAATAAAATCTAACCAAGTTGAAGTTAAAAAAGCTATTAACGAGGTACAATTAAAAATAGAGGCTCTCACTGCTAGAATAAATAAGACTGAAGAAAGAGTCACCAATATAGAAGACCAAATAACAGAGAATAAAGAAGCTGAGAAAAAGAGAGACAAACAACTACTGGACCACGAGAGGAGGATTCGAGAGCTAAGTGATTCATAAAACACAACAATATTAGAATAATTGGGATCCCAGAAGAAGAAGAAAGAGAGACGG
>CM053606.1:93502891-93542626 GCA_028646535.1 Procyon lotor | reverse complement strand
AAAAAAAAAAAAAAAGAAAGAAAAGGAAAAAGAATGAGGAGTAGGAGGAACATTTGTGTAGCTCCACCTAGTAAATGTATTGGGATAAAAAAATATTGCATTTTTGCTTTAAGAAATTCAGTTTCTTGGGGCAACTGGGTAGCTAGTGAATTAAAGCCTCTGCCTTCAGCTCAGGTCATGATCTCTGGATCCTGGGATCTATCCCCACGTTGGGGTCTCTGCTTAGCAGGAAGCCTGCTTCCCTTCTTTCTCTGCCTGCCTCTCTGCCTACTTGTGATCTCTCTCTCACCCTGTCAAATAAATAAATAATATCTTTAAAAAAAAAGAAATTCAGTTTCTCTTAAACTATAATAATAGTAATAATAATAATAAAAAACCCATTTACTTCTTTCTTCTGATTATCCAGTGGAAATGCTGTTCTGGCAGAAGAAGAGTAGTCAGGTAAATGAAGGACTCCATGGCAAGAGGAATATCCTGGGATTCCCAGAAGAGGTATTTCTTTCTGTTTTCTCTTGAGCTTTATGTTCCCTTTTCACCTTGATTCTCTTTACCTTACTGGCATTTTTTATTTAAGTGGAACTGTTTTTTTTTTTTTTTTTTCTATTGCTACCATCTGAAGCAACACTCTAGATTCTTAGGATTTATATCATGTATCAGGACTGCAGCACTGGAATTTGCATCATTTAAGTTACTGCAAAGACATAGGTAAGATGACCCTGTTATGGGTCATCTTACTTATTATTAGGTAAAATGACCCTGTTATGTGGAATGGGCTATCTTCCAAAGCCAAAGCCATCCCTTCGGGGGAGATACAAGCTGGAAAGAAAGGAATTTAATTCTTCTGGGTATAGAGCTATATTGCTACAGAGGTAATGAGACTTAAACTGGCAGTAACTGTTAAACTGGGATACAAATATAGTTGCTAGCTTAGTGTAAAGTTAATGATTGGATGAACTAATGGATAGGGAATTGCAAATTTGCAATATTTTGATGGAATTATATCTTTATGTATACTTTTAGAAGATTCCAATATAGTAATGTCTTTTAATTTTACTTCTGGTAACAAATAGTGTAGAAAATACTCATTTTCAACATAATACAAATCTTCCTCAACTTATGATAGGGTTGCACCCCAATAAACCCACTGTAAGTTTAAAATATCATAAATCAAAAATGCACATAATACACCTAACCTAGAGAACATGGTAGCTTAGCCCAGTATAACTTAAAAGAGCTCAGAGCACTTACATTAGTCTACATTTGGCAAAAGTATATAACACAAGCTTATTTTATAATAAAGTATTGAGTGTCTCAAATAATGTTTTGGCTAGTGTTCTGAAAATGAAAACCAGAATGTCGGTATGAGTACAGAATAGTTGTAAGTTCATCAGTTGTTCATGCGAGAAATAACATGGCTGACTGAGAGCTGCAGCTGCTGCCACTGCCCAGCATCACCTGACTACCTTACCATAGATCATTAGCCAGGGAAAAGGCCTAAATTCTCAGTCTGGTTTCTACAAGTGTGTATCATTTTTGCAACACTGTCAAGTCAAGCCATCCTGAGTTAGAGACAGTCTGTTTTAACTAATTGCCGATGCCCTTTGTGGGGCCTCTGTTAAAATGAAATTAGTTATTTACTAGCTTAACACAATGTTTTCAAGATAATACGTATTCTAGAAGAGGCAAAATCATGAAGCTGCCTGTGGTCAAGACCACAGAGAAGACATGGGTATCTATAGCACCCATCCAAGCTTGTAGGCTGTTAAAGGAAGACTCTTGCAATTTAGTCCTGTCATATTGGGGAAACTCCATTACTATTAAAGAATGAAACCAACCAGATATGAGTCCCACACTAAGCTCAGCTCTACAGCTTGGTTTACTAATACACTCTTCTCAGGACCATGATGTGCAATCTGAGTATATTAAGTAGCTTCTGTGTTTGGATAATGCATCTGATTTCGCCATGAAAACTCATTCTTTTTGGGCTTAGTGGAGGAACCATACTAAACTATACTTGGCTTCCTTAAGACTTTCATTCAATTACAATTCAAAATAGTTTCACTTACTTTACATCTTGTAGAAAATACCTTTCTGTAGCACCTCCGTTCATCTACCAGTGGTACTTGCTTTGTAACAGATAAACTCACTTTTCAGAGATTGAAAGCTAAGCTGTTTGGAAATTGGTACATAGTGAATTTGTGAGAATGAGGCACATTTTCATCTTGGTTTGGCCACTTTTCCATTCTTGAACCTGTGATGATGGATGAAATGGGGACAGTCTGAAAAGTTAATGATTCACTTTTAAAATAAATTATGAAAACTTTGCAAAAAGCAAGATTTGTCATTATTACCTTATAGACTCTGTCATGTACAAAACAAATATGACTGATTCATTCCACCAAGTAGCCAGCACTCAGGCTCAAATTTTTCTCTATTTCACATTGAAATGCCTCAGAAAACTTTGACTTTCTCATTTAAAATATGCCAAATTGCTATATATTTTAACATAATCATCACATTATGTTAATTATGTTATCACATAATTAGCAATTTCCAAATGTCCTTATTTTAAGTAAAAAAAACAGCACAGATTAATTTTTACTGAGACTAAAATATGTGGCAGGCTTGTAGAATGGTTTACCCAAAAAGTAAAGCCCTTACTTGTGCTATATATTATTCATTTACCCATGATATAAATACTCTTGCCATGCATATTTCAAGTCATCTACATCGTATCACTGAGGTTGAGAAATCATGATGGAATGTTAATAATCAACTCTCAAGGATTTTAAATTGGTTTCACACATCAAACACTAATTTAGTTAACATAGGGCAGGGGATGGCAGGATTTCTAAACTGCAATTAAAAAAATAGTTAAGTGTAAGCATCTTGGGGGAAATATTAACTTTACTAAGTCAATATATTTTATCTGGATTACAAAATTAGTAAGTGTTGATTCTGTTGTTTTATCATTAAGTAATCTGTGTTGAATGAATATTATGGATGGAAGAAATTAAAAACAACCTTAAGGAGAAGCTTTTTTATCTTTTGTAAGTCACTAATGAGAAACATTAAGAACCTTGGAATGAATACATAAATCCAGAATAAGATACAGATTTATCATGTGAATATCTTCTTTATTCTTTCTATGTGGGGATTTGAGACTAAAATTACCAATAGCAAGAAAGCGTAAATTGAAATACATTAAAAGGATATCAACTGCTGTGATTTAACATGATTAAATTCAAAGCATGGAAAAATCAGTTGTATTATCCTTCTTACAAGTCAACTAAAGAAATTTATTAGTAAGCAGATTATTTATAAAAATGTGTAGGGATTTTGGCCTTATTTTATGCTTAGATCCTGAAATAACTGTTGCATGATCCATCTGAAAGCATAGCTTTTTACATTCTTAGTGAACAAAAATTGGGGAAAAATGAAAATTTTTGTTTATTATTAATATGAATTGATTATATAACTACTGTATAGTAGAATTTTAAGGAGGAGAGGTCTTTAGTTTTGGGACCAGAGAAACTAGGATTTAAATGCTTATGTTTTAATTTAGACAATTTATCTGATAATTCAGTTTGTTTTTTCATCTATAATATAGATGTTTCTTTATCTACAAAAATAATAGTATTTTTTTATTATAAGGTTATTTTAAGGATTAAAAAGAATGTAGGGATGCATGGATAGCTCAGTCGGTTGAGCAGACTCTTGGTTTTAGCTCAGGTAATGATATCAGGGTCATGAGACGGAGTCTCACATCAGGCTCTGCACTTGCAGGGAGTCTGCTTGAGATTCTTCTTCCTCTCCCTTTGCTCCTCCCCCCACTTGCTCTTTCTCTCTCTCCCTAAAATAAATAAATAAATAAATAAATAAATAAATAAATAATAAAAAGAGTGGTTGTAGAGTCCCTATATATTTTTGGAATAAAGTAGATATTTAGTAAGTATCAGTTCATAGTAATAATAATGATATAAGTGAAGTGGAATAAGAAAGTCATAGTTTGAAATGTTTAGGAAATGATTTTTTCCAGTTTTATTGAAAAAAAACATATATTACTATAAAAAGTTTAAGATGTACAGCATAATGACTTAATTTACATATTGTAAAAAGATTACCATAGTAGGTTCAGCTAACATCCATCTTTTCATATAGATAGAATAAAAAGAAAAAAAAAAGAAAAAATTTCTTTCCTCTCGTGGATGAGTAAGCATAGGATTTATTGTCTTAACTTTCCTTGTATGCTATAGGGCAGTGTTAATTATCCTCATGATGTTGTACATGATATCCCTAGTCTTTATTTATCTTATAACTGGAAGTTTATACTTTTTGACCACCTTTCTCTAACTCCCTCCCTTGACCTCTTGCCTCTAGTAACCACAAGTCTGTCTCTTTTTCAATGAGTTTATTTTAAGATTCCACATATAAGTGAAATCATACAGTGTTTGTCTTTCTCTGTCTGATGTATTTCACTTAGCATAATGTCCCCCAAGCCTTTTCACGTTATTGCAAATGGTAGGATTGCCTCACTTTCCATGACTGAATACTATTCCATTGTGTGTATATATACCACATCTTCTTTATCCCTTCATCCATTGATGGACAGTTAAGTTGTTTCCATGTCTTAGCTATTGTAATTATTATTGCTATGAAAATTCAGGTGCAGATATTTTTGAGTCAACATTTTTGTTTAATTTGGATGTATTCTCAAGATGGAATTGCTGGATCATATTGCAGTTGTAATTATTTTTATGTTTTGAAGAACCTCTATGCTAGTTTCCATAGTGGCTGTGTCAATTTACCTACCCACCAGCAGTGCATAAGTGCTCCGTTTTCTCCATATCCTTGCCAACATTTGTTATTTCTTATCTTTTTGATGATAGTCATTCCAATAGCTGATATATTTTTTAATTAATTTAATTTTATTTTTTCAGTGTTCCAAGATTCATTGTTCATGTACCACACCCAGTGATCCATGCAATATGTGCTATCTTATTGTGGTTTTAATTTACATTTTCTGAATGAGTAGAGACATTGAACATCTTTTAATATATCTATTGACCTTTTTTTAATCCTCTTTGGAGAAATGTCTTTGTTATTTTTTTTAATTGGGTTATTTGTTTTTGTTTTGTATTGAGTTGTATGAGTTCTTTATATATTTTGGATATTAACCTCCTATCAGATACATGGTTTTAAAATATTTTATTGAATTCCATAGGTTGTCTTTTCATTTTATTAATGGTTTCTTTTGCTGTGTAAAAGCTTTTTAGTTTTATGTAGTCCCTCTTGTCTATTTTGATTTTGGTGATTGTGCTTTAGGTGTCATATCCAAAATATCATTGCTAAGACCCATGTCAAGGGGCTTTATTTCTGTGTTTTCTTCCAGGAGTTTCATGGTTTCAGTTATTACATTTAAGTTATTAATCCATTTCTACTTAACCTTTGATGAAAAGTGTAAGAGAGGTGTTCAGTTTCATTCATTTACATGCTAATATCCAATTGTTTCAACACCATTTGTAGAAGAGACTGTCTTTAATATCCAAATAAGATATTTGACCTTTGTTATGAGTCTTCTTCATACATATGAAGAAGTGGAATCTTTTGAAAAATTCAGAATATAGGCTTTCTTTGAAAAATGATCTGCAGAAAGATCAGCACCTTGAACTTACTTGGGAGATTTCCACCAGACTTTATTAAAAATAACTTGATGGGAAAAATACCATATGCCAAAACACTAGTGCAGCTAAGCAAGGGCTCTGAAGCCCTTATGGCTCCATGAGTGATATGAGCACCTTCTAACCTCCCTCTGCTCTATGAAGTGCACCTTAGCTTTGGTGTTATGAGATGTGGTTGATATTTTATGGAAACACTTTTGTTATCTTTTTATGAAAGTAATCTCATTTTCTAGTTTGTCCAGGAAATCATATATTTTCTTTATAATATTTTCTATAAGCAAAAATCATTCTATATAATCACATTTGCCATGTGTGATCCCTTTTAAAGTTGGGAACTATAGTCATTATCCATTGTTATATAACAAATGAGCCTGAAACACAGCTTAAATAACAGATGTTTATATTTAACAGTTTTTGTCATAAGGAATCTGAGCATGGCTTAGTTGGGTGCCTCTGGCTCAAAGCCTTTCATAGAATTTCAGACAAAGTGTCAGCTGGGTTTGCAGTCATCCCAAGACTCACCAGGGGCTGATAGATCTGCTTCCAAGCTCATTCATGAGGTTGCTGGCAAGTTCAACTCTCTACTTGCTGTTGGCTGGAGATATCAGTTCCTTACCACCTAGGCTTCCCCAATGCTGCTCATACCATGGATGCTTACTATCCCTTTGGCAAGATGGTGAAAGAGTGAGAGAATTTGGAGAGGACAAGGCAAAAACCACAGTCTCCAGATAATCTCGTCCAGGTGGCATCCCAGCTTTTCTGCCATATTGCCTTCCTTAGAAGTGAGTCAGTAGGTACCACTTACACTCAAATAGAGGGACTACAGAAAGCCATGGATCATAGGAGGTAAGGCCATTGTGAGCCATCTCAGAGGCTGCCTTCCACAGGCACTAGCTGTAGTGACAAAATAGAACATTAAGCAAAGAAGGAATATAATAGGTATTTATTGGCCAATGTACTGGGTAACTTTTACCATGCTGGTGTTATCTTCATGCAACATTTGGGAATTGAACTTCAGAGATATTATTGAACTTGGCTGAGGTCACAGAGCTAGTGAGCAGAGGAAAATGATGCTCTTTTGACTCCAAACCTACTACTATCACATCTTCACCTTAGGTATCATCTGGAAATGTTCAAACCCTACATTTTGTTGAAGCTTCACCATGCTGTACTGACTATGGCTATTTAAAGGGATAATGGAGCAGATAGCTCAAAAACATACTAAGTTTAAACCCTTGAAGTAACTGGATATCTTTAAAATTCTGAATTTTTACCAGAGGTCCTTATAAAAGAAGGCAGACAGAACATACTTGTTTAAATGAGTTAAATTCAGTGGTTTATCTGTTGTTCTGTGGCTTGGTACTTTCTCTGCAGGCCATTCTAACCTACATAGAAAAATAGGTAGAGATCATTCTCTCCATTTCTCTCTCTCCCTCCTTCCCTCACTCCAGTCAACTGTTGTTTATTCTTATACACACCTACATACTCTTATCATGGCTATTCAGAAACCAGAACTAAATGTATGTGTTTTGTCACCTTGATCCTATGCATGCATTCTATCTGTAACTCCTCCTTTGCTTGCTTCTCTCCTAAGGATGATATAAATCACTTATCCCTTGGCTTCCCACACCTTCTCAACCTACCTAGTCAATTATGAGCTTATAGCCATAATTGGATTTTTTAAGAAATTTTAATACATATTGGATCTCCCTTTCCTGCCCCTAAATTACATCCTGTGAATGTTCCATAAATTTTCAGCAGTGACATTCGATTATTCAGAGTCTCAGCTGGTTAAAAAACTCAACTTCAAATATGATTTAATCTTCCCCCCACTTTTCTTCAAAAAGGTTGTGCCCTGTGTGTAGAGGCTTAAGAGAGAGAGATAGGGTAGAATATTTTTCCCTTCACTCCTCACTCCTCTCCGTCTGGGGTCTGGTCCACCAGTCTACTTCTCCTCCTGTTAAACAAGCCAAATGGTGATCTATAAGGAGTAGTGAAATTTCAGGCTCAAAACTGTAATTAAAATTAAATTCTCTAAATCACAGCCCTCAAGAAAAGCATTCCTTTTTCTCACTCACTATATACCGGTTGAATCAACTTCTACTTCCTTCCTAAGACTCCCAGAATTGCAGAAATTGTTTTACCATATATCACTTTTCTAAGACCAAACTTACTACTCTCTCACCCATTAAGTAGATAGCAAGCATTCCAACTTTATTATTTTTCTAAAAGCATATGATGAATCCTCTGTGAAAAAAAACAAAGGGCAATCATAGCCAGCTTATAACTTTAAATTTGAACTACTTTCCAAAAGCATATTTACCTTTCTTTATGCAGGTGTTCCTTCTAGGAAAAGGATGCTGCGTATTTGTGAAAGGCAGACTAAAGGCCCCCAAAGATGCCTATGCACACATTCCTAAAACTTATAAATATGAGATTGGACTGGTTGGGCCCAATATAATCACAGAAGAGGGGAGACAGAGATCCCAAGCAGGAAAAAGCTCCATGTGCCCCTGCTGGTCTGACCATGGAGGGAGCCACATGAAAGTTTGGGAAGAAACTGAATTCTGTCAGCACCAGGGAGATTGGGAGAGGACCTGAGGCTTAGATGACAAAGGCAGTCTCTGCCCACATATTAATTTCAGCCCCATGAGAATCTAGGCAGAGAATCCAGCTCAGGGTGCTGGACTTTTGACCAAGATTAAGATAAACTAATAAATGGTTTGTTGCTTTAGGGTGCTACATATATGGGAATTTGCTAGGGCAACAATAGAAAAATAATATATGTTTTTTAATATTATAATTTTTAACCTAGGCTTAAATATGTACTATGGGAGTATGCACAGACTGTGGGACTCTGGCTCATCATATTGATTACAGTATGAGATCAGCTGAACTTTCCCAAGGCCTGGGCGGTGGTTTGGGCCTATAAATATACAAGGGACACTTTTATAAATTCTGCATTAATTGACTTGCTCCATGAGGAAAATAATGCAATAAAAATTTTTACTTGATATAATTGTTTATTGTAATAAAACAATAATCGCAAGCGTATTTTTTTATTTATTTCCCCATACCTGACCCAAATAATATATTGTAAGCCCCCATAATATCATGCATGTGAATGCTTAAATATTTAATAGTGTCTTATTTGTTTTTACGTAACCCTCAACCTCACGGTGATAATATTCTTGACAATTAAGAGCTGTCTTTACTTTTATTTTATACCCAGAAATTTGCATAAGTGACATGTGTTTAATCAATGTTCATGTAATAAATGGCTGATTTAGTGAATAATGGCATCTTAAAGTGTGCCTCCTTCTATAATGTCCTTTTATAAGTTCATTTGTGTGTGTGTGTTTTTCAGTTCTTAATTTTTGGAAACTATGTTTTCTCTAGACTGATTATTTTAAGTTATTTTTCTTTTATTATTTATTTATTTACTTATTTTTAAGATTTTTTTTTATTTGACAGAGAGAGAGATCATAAGTAGGCAGAGAGGCAGGCAGAGAGAGAGGGAGAAGCAGGCTCCCCACTGAGCAGAGAGCCTGATGCAGGGCTGGATCCCAGGACCCTGAGATCACAACTTGAGCCAAAGACAGAGACTTAACCCACTGAGCCACCCACGTACCCCTCAAGTTATTTTTAATAATAGAAATTTTGAAGGCTTCAGTATCAGAAATAATAATCTATGCTATAATAATGGATTACATTAGAAAAATATTTTCCTTTATAAGAACATGTATAAACTTTCCCTCATCAAGTTTGCACATTTACTGTACATAAATTTTCAGAATTTTGATTTTTTCAATGAAAATAATTTGATAGTGACAAAAAAGATAATTAAAATAAATAATAGTTGTTTCAAATTTATACTATTTATCAGATAAAGCTCCAACAAAATAATTAGATGCATTTAGCATTAAAATATCTGAATTACTTCCAGAGTACTCAAATAATTGTCAATTATTTGTAAATATGTTGAGAAATCACAGATTTCTCTAAATATATGCTATTTCAACCAGCATTGTACTTGCAAACAGAAACCACATGTAGCTGACATAGAGGATGGGCTGAACATCTGTTGGGGCAAAATGAATGTCTGCAAATTCTCTGGGGAAGATTTTTTTTCCCCTTGTGTAATCATAAAATGTGATAGAATTTAAGATTTTGGTTCTGGTACTTCATTTCCACAGATGTCAGGAAAAGTGTCTAGGAAACACAATCAGATGATATCATAGAGCCAAGCAATCAGTAGAAATCAGTCACCTTGGGAAAACAGTGATGACCCATGTAATATAACATACATTGGCTATTGATACCTGCGTAAGAGAACTTACCATACTTGAGTGATGTGGACAGTTGTTTATTTAAATGCTACTAAATTGTGATGCATTGTAATTTAATGGAAAGATGCCAAAATATCTTTTTTATGAATATGTAAGTATATTTCTACAATTATGTGTGATATAAAATTGTGTGATCTCAGGGTCCTGTTAGTTGTCACAATGCCTTAATCACTCCATGTATTCATGTCCTTTTCCATATGACTTTGCCATTTTTCCCACACAAAGTTAAGTATATTTCCCAGCCCCACTGATATTTAATTTTGTATTTGTCCAATAAGATGTTTGCACACATAAGAGAAAAAGATCCGTCTGAGAAGAACGTGCATCAGCTAGGCCACCATCTAAGGTACATGGGAGACATGAGGAGGAATCCTATATTCAACCTATAAATTTAAGTCAAGCCTGGTGCAATCCTAGATCAGTCAACACCCACTCAACACACACTTGTATAAGCAAAATAAATAACGACTCTTAAGGACAAATGAGCTTTACCATTAAATTTACCATTAAAATTTACCATTACATACCATTATTATGACAATTAATGATAAAATGCTTTCCAAAGTAATTAAATACAAATGTATTTATACGCATGGGTGGATTTCCAAGTGATTAATCTATATACCAATAACTCCAATATAGTTTGTTTTTTTTTTTAATAAAAAACAACAACAGTGTTGATAAAGATGCCTTTCAAGTATTTTCACTGTGGCAGTATTAAACCAATAAAAGACTTATTGGCAGTAACTGAAATATCAAATTACATTTTCCTTTCTGTATGCTATTTTTTTCCCCATGAGTTGAAGAAGTAAAAACAATTCTGGGAAAGCATGGGAAGAAAAATACAAGCACATACACAATTGAGATTTTTCTGACAAGTTCTCCATTATATTGGAAGCAAAATGCAGTATTTTACAGTCTTGTCACACAGCATAGTTACAAATAGGCACTCTGGATTTTTCTATTAGAATAAACATTTTAGAAAAGTAACCAGGAAAAGGCATGTTTGAACCACCCATAAAAGCACCAAAAAGAGGCAACTCTTCACTATTGATATTGAATAAAGACTCTATTGCAAGGGCTGTAAAGAGGCTTCATTTTGTACTGTGATGTTTATAAAGTGTACTCTTGCAGGTGTTGTGAACATATCTGCAAGTTTTACTGTTCCCATCTGTTATGATTCTGTAAGTCAAATATTTCTCTTCCAAAGTGTTTCATTACTCCTATTGTATTTCCTTCCATAAATCTGTTACATCACTCAGAAAAACAAAATTAACAAATCTAGTTAGATCAAACAAATCTAATTGGCTGAGGAGAAAATGCATGGAATCTTTGACTGTAAACAAGTTATTAACATTTCTGTGATTCTGCTGTTTCACATTTCAAAAAGATAAGAAGTGAGAACACTTGAAATCAGTTTCAGGTATAGGTTTACATTCATGTCTGTTGCTAAGTGCAAAAAAATGGGAAAAGGAAAAGAAAAAAGGGAATTCTAAAAGGAAAATAAGACATTGTTATGAATAAATAGTAAATAACTAAACATCAGTGATAACTGGAGCAACCACAAAAGATAATATTCTTCCAGAATTTCACTTTGTTTCCTTTTCTGTACTTTCATAATTGTACACAATATTTAATTTGCCTTTTGGTTCATGTGGTAAGTGTTGCCCACCTGTGCAGTATTAGGTTAGGTATGTATGCATTTAGAAATGAAATATCTGAAGATGTGACTGAAAATGTCAATGATGTTTCACATTTATATATGTGCTATAATTGCATTTTATATTATATATTACATTATATATCTACCTATATACAGAGCGGCAGGCTTTAAAGTGAAACAGTGGTCATTTGGTCATTTTTTTTCTCAGATTTGTTGTAGTTTTCTTATTTTTTCTCTTTTTTCAAAGTTTCCACTTCGACTATATCTTTATATAGCACCATTTCTTTATTTTAGAGAATTAATTTAATGTTTCAGCAAATCTTCTATTTGAAATGTTGAAAACTACATCTTACCATTTTCTTCATGATGGAAATACATTTATTGTTTTCCAAATTGTGAAATTAATACATGGTCACTTAAAACATTTTGGACAAGGGGTGTCTGGGTGGCTCAGTGTGTTAAAGCCTCTGCCTTTGGCTCAGGTCATGGTCTCAGGGTCCTGGGATCAAGCCCTGCATTGGGCTCTCTACTCAATGGGGAGCCTGCTTCTCCTTCTGTCTCTGCCTGCCTCTTTGACTACTTGTGATCTCTCTCCTCTCTGTCAGATAAATAAATAAAATTTTTAAAAAATAATAAAACATTTGGACAATATTGAAAACCAAAAAGTAAAAGTGAAAATACCACACAATATTTTGATTTATAAACTTGGAAAAGACATCAGTTTGGTGCTTAACTGTGAAGTGGTTTTGTAACTTTTTGATGGACCACTATATCTAGGAAAAATTGTAATATAGGCCAAGTGTATTTTAATTCATCTCTTTTCCCTTGCTTTTTTGAGAGGTGTGATCCTCCACTCTATAGGTGTTATAGGTTCTCTGCTTGGATATTTTTGTAATGTTTGCAGTTCAGTGCATTAGAAAAGCAATGCCCCAAGGAGACCCAAAAAATGGTCTCCTCTCGTTTTTTTATATACTGAAGTCTAATCACAGTTTGATTTATTTTATGTGACTGACAAATCTGAGAAGTTGAGATAATTGTCAAAAAATGTCAATATGTCCAAGATAATGTTTGCTAGTCTATATGTTAAATTTCTTATTTTGGGTGACCTCTTTATTGACTCTGTGAAGTGAGTAATAATATAATGAGGTAGGAACTTATTTAAGAAGGTAAAATATATAAAGAGGAATGGCTTCTTTATAAAAGTGGTTTTGGTTAATTAAAAAACGTTGAAATTTTCAAAAATCTTGCTCAAATAATCTTTATAACCTATTTACTGATTTCATAGGAAACTTACTATTCCAAAACTTGCCTTAGTCAATAAACATTTACTGAGTGCTACCAAAAAATGTAATAGATGGGAAAGATTACTTTTATATTTGTATATTTGTCAAAGTCACTTTAGGAGTTAAAACAGATATAAACTTGGAGGTGGACACTAATAATTGCTTTTCCGACATTCATGCATTCATGGCTCTTCTTCCTCAAGATGCCATTTTACCAATTTTTTTTCTTTTTCTTTCTTTTCTTCCTTCCTTCCTTCCTTCCTTCCTTTCTCTCTCTCTCTCTCTTTCTTTCTTTCTTTCTTTCTTTCTTTCTTTCTTTCTTTCTTTCTTTCTTTCTTTTTCTTTCTTTTTCTTTCTTTCTTTCTTTCTTCTTTCTTTTCTTTCTTTCTTTCTTTCTTTCTTTCTTTCTTTCTTTCTTTCTTTCTTTCTTTCTTTCTTTCTTTCCTTTCTTCTTTCTTTTTTTTTTTTCACCACACTGTGCCTCACTATATAATTGCATTAGCCAGTCTTCTTTACAAATAGGAGTTGTCCTGTGAAATAATTCAGGACAATTAGAAAGAAGTTGTTGGGAGTAGACGTTTTCCTTCTAGGATTGTGGATGTGATTGCGTTGGGAAACAATACTCCCTGGGTCTCACATTTCTGCATGCTGTGGAAGCAGGGCATTAATTGGTAGTTTTCCAAAGTATTTGTGTAGGAAATGGCCTTGGAAGACAGAAATAGTGTTTTTTAATAACTCGGCATGAGGGAAATACAAATCAAAACCACAATGAGATACCACCTCACACCAGTCAGAATGGCTACAATTAACAAGTCAGGAATGACAGATGTTGGTGAGGATCAGAGAAAGGGACCCTCTTACATTGTTGATGAGAATGCAAGCTGGGGCAGCCACTCTGGATAACAGTATGGAAGTTCCTCAAAAAGTTGAAAATAGAGCTCCCCTATGATCCAACAATTGCACTACTAGGTATCTGTCCCAAAGATAAAAATGTAGTAATCTGAAGGGACATGTGCACCTGAATGTTTATAGCAGCAATGTCCACAATAACCAAACTATGGAAAGAGCCCAGATATCCATTGACAGATGAATGAATAAAGAAGATGTGGTATACACACACACACACACACACACACACACACACACTGGAATAATATGCATCCATCAAAAACTGAGATCTTGCCATTTGCAATGACATGGATGGAACTAGAGGGTATTATGCTAAGTGAAATAAATCAATCAGAGAAAGACAATTATCATATGATCTCACTGATATGTGGAATTTGAGAAACAAGGCAGAGGATCATAGGGGAAGAGAGGGAAAAATGAAACAAGATGAAACTAGAGAGAGAGAGAAACCAGAAGAGACTCTTAATCTCAGGAAACAAACTGAGGGTTGCTGGAGTGGAGGGGAGTAAGAGGGATGGGAGGCTGGTGATGGGCATTGGGGAGGGTATGTGATGAATTATGCGAGACTGATGAATCACAGACCTGTACCCCTGAAACAAATAATACATTATATGTTAATTAAAAAAAGAAGAAAAAAAAAAGAAACCATGCACATTCACTAGAGACAACATAACCACTTTTGTACATGGTTATTTATTTTACTTTTTTATTTTATTTTATTTTATTATTTTATTATGTTTTCAGTGATCCAAGATTCATTGATTATGAACCACACCCAGTACTCTATGCAATATGTGCCCTCCTTAACACCCATTACCAGGCCCACCAAACCCCCTATACCCCAAAACCCTCAGTTTGTTTCTCAGAGCCCACAGTCTCTGGTTATTTTATTTTAAAATGGTTTCAATGCTTATTTAATTATATAAATACATTGGATTTTCTGTAGTCCCTCTTACCATATATTCTCCTCTATTAAAAAAGAGAAATAGTGTTTCTTTCCAGAATAAAATATATGCATAATTACTATACATTTATAAATGATTTGGGTTCTATAAATTTGTAATTTCTCTACTGTAATGCAAACCTCTGCATGAGTGGGCTTCCATTTGGGCCCACCTGCATGAAGTTCAGGGAAAAAATGATGATGTTCATGCTGCTTGCCTGAGTAATAAAGTATTTTTCTCATACACAGGAGTCTTGTGCTTTTTATAGCATCCATGAATGGCGGCAAGCCAAATTGTTTTCTTCTAAGGGAGGTAAAAATCTCAGACCTTCAAGATCCTTGGCAGATGGCTGAAGCAAATTAGTATTTTATTGAGTTAGTACTTACATTTTTAGTCTATGACACATTTTAATTTTTTTTTATTATGGTGAATAGTAGAGATCAAACTTCATTGCTTTCATGTAGTTATCCAGTTGTCTCAACACCATTTTGTAAAGACTATTCTTTCCTCCATTGATTTGTTTTGTCAGCCTTGTCAAAAATCAATTAATATTAAAAACGTTATTTCTGGACTCAATTTTATTCCATTGATCTATATGGTTATCCTTGTATTTATACCACACTGTTTTTTCTGAACTCAATTCTATTCCATTGATCTATATGGTTATCTTTGTATTTATACCAGCTATTTAAATAGAATTATATATAGAATACATAGACTATAATGTAATATATAGAATATATAGAATAGAATAATTTAGAATAGAATGGAATAGAATACAACAAAATACAATAGACTACAATAGAATAGAAATCACTTAAGAGGTTGTAAGAGTCCAGGATGGAATGCAGGCTTTATAAAAAGTATCTAATTGTGAATTTATAAAATAGCACTGTAGCATAACTGAAGGGAGTGGGAGAAAAAGATCTGATCTTTTTAAAGTAATTTTTAAAATATCATTGTAGACAAAAAGCAAAAGAATAGCCATTATACTGTGACTAATAACATTATTTTCTATGCAGGCATAGGTTAACAACTCTGAAGCTGTTCTGTATCTATAGGGGAATTGAAAAATTAATTAAATGAAAGATGGATGGCAGTAGGCAGCATTTTTACTGTTGGGATGGGAGGTTATAGACAAGCAGAGGTTGAAATCTAGAATAATCCAGATAGTAATATATTCAAATTAGAGATAGCAGTATGAATTAGTATTTTAACTTAATACAGATGGATATTAAATATATTTATAGATATGTGTATATATACAGTTTAGTATATGCCACACATATTTCTTTGCTCTGTTAACTGAGAGGGACCAGAAACAATGACACCCAATAGCAATGAGCATAAATAGTACCCAAATCTTTGTTTCTAATATCATTCACCAACACATGGAACCAGGGCTCCTTGGGCAAGGACTGATTCAGGACTGAGACAGGGAATATGCAAGATAAGATTGCAGCATCCTACAGGATCAGAAAGTTAAGGTAAGTATGTCAACGGGACACACAAGCCAACTGAAAGAGCTTTGAATAGTTAACATAAGCAGTTTGAGCAACAAAATAAAGAGCAAAGTATACAACAAATATCTATAACCCATATTGACATAATAAACAGTGAAATAAGTGAATGGGAAAGAATAAAAATTTCCTGTGAAGAACAATTATGCTTTATGTGTATATTCCTCCCTCAGGGAGGTGGAGAACAACTTCTCAGTTCTAAGTATAAGCTATGTAGTGACTTCTTTCCAAATAGTAAAAGATGAAAAAGGAGAAAGAGTATGACTATGCAGTGGAGAAACCTGACAAACACTACCTCAGCCACATGGTCAATATAAACATCAATAGTGATATGACATTTTGAAAGCATGCACCCTTGATGTCACATAATGAAAATGTGATAAATTTGTACAATACTAATGTTAATCATATGGGACACTGGGCATGTGGGAATTCTCCATATTCCCTTTAAAATTTTTCTATAACTCTGAAATTGTTCCAGGATGAAACTTTTATTTAAAATAAAATTTCAAATAAAATAAAATATTGAGCTAGAGGCTAAGTAATTCAAATGCACATTTAATAAAGAGATTTGACTTTGTGCCTCCATACTGGTTTCTCCAAAGCTCTCCAGTTTACTCTTAAGACCTATTCCTTCCTAGTTTCTCATTTTTTTCTCTTTGTACTAATCATAATAAACTGACTTGAACTGATGTTAACCTCAATCTGCTCTTTACCAATATTTCTTCCCTTAAAACATCCTTATCTACTCCAGCTTCCTCAAATTTCCACTCCCCACTTAGGATCCCTTTACCTACCTCTCTCCGTCTTTCCTGTGCAAGTCTCCTCTGACCCCCTAGGTTAAATATCCACCCCACATGATCTCATTGCAGAGTATTTTTTTTTAAATCTTCATTACACTACTACTTGTTTTATTTTTATTTTTCTTTCTAGAAGCTTCCAGTATGAAAGCTAGAACAAGACTCAGTTGTCTTAGACACTATTGTGCCCTTAACAAATGGCACAATATTTGGCACATAGTAGGCATTCAATAAAAATGTGTCAAAATAGAAGAGAAGTGGTTGAAACTAAAGGTAGGAAGATGTTCTTCTTGCCAAATGGTTGTTAAAAAAAATTAAGTAATCTTATCATTCTTGAGGTTTCTGCTCTAAATCGGAAAATTCTAGGTGAATTTTAGTTTCATAGATCCTGAGATTTCCATGGGCATTCCACAACCAGCATGGAACATTTTGTGATATTCCAAGATAAATACAGACAAACATAAAACAACACAGTTGATGTCTAAAATCAACATAATCAGTTGAGAAAGTCTTCTAGTACTTAGAAATATTGAGAGTGACCTGAGTCAGATGGTAAATAAGATGGACTCAGTTCATATATCCCCTAAACAGTAATTTGGCATCTATCCATGGGAACAAAAAGAATTGGCTTTGTGAGACTATGAAACCCTGATAGAATTCAAGACTGATAAGAGCTGTTTCAAGAAGGCAGGCCATTAACCATGTGGCTGGATCACTGACCACAATCCTGCCTATTGACTGGGAAGCAGCTCTGTGCCCCTAAATACCAGGCTATGTTTATTCTTGATCCTGTTGCTAGCACCATATGCCAGGGAACCTAGTAAGAATAACACCCACCCGCGCCTACCTGAAGTAATAGCTACACACACCTGGTTCCCAGCTGTGAACCCTGAAGTGGCCTGTGAATTAGCTTTAAACCCTAAAGGGGAGCCTGCCAAAACTGATCCAACTATAGATTCTGAAAGGCCTCTGAAGATGTGTTCCAGCCTTTCCAAACCGAAGTCCATAAAACATACTTCTGGTACAGATACTTGGCAGGACACAATCCTATCTGTTCCCCTCAGAGATCCCGAAAGGGTACCATACTTGGCTCCAGGCCCTTGAGGAACCCAATGGGAGCCACTCCCATTTGTTATCTTAAAGACTCTGAAAGGTCTCTGGCATGGTTTCAGCCCCTTCCAGCCACTGTCCCCAAGCTGTCCTGTTGGCACAGGGACCTGGTCAGAGATACTCCTGTCTTCACTTCAGGAGATCCTGAAATGGTCCTGTACTTTGCTCTAGCCCATACAGACATGTTTCTTTATCTCAAAGGTATAAAAAGAAGTCTTCTGGCTATGGGCACTTCTTTAGAACTTCATTCCCTTGTGAAGGCTCTGAAATACGTGTAAAAATTTGATAAAATATGTATAATTTTCTTCTGTTAATCTGTCAATTTAACTTTGAGTCAGCCAAGGATCCTAGGAAGGTCAAGGAAAACATTTTCTTCCCCTAAAAGGGAATTATTTCAGCTCCATCTTTATTGAATAGGAAAAAAGAGAAACAAACATGAAGAGAACAAAATAGTTCATTCTTATTTTAAACTATGTGTTTGCCATTGTCAAAAGGTGCATATTGAGTGTAAAGTAATGTTTCAGCAGTGGTATCTGGCACTATCTGAGGACATGGTTGATGTAATAAAGAAACATTTATGGCCTCATCAATCCATTAACCTCCAACTGCAAAAATGTGTAAAAAGAAATACTGAAAATATGTATCATAGACAGAAAACACATTAAACCTTTTGAAAGTATTTAGCTATTGCACAAGTACCTAACTTAATAAGATCCTTGAAAAGTTTATAGGAGAGGATGGAATTTAGTCCATTTATATTTATATTAAGCCTAAACTTTTTTTCCCCCAAATATGTTTATTTTATTTTTTCAGTGTTACAAGATTAATTGTTCATGTACCACACCCAGTGTTCAATGCAATACGTGCCCTCCTCAATACCCACCACCAGGCTTGCCCAACCCCCCACCTCCTCCCCTCCAAAACTCTCAGTATGTTTCTCAGAGTCCACAGTCTCTCATGGTTCATCTCTCCCTCTGATTTTCCCCTATTCCCTCTTTCCTTCCTTCTCACAATGCCTTCCATATTTTTCTTTAAGCTCAGCACGTGAGACCATAAGATAATTGGCTCTCCTGCTTGACTTATTTCACTCTGCATAATCTCTTCCAGTCCTGTACATGTTGATACAAAAATTGGATATCATCCTTTCTAATGGAAGCATAATATTCCATTGAATATATGTACCATATCTTCTTGATCTATTCATCTGTTGAAGGGCATTTTGGTTCTTTCCAGAGTTTGGCAATTGCGGACATTGCTGCTATGAACATTGGGGTACATGTGGCCCTTCTTTGTACTGCATCTGCTTTGTTGGGGTAAATACCCAGTAGTGCGATGGCAAGGTCATAGAAGTCAAACTCTCTCTCTTCTCAGATGACATGATACTTTATTTGGAAAACCCAAAAGACTTCACCCCCAAACTACTAGAACTCATACAGCAATTCAGTAATGTGGCAGGATACAAAATCAATGCACAGAAATCAGTTGCTTTCCTATACACTAACAATGAAAATATGGAAAAGGAAATTAAAGAAGCCTAAACTTTTTATACAAGCATTCCTTCCTGCTTTTAGCAGTGAATATAATAAAACCCTCTTTCAAAAAATGTAGCAAAAATATTGTGTGTTATGTTTCACCAACAACATTTACATCCTTGCAAAGATTACAGTCTTATTTGCTAGTGAAATCTAAAATCTAGGCACAGGATGTGAGTTTAGTTTGACATCTCATCTCTACCATCTTTCTTCTCTTTGTTTTGAATTTCTATTGTGGAGTGGGTATTATTCTAGAATTCTGAGCAAAAATAGATAGGATTTGAGCCATTTGGGGGCTTCAGTGAGTGGAGTTTGAGAAGTTTTTTTGTTTTTTTTTTTTAACTTTATACATTTTATTATTGAATTTTAGATATAGCATATATTTTTCTGAAGTTTTTTTTAAACATTTTATTTATATGTAAAAATTTTGTATTGAAGGCTGCCCTGCCTGTTAAGTATCCTGACCACTGTTGGCAGTGACACATTGTCATTCCCTCTGAAACAGGGACACAAAACAACCACAGAGTCTAAATGTCAGAAAAGCTTTTACACAGAGGTGTAAAAACTATTCTTGAACTGGATACACCTTCAGCCTGTACAAGCATATATTCAAAAATCCAATGTGATTAACTCAGAGTGTTATTTTGTTTCTAAAACTTAGGCCATAATGATACTGAGAACCAGAACAGAGAGAAGGAATTAGGGATGTTTTGTTTTTAATACAGTAACTATTGTAAGCTATAACCCACATAAACAAAAGCTCTTTGGGATCTTCAACAGTTTTGAGTGTGCAAAGGGGTCCTGAGACTAAGAAGTTTGAAAAGCGCTGCCATGCTGTTGGTGTGGTGGCGCAATTAGAAATGCAGACAGCCTCACTTCCTGAGGGCAAGTCTCAGTCCAGAGTCAGGTTTTTTGTTTTTCTCTTTGTTGCTGATTTTAATGGTGTGTGTGTGTGTGTGTGTGCATGTGTGATTAATTCATGTATAATTGACACATCAATGTATTATTTTTAGGCATACAACATGATTTGATATATGTGTGCTTGAAAAATGGTTGTCACACCAATTTAATTAATATGCATTACCACAAAAAAACTTTGCATTACCACACAGTTACTTTCTTTCTTTTTTTTTTTTTTTGGAATGAGAAATTTTAAGATCTCCTCCTTTAGCAACTTGCAAATATATAATACAACATTGTTAACTATAGTTCCCATGTTATGTATTACATCCCCAGGACTTATTCATTTTGTAACCGGAAGTCCACACCTTCACCTTTTTGTCCACTCTTAAACCTTACTATCAACAATCTGTCCCCTGGATCTATTAATTCATTCTTTTGGGTGTCATTGTTATTTTAAGGTTCACATACCAGTGGGGCACCTGGGTGGCTCAGTGGGTTAAAACCTCTGCCCTTCAGCTCAGGTCATGGTCTCAGGGTCCTGGGATTGAACCCTGCATGAGGCTCTCTGCTCAACAGGGAGCCTGCTGCCCCTTCTCTCTCTGCCTGCCTCTCTTTCTACTTGTGATCTCTCTCTTTCTGTCAAATAAATAAATAAAAATTTTAAAAAAATAGATTCAAGTATAAGTGATATCATACAGTATTTGTTTTTCCACTTTCTGACTTGTTTCATTAGCATAATGCCCTGAACTCCCAACCATATTGGCACAAATCTCAGGATTCCCTTCTTTTTATGACTGAATAATATATATATATATATACACACACACACACACACACACACACACACATCAACTTGGTATATATTTGCAAATATATATAAATGTATATATATATGCAAATAATGCTACAATTAACATGAGATTACAGATATCTTTTTTTTACAGATATCTTTTTGAGATAGTAATTTTATTTCTTTATGGTAAATATTCAGAAGTGGGTTTATTGAACCATATTTATTGTCTTTAAAGAAAAATGCCAAAATTAGCACTAGCTTAAACTCTTTTACCATTATTCTGAAGACACAAATCAATGTAAAAATACTAAAAACTTATATATCTGTTATCACAAAGCAAAATTCCTATTATGTGCAAATAATATAATTTTTTACTTGGAAAAAATACAGATCATCTACAAGTTTATCAACATCAAAAAATGAATACCTCTATGATGAAAGAGAATAGAATTGAGGAATAGATACACAAATGGCACAAACTGCACTATAAAATTTTATTTCATTATTGTATAGAATTATACAAAATGTTAATATTTATAAAAGCCATGATTCACATAATTTATACTATCCCTATATTTTATAATATGAAAATAAAAATTAATATTTGTCTCATAAGAATAACAATAATGTATTATAAAATAATAGAAAGTAACAATTCATGTTATTTATCTTGATTTATAAAGATAATTATGAAAATAATAAAATAATGCCTTTATTTCCACAGAGATAGCCAGTAGTGCTAGAGGGCAACACTCCATAAGTTAAGTATTAATTTCCTTCACATCAATCTTGAATTAAAAAAAAATTCCAGCAAAAATTATGGATCCAAGAAATTTAGTTGTAACAGTTTATCTCTCCACTAAAAAATTAAGGAAATCCAGTAAGTTCAACCTAGAGTTATTTCCCTACCAAAGAAAAATATTTAATATAAATAAATGGAAACCCAAAGCATAGCCTGAATACACATCCAAAAAAATAAAAGATAACCTTAATGAATTGAATAGAACAGAGTCCAAAAAAAGGGCAATGGCATGTCAAATCAATTATGAAAGAAAAGCCTATTTAATAAATGAACATGGTATTGGTGAATATCTGAATTGAAAATCAATAGTAAATTAAGTGACTATCAAAAAAGAATAATATTCAATCCTCTGTAAGAAAGTATAATAAAATAAATATGTTTACCTTTAAAAATCATGTCACTTGGGACTCCTGGGTGGCTCAATGTGTTAAAGCCTCTGCCTTTGGCTCAGGTCATGATCTCAGGATTCTGGAATTGAGCCCCACATCAGGCTCTCTGCTCAGCAGGGAGCCGGCTTTCCCCTCTCTCTCTGACTGCATCTTTGCCTACTTGTGACCTCTCTCTCTCTGTCAAGTAAGTAAATGCAAATCTTTATAAAAAATAAAAAAATAAAAATCATGTCACTTTTAATTAGAGATAAACTAGAAAGCAATATTTAGATATGAATTTCTACAAGATCTGTAATGAATTGCATCTGCACTGATATATTTACACCACATTAGTTGGACATAGAGGGCTAAGATTAGAGGACTCCTTTGGAATTCAATCAGGTTTTTTGTTTTCTGTTTGGTTTTTTATTTGGTAGGAAGATTCAAAGAGATAAAGATGAACTTTTTATTAGGCTCTTCTTTTTAAGTTAACATATAATGTATTATTGGTTTCAGAGGTACAGATTGATGATGATGAGAATCATCAATCTTATTAAATAACCAGTGCTTATTACATCACATGCACTCTTTAATGTCCATCCTCCCACCCCTTACCCCCTCCCCTCCAGCAACCCTCAGTTTGTTTCCTCAAATTAAGAGTCTCTTATGGTTTGTCTCCTACTCTGGTTTTGTCTTCTTTTATTTTTTCCTCTCTTCTCCTATGACACTGTTTTGTTTCTTAAAGTCTACAAAACATCAGTGAGATAATATGATAACTGTCTTTTCCTGATTAACTTATTTCACTTTCACTTAGCATAATACCCTCTAGTTCCATTCACATCCTTGCAAATGACATGAATTTTTTTTTTCCTGATGGCTGTGTAATATTTCGTTGTACACAAATATACACCACATCTTCCTTATCCATTCATCTATTAATGGACATCTCAGCTCCAATAGTTTGGCTATTCTGGACATTGCTGCTATAAACATTGGGGAGCTGGTGCCCCTTCAGATCACTATACTATATGTTTGGCATAGATAACCAGTAGTGCAATTGCTGCATCATAGGGTAGATCTATTTTCAACTTTTTGAGGAACTTCATACTGTTTTCCAGAATGGCTGTACCAGCTTGCATACCCACAAACAGTTTAGGAGGGCTTGCTTTCTCTGCATCCTTGCCAACATCTGTCAGTTCCTGACTTATAGATTTTAGCCATTCTGACTATTGTGAGGTGGTATCTCACTGTGGTTTTGATTCGTAGTTCCCAGCTGAATGATGTTGAGCATCTTTTCATGTGTCTGTTGGCCATTTGGATGTCCTCTTTGCAGAAATGTCTGTTCATGTCTTCTGCCCATTACTTAATTAGATTCTTTGTTCTTTGGGTGTTGAGTTTGATAAGCTCTTTTTAGATTTTGGATACTAGACCTTTATCTAATATGTCATTTGCAAATATCTTCTCCCATTCTATGGATTGTCTTTTGGTTGGTTGACTGCTCCTTTGCTGTGTGAAAGCTTTGTATCTTGATGAAGTCAGAATACTTCATTTTTGCCTTTAAACAAAGTCAAAAACATTTTTGCCTTTGGATACATGTCTAGCAAGAAGTTGCTGTAGCTGAGGTCGACAAGGTTGCTGCCTGTGTTCCCATCTAGGATTTTGATGTATTCCTGTCTGACATTGAGATCTTTTATCCATGTTGAGTCTACTTTTGTGGGTGGTGTAGGGAAATGGTCCAGTTTGATTCTTCTGCATGTGGCTGTCCAATTTTCCCAAAATCATTTGCTGAAGAGACTATCTTCTCTACTTTGAATATTCATTCCTACTTTGTCAAAGATGAGTTGACCATAGAGGTGAGGGTCCATTTCTGGGTACTCTATTTTGTTCCATTGATTTACGTGTATGTTTTCATGCCAGTATCATGCTGTTTTGATGAAAACAGCTTTGTAATAGTGCTTGTAGTCCAGAATCATGATGGCACCAGCTTTGGTTTTCTTTTTCAACATTCTTTTGGGTATTTGGTGTCTTTTCTTGTTCTACACAAATTTTAGGATTGCTTGTTCCAGCTTTCAGAAAAAAACATTTATGGTATTTTGATAGGGATGGCATTGAATGTGTAGATTGTTCTAATTTTCTAGGTAGCATATACATTTTAACAATATTTTTTCTTCCAATCCATGAGTACAGAATGTTTTTCCATTTCTTTGTGTCTTCCTTGATTTCTTTCCTAAGTGTTCTATAGTTTTCTAAGTACAGATCTTTTGCCTCTTTGGTTAGGTTTATGTCTAGATATCTTATGGTTTTGGGTGACATTGCAAATGGGATTGTCTCCTTATTCTCTCTTTCTTCTATGTCATTGTTAATATATAGAAATACAAATGATTTAGGTGCATCACTTTTATATCCTGCCACTGCTGAATTCCTGTATGAGTGCTAGCAGTTTGGGGGTTTTCCACCTAAAGTATCATGTCATCCGCAAAGAGTAAGAGTTTGGTTTCTTCTTTGTCAATTTTGATGTCTTTTATTTCTTTTTGTTGTCTGATTGCTGAGGGTAGGATTTCTAGTACTGTGTTGAACAACAGTGATGAGAGTGGGCATCTCTCCCTGATCTTAGGGGGAAAGCTCTCTGTTTTTCCACCTTGAGAATGATATTCCTACAGGCTTTTTATATATGGCTTTTATGATATTGAGGTATGTTCCCTCTATCTCTACACTGTGAAGAGTTTTAATCAAGAAAGGATACTATATTTTGTCAAAAGCTTTTTCTCATCTATTGAGAAAATCATGTCATTTTTGTCTTTAATATATGTAGGGTATCATATTGATTGCTTTGTGGATATTGAATTACCCTCGCAGCGCAGGAACAAACCCACTTGATTGTGGTGAATAATCCTTTTAATGTACTGTTGGATCCTATCAGCTAGCATTTTGGTGAGAATTATTGCATCAATTTTTATCAGGGACATTGGTCTATAATTCTCCCGTTTCATGGAGTCTATCTCCTTTGGGAATCAAGGTAATGCTGGCCTCATAGAATTAGTTTGGAAGCTGTCCATCCATTTCTATTTTTTGAAACAGTTTCAGAAGAATAGCTATTTATTCTTCTTTAAATATTTGGTAAAATTCCCCTGGAAAGTCATTTGGCCCTAAGATCTTTTTTGTTGGGAGATTATTGTATTACTGCTTCAATTTCCTTGCTGGTTATGGGTCTGTTCATGTTTCCTATTTCTTTCCTGTTTTGGTTTTGGTAGTTTATGCATCTTTAAGAATGCATGAATTTCTTCCAGACTGCCTCATTTGTTGGTGTATGGTTGCTCATAATATGTTTTTATAAGTGTATTTCTTCAGTGCTGGGTGTTATCTTGCCTCTTTCATTCATGATTTCACTTATTTGGGTCCTTTCTCATTTCTTTTTGATAAATCTGACCAGGGGTTTATCAATCTTATTAATTATTTTAAGGAACCAGCTCCTAGTTTCATCAATCTGTTCAACTATTCTTTTGAATTCTATTTCATTGATTTCTGCTCAAATCTTTTTTATTTCTCTTCTCCTGCTGGGTTTAGGTTTTATTTGCTGTTCTCTCTCAAGCTTTGTAGAGTTAGGCTGTATATTTGAGAACTTTCTTATTTCTCTAGAAAAGCTTGTCTTGCTGTATACTTCCCTCTGAGGACTGCCTTTACTGCCTCCCAAAGAGTTTGAACAGTTCTGTTTTCATTTTTGTTTCTATAAATTGTTTTTAATTCTTCTTTCATTTCCTGATTGACCCATTCATTCTTTAGTAGGATGCTCTTTAGTTTCCTTGTACTTGAGTTCATTATAAATTTCCTCTTGTGATTGACTTCCAGTTTCAAAGCATTGTGGTCTGAAAATATGCAGGGAATGATCCCAATCTTTTGGTACAGGTTGTGACCTCATTGTGACCCAGTATGTGATGTATTCTGGGGAATGTTCCATGTCAACTCTAGAAAAATGTGTATTCATTGCTTTAGGATGGAATTTTCTGAATATATCTGTTAAGTCCTTCTGGTCCTGTGTGTCATTCAATGCCCTTATTTCCTTGTTGATCTTCTGCTTAGACGATCTGTCCATTGCAGTGAAGGAGATGTTAAAATCCCCTACTATTATTGTATTAACAGATGTGTTTCTTTGATCTTATTATTATGTGGCTTATATAATTGGCTGCTCCTGTGTTAGGTGCATAAATATTTACAACTGTTACATCTTTTTATTGAGAAAACACTTAATAATTATAATATAGTGTCCTTCTTCATCTCTTATTACAGTCTTTCATTGAAAATCTAATTTGTATGATATAAGGATTGACATCCCAGCTTTCTTTTGTATGTTCATTAGCATTATAAATCATTCTCTACCCCCTCTTTCAACCTGGTGGTGACTTTGGGTCTGAAGAAGACTCTTGCAGACAGCATATCAATGGGTCTTGATTTTCTTATACAATCTGATATTGTGTGTCTTTTGACTGGGACATTTAGCCCATTTACATTCAGGGTAACATTGAAAGATTTGAATTTAGTTCAAAAGACCTATAAAGTCTTGTAACTGTGGACTATCTCTGTTCCTTTCTGGTCTATGTTACTTTGGGACTATCTTCCTTTAAAGGTTCCCTTTTAATACTTCTTGTAGGTCTGGTTTGGTGATCACAAATTCTTTTAGTTTCTATTTGTCTTGGAAGATTTTTTTTTAAAGATTTTATTTATTTATTTGTCAGAGAGAAAGAGCATGCACAAGTAGGCAGAGAGTGGCAGGCAGAGGCAGAGGGAGATGCAGGCTCTCTGCTGAGCAAGGAGCCTGATGTGGGACTCGATTCTAGGACTCTGGGATCATGACTTGAGCTGAAGGCAGCTGCTTAACCAACTGAGCCACCCAGGCATCCTGTCTTGGAAGTTTTTTTTAATCTCTCCTTCTATTGTGAATGATACCCTAGTTGGATAGAGTATTTTTGGCTGCATATTTTTTTCCTGTAGTATCCTGAATACATCATGCCAGTCCTTTCTGGCCTGCAAGGTCCATGTGGATAGGTCTTCCACCAGTCAAATGTTTCTACCACTGTAGGTTAAGACGCTCTTGTCCTGAGCTGCTTTTATGATTTTCTCTTTGTCTCTGATATTTGGAAGTTTCATTATTAAATATTGGAGTGTTAACCTATTTCTATTGATTTTGAGGTGGGTTCCCTATGCCTTCTAGATTTTGAAGCCTGTTTCCTTCTCGTGATAAGGGAAATTTTCTGCTATAATTTGCTCCACTATTTTTTCTACCCCTACCCCCTGTCTCTCTGTCTCTCTTTCCTCTTCTGGAATTTGAGTTATTTTAATATGGTCTTGCTTTATGGTATCATTTATCTCTTGAATTTTCCCCTCATGATCCAGTAGTTGTTTATCTATTTCTTTCTCAGCTTCTTTATTCTCCATCATTTGGTCTTCTATATCATGAATTCTCTCTTCTGCCTCATTTATTCTAGCAGTTAGAGCCTCCATTTTTTATTGCATCTCATTAATAGTTTTTTTTATTTTATTTATTTTATTTTTATTTTTATATTTTATTTTATTATATTTTTATTTTATTTTATTTTATTTTATTATATATTTTATTTTATTTATTTTTATTTATTTTTATTTTGACTTGATTAGATTTTAGTTCCTTTATTTCTCCAGAAAGGGATTCTCTTGTGTCTTCTGTGCTTTTTTCAAGTCCAGCTAGTATCTTTATAATAATTATTTTGAACTCGAATTCTGACATCTTTCCTATGTCCACACTGATTGGGTCCCGGGCAGTCAGTACTGCCTCCTTTCTCTTATTTGAGGTTTGTTTTTCCATCTTGTCATTCTCTCCAAATAATAGATGCGGTAGAGAACAAGATACAAAAAATGGCAACATTGACCATAGAGAAATATACACTAAAGAAATCAGATGAGCCCTGAAACTGAAAAAAATAAAATAAAAAAACACACCTGAAAAAAAATATATAACAAGAAAATAACCAGGCAGATGGACCAAACATTGGACCCCATGTGTATTTAAGTCTGTTTCTTAGACAACTAGATCCCAAAATTGTAAAAAAAAGGAAAAAAATTATATGTGTACAAAAATAAAATTAAATACCATGATAGGATAGAATATAACTGAAAAAAAATGGTAATCAAAGACAAGAAAAACACAAAAGAGTTGGAAAAAAATGGAAGGGATATAGACAGACATGTTAGTAGAACAGAGGAACACACTGTCTCCTGAGTGAATTTCGGCCAGTTTTTAGAACAAACTACATCTCAAAATTGTGAAGAAAGAAAACATATAATATATAAATTTGCTCAGGAGGATCCTGAGACCACACTGTTCCAGTTAATGTTCCACCCCCACTTAGCCACTTGAGCAACATCCTTTACCTGAGCCAACTTCTAAAAGTTCTGATTTTGTGGTCCACTGCTATATCACTTGGTGATATCTGGCTGATGGTGATATCTGGCTTCTCCTCCCATAGTCTATTTTTCCATATGTGGTCTTGGATTCACTTCTCTGCATCTCTTACCTTGCAGAAAATGGTCACTTGTCTGTGGAGTTGCCTTATTCGTTTCTTGGATCTCTGGTTGAGTTTGCAGGTTTTCAGAATGACCTGATAACTATCTAACTGAATTCCTGGGACCAGACAAAATTAAAATCTCCTAATTTGTCCTCTTGGGCTCCTCCCCTATTAAAGCTCTTTTTTTTTTAATTTAATTTTATTTTCTCAGTGTTCCAAGATTCATTGTTCATGCACCACAGCCAGTGCTCCATGCAATGCGTGCCCTCCTCAATACCCACCACTAGGCTCACCCAACCCCACACTCCCTCCCCTCCAAAACCCTCAGTTTGTTTTACTTACAAGAGGAGCTGGCCTATATATCTCTTTAAAATATATCATAGCTCCAATATTTATGTAGACTTTCTATTCTGAATATCAGTTGTCCATCTTCCTGACACAACTCAAGTGTCAACATCCAGCAACAGAGTGGTACATTTGTTACAATTGTTGAACCCACAATGACACATCATTCCCCATAGTTTACATTACAGTTCAATCTTGGTGTTGTACATTCTGTGAGTTTTGACAAATGTGTAATGATGTGTAACCATCATTATAGAATCATACAGAGTAGTTTTACTATCTTAAAATTGCTCTGTGCTCTGCCACTTCATCTGCCTCCCTTACCCTTTTCTAGAATGTTATTTGATTGGAATCATATACTATGTGTGATTTCAATTTGACTTCTTTCACTTAATGATATTCATGTAAATCTCTCCATGTCTTTTGATGGCTTAATAGTTAATTTTTTTAATGTTAAATATTTCATTGTCTGAATGTCTTATGGTTTATTTATCCACCACTTGCTCAAGGACATGTTGGTTGCTTATAGGTTTTGGCAATTATGTGCAATGCTGCACATATGTGAAAACCTTCATGAGTAAGGGTTTGTGTGGACATAAGTTTTCATTCATTTGGGTAAATATAAAGAAATATTATTGGGGATAAAAAGAGTATGCTTAGTTTTGTGGGAAATCTGACTAGGTTTTAAAATTCATTTTCTCATTCTTCTAGAAACTCAATTTTGTTGCCCAGACAGCTGCAACTTTGTCTTATCTGTGCAATATTTTAATTGTCTTTAAATGGTTTGACCAATCCTAAACATGTTTTGTTATTTTCTGAAATTTATATGTCATGTCACATGTAAAGTACATCTGATATAAATTAAAATTTTTAACTTTTTCTATAGAAAAGTAATTGAAATTTATAGATGAATAAATTTATAAGCTTAAAATATGAAAAGAAAAATTCTAACACAAGTATTTAAGGAAAAGAAAAATAGTTTGAATTTTTGTAAAATTATAACTTTATGACTCAACATGCCATAATCAAAGGTAAATTATTAGTAGGACACTGTAAGCAATATTTGCAAGTTTTGTAAGGCACAAATGATAATTTGGGGTGAGTTTGGATCAGTATTACCCATATAGACATTTATGTCTGAGAAAAGTCTGACAGGGTCATATCTAAGGATCATACATAAACTACATGTATAATCAGTTTCACAAAAATTTCATGTAAGCAGCTCAATTCTAGGATAGCCAAAGGTCATTAATTCCTCTATTGATCTACCAGAAAAAAAGAAGAGCCCTCTGCAATTGAAACCTCCAGTTATTTTATTGTCATGTTCAGACTACACTAAAGGGTATTTTGGACATGCAAATAGACAATAAATACAACTAAGATTTATAAGAAAAGACAATTAAGAGCAGTAAACTCATATATTATTCAGATATTGGAGTTAGCAAAAAAAAAATTAAAGAACTATGGCTTGTTTTAAAGAAAATGATGAAAAAAACTTACAAAAGAAAGGATGCAGAATTTCTCCAGAGAATTAAAATGTATTTAAAGAAAACATAGTAACATTGTAAATATAAAATTAAAATATCTGAGCTGGAGAAATAAATGGATGAATGAACTGTAAAGCAGTTTAATGGAATATAACGAATCTGAAGCATAGGAAGACAAAATATGGAAAAGAAGGGGAAAATGTGTGATTCACATGGGAACACCCAAAACATTTATTGTATTGTTTTTAGTATAATTGGAATGAGGGAATGGGACACAGCCACATTGAAGGAGATAACGGCTGATGATTTTTAGAAACTGACAGAGGGTAATGACCCACAGATTTAAGAAGCTCAGCAAACCCCAAACAGGATAATACAAGTACACTAAGCAAATAAGAAGACTGTTAAACTTGAACTTAAAACACAAAACCAAAACAAAACAAAAGCAAATAACAGTTATTTACTTGAGACACTTTATCTTTTTTTTTTTTTTTTTTTTTTTAGAATGAGAGAGAAAGAATGCCCGCACGAGTGGGGAGAGGGGCAGGGGGGAAAAGGAGAGAATTGTGGGGATTGATTCTGGGCTCAATCCCACAACCCTGAGATCACCACCTGAGCAGAAATTAAGAGTCAGCTGCTTAACCTACTGAGCCCTCGGCACCCCAAGAGACACTTCAAATATAAAAATTCCTGGGGGGCCTGGGTGGCTCAGTCGTTAAGTGTCTGCCTTCGGCTCAGGTCATGATCCCAGAGTTCTGGGATCAAGCCCCGCATCAGGCTCCTTGCTCTGCAAGAAGCCTGCTTCTTCCGCTACCATTCCCTCTGCTTGTGTTCCCTCTCTCGCTGTGTTTCTTTCTGTCAAATAAATAAAATCTTTAAAAATAAAAAAAAATTCCTATAATTGATAGGGTTAGTCTAAACAAGTGGAAAAGGATATCCTGAAAACAAGAAAGCCAATGATATACCATATTAACCAAAATGATAATTCAAGGTGAAGTGCTAGAGGTTAAGATAGAATTTCATAATGATCAAAGGATCAATTCACCAGAAATATAATTTTTATATTCTAATAATAAGAAAGTTTTAAAATATATATAATGAAAATTAAAATAATAAATAGGAAATAGAAAATTTACAGATCATCTTTCATTTACACAGTTGCAAAATTCTTAAATTGAATGTTAATAGAATGAACCACAGAATGTAAAAATGGTAGATGTCAAAAAGTATAAAAATTAATTTGACATATTGTGTCAATCATTGCAATAAACCTTTTTAAATAAAGAAGAACAATTGATCATTTGATAGATGTAAAGAAAATCATTTAATAATATTCAAGAACCATTCATGATAAAAATTGTTTAGCAAACTAGGAATACAAGTGAAATTCTTGGGGTGCCTGGGTAGCTCAGTTGGTTAAGTGACTGCCCTCAGCTCAAGTCATGATCTTGGAGTCCCAGGATCAAGTCTCACTCTGGGGTCCTAGCTTTGTGGGGAATCTGCTTCTCCCCCTGACCTTCTCCCCTTTCATGCTCTCTCTTACTCAGTCTTTCTCTCAAATAAATAAATAAAATCTTTTTTAAAAAAATGAAATTCTTTAACCCAATAGAGTATATGTTATATAGTATGGTGGTTCTAGTCTATACAATATACAATAAGGCATGTTAAGGCAACAAAATTTAAAGGTGTCAAGACTAAAATACATTTTATATATATATATATATATATATATAACTGTTATGATTTACAGATGATAGGCTATATATTAAAAAATTCAAAATAATCTATAGACCTGTCAGTTGAATTAATAACTAATTTCAGCAAAAAATCCATTTAAAAAATCCATTTAATATAGTTAACATAAAAATTAAATGAAAAATCCATTTAATTTATATAAACCAATAACAATTATAAAATTAAGCTTAAAACACCATAGCTAGGAAATGTAGTTATTGTGATTGTTATTTTTTGCTAGGAATATTGTTACCAGAACAAAATTAATTTATATTACCAAATAAGAAGAAATTATACTTGTATTAATTTTTTATTGTTGCTATAACAAATTACCACAAATTTAGGGCCTTAAAACACAAATCTATCTTAGAGTTCTGGTTAAAAGTTAAAAAGTTAAAAGTTCTGGTTAAAAGCCCAAAATGGGTCTTAAAGGTCTTGAATTCTTTCTCCAATTAATTCCTTCTAAAGGAAAAATTCTTTGTTTTGCCTTTCCAGCTTCCAGTGACCCTTTACATTTGTTGGCTCCTAGACTCACATCAGTCTGATTTCTACTATGTTGTCACATCTCTTTCTCAACCCTCTCTTGCCTCCTTCTGTCACTTGTAAGGATCTTTGTAATGACATTTTCTCCACCCTATAATCCAAGATAATGGCCCCATTTCAAAAGGGTTAACATTACTATTTCTAGTCCAATATATTAGTTGTTTACAACAATAAATTTCTAGTTTACAACATATAAAGTACCAGATTCTAGATATTAGGACATGAATATCTTTGGAAGGAGTGCTATTCTACCTTGTGTACTGTTATGTAAAAAGCTGGTGGTCTCTTGTGCAAAACAATCAATCTAAATCCCAAAAGATGATGAACTGAGAGGGCTACTCTGTTCAAAATATGTTTACTTTTCAGATTAGCTTCTCATTCATTTATTTTATCTATGAGCCTGACACCTAGAAGTAAAATCCTATTATCAACTATGTCATTACCAAAATATTTTTTCAAGTTTCTACTTAAATTCCAGTTAGTTTATAGTGTAATATTAGTTTTAGATATAGAGTTTAGTGACTCATCACTTCCATACAACATCCAGGGCTCATCACAAGTTCTCTCTTCAATATCTATCACCCATTTAATCCATCACCTTACCCATATCGCCTATAGTAATCATCAGCTTGTTTTCTATAGTCAAGAGTCTGTTTTATGGTTTCCAGGTTTTTCCCCCTTGCCTTATGTTCATCTGTTTTGTTTCTTAAATGCCACATATGAGTGAAATCAGGGTATTTGTCTTTCTCTGACTGACATATATTGCTTAATATAATACTCTCTAGCTCTATCCATGTTATTTTAAATGTAAGATTTCATTCTTTGTGGCTGAGTAATATTCCATTACCACCTCTTCTTTATCCATTCATCAGTCAATGGACATTTGTGCTCTTTCTATTGTAGATAATGGTGCTATAAACATCAAAGTGCATGTATCTTTTTTATTTAACTTATAGAATCTACTTTTTTGTATCCTTTTTGTCAATACCTACAAGTGCAATTACTAGATCATGGGATACATCTATTTTTCACTTTTTGAGAAACCTCCATACTGTTTCCCAGAGTGGCTGCACCAGTTGCATTTGCACCAACAGTGTAAGAGTGTTCCTCTTTCTCTACATCCTTGCTAGCATCTGTTGTTTTCTGTCTTGTTAATTTTAGCCATTCTGACTGATGTGAGGTGATATCTCACTGCGGTTTTGATTTGTATTTTACCGATGATGAGTGATGTTGAGCATCTTTTCATGCATTGGTTGGCCAGGCCAACTGTATATCTTTGGAAAAATGTGCATTCATGTCTTCTGCCCATTTCTTAATGGGATTATTTGATTTTAGGATTTTTAGTTTGAGAAGTCCTTTATAGATTTTGGATGTTAACACTTTATCAGATATGTCATTTTTAAATATCTTCTCCCATTCCAAAGATTACCTTTTAGTTTTGTCATTTTCTTTGTTGTGCAGAAGTTTTTGTCTTGATCAAGTCCCAATAGTTTATTTTTTGCTTTTGTTTCCATTGCCTCAGTAGACATATCCAGTAAGAAATTTCTATGACCCATGTCAAAGAGGTTACTGCCTGTGTTCTTCTCCAGGATTTTTAGGGTTTTCTGTCTCACATTTAGGTCTTTCATCTGCTTTGAGTCTATTTTTGTGCATTGTATACAAACATGGCCTAGTTTCATTCTTTTGCATATTTTCCAGTTTTCCCAACACCATTTGTTGAAAAGACTGGCTTTTTCCCATTGGATATTCTTTCCTGCTTTGTCGAAGATTAGTTGAACATAGTTGTGGGACCATTTCTGGATTTTCTATTCTGTTTCTTTGATCTCTGTGTCTGTTTTTGTGCCAGTACCTTACTATCTTGATCACTACAGCTTTGTAATATAACTTGAAGCCTGGAATTGTGATGTCTTCAGCTTTGCTTTTCTTTTTCAAGAGTGCTTTGGCTATTTGGGGTCTTTTGTGGTTCCATACAAATTTTAGGATTATTTGTTCTAGCTCTGAAAAATGCTGGTGGTATTTTAATAGTGATTGCTTCAGGTAGTATAGATATGTTTTTTTAAGATTTTATTTATTTATTCATCAGATAGAGAGAGCACAAGCAGGGGGAGCAGCAGGCAGAGAAGGTAGAGGGAGAAGCAGGCTCCCCACTGAGCAAGGAATCAGATGCAGTACTTGATCCCAGGATCCTGGGATCATGACCTGAGCTGAAGGCAGCGGCTTAACCTACTGAGCCACCCAGGCATCTCTAGTATAGACATTTTAACAATATTCATTCTTCCAATTCATAAGCATGGAATATTTTTCCATCTATATGTGTTATCTTCAATTCCTTTCTAGGTATTTTTATAGTTTTCGGAGTATAGGTCTTTCACCTCTTTGGCTAGGTTTATTCCTAGTTACCTTATGGTTTTGGGTGCAATTGTAAATGGGATTGATTCCTTGATTTGTCTTTCTGCTGCTTTGTTATTGGAGTATAGAAATGCAACAGAGTTCTGTACATTGATTTTGTATCTTGCAACTTTACTGAACGTGTGTATCAATTTTTGCAATATTTTGGTGCAGTCATTTGGGTTTTCTACATAGAGTATCATGTCATCTGCAAATAGTTACACTATTTGTTACACTTCTTCCTTTCTGATTTCAATGCCTTTTCTTTTTTTGTTTGTTGTCTGATTGCTGAGGCTAAGACTTCCAGTACTATGTTAAATAACAATGGTGAGAGTGGACATCCCTGTCTTATTCTTGACCATAGAGGAGAAGTTCTCACTTTTTCTCCATTGAAGATGATATTAGCTGTGGATTTTTCATAGGTGGGCTTCGTAATGTTGAGGAATGTTCCCTCTACCCCTACTTTGTTGAGGGTTTTTATCAAGAATGGTTATACTTTGTCAAATGTTTTTCTGCATCTCTTGAGATCATTTAACTGCTCTCTTTTTATTAATGTTGTATATCATGTTGACTGACCTTCAAATATTGAACTACCCTTGCAACCCAGGAATGAATCCTACATGGTGAATGATTCTTTTGATATGCCATTGGATTCATTTTGCTAGCATCTTGTTGAGAATTTTTGCATCTACGTTTATCAAGGATATTGGCCTGTAGTTCTCTTATTTAATGGATTCTTTGTCTGGTTTTGGAATCAGGGTAATGCTGGCCTCATAGAATTTGTTTGGAAGTTTCTATTTTTTGGAATAGTGTGAGAGTAGGTATTAATTGTTCTTTAACTGTTTGATAGAATTCTTCTGGGAAGCCATTTGCCCCCAAGCTTCTGTTTTTTGGGAGATTTTTGATTACTGATTCAATTTTGTTGCTGGTTATTGATCTGTTCAAGTTTTCTATTTCTTCTTGTTTCAGTTTTGGTAGTTTATATGTTTTTAGAAAGGTATCCATTTCTTCAAAATTGTACAATTTGTTGGCATAAAGTTTTTCATAATATTCTGTTATAATTATTTGTATTTCAGTCGTATTCATTGTTATTCCTCCTCTCCCATTTGTGACTTTATTTATTTGGGTCTTTTCTTTTTTTTTTTTTTCCTTTTTGGTAAGTCTGGCTAGGTATTTATCAGTTTTACTAATTTTTTTCAAAGAACCATCTTTCGATTTCATTGATCTCTTCTGATTTTCTTTGATTTTTGTTGCTATATCATTTATTTATACTATAATCTATATTATTTCCCTTCTACTAGCTTCATATGTTGTTCTTTCTCTAGCTTCTACTGGTGTAAGTTTCATTGGCTTATTTGAGACTTCCAATGCTTCTTGAGGTAGGCCTGGATATACTTCCCTCTCTCTTAGGGAAGTGCTTTGCTGCATCCCAAAGGTTCTGGACCATCGCAGTTTCATTTTTATTTGATTCCATGTATTTTTTAATTTCTTCTTTGATTTTCTTGTTAACATATGCATTTTTTAGTAGGATGTTCTTTAGCCTCCATGCATTTGTGGTTTTTCCAATTTTTTTTTGTTTGGTTGACTTCAATTTTCATAATGTTGTGGTCTGAAAATATGCATAATATGGTCTCAATCTTTTTGTACTTGTTGGGACCTAATTTGTGACCCTGTATGTAATTTATTGTGGAGAATGCTTCATGTGCACTCAAAAAGAATGTGTATTCTGTTTCTTTAGGATGAAATGTTCTGAATATATCTATGAAGTCAATCTGGTCCAGTGTGTCATGCAAAGATATTGTTCCTTGTTCATTTTCTGCTTAGATGATCTGTCCATTTAATGTAAGTGGGGTGTAAAGTCCCCTAATAATATTGTATTATTTTCAATGAGTTCCTTTATGTTTCTTATTAGTTGTTTTATATAATTGGGTGCTCCCATGTGGAGGGCATAAATATTTGCAATATTTAAATATGCAATAATAGATCTTCTTGTTGGATAGACCACTTTATTAGGATATAGAGACCTTCATCATCAATTTTTACAGTCTGGCCTAAAATCTACTTTGTCAATTACAAATATTGATACTCAGGCTTTCTTTTTATTTATTTTTTAAATTTTATTTATTTATTTTTTTCAGTGTTACAAGATTTATTGTTTTGCACTACACCCAGAGCTCCATGCAGTACGTGCCCTCCTCAATACCCACCACCAGGCTCGCCCAAACCCCACACCCCTCCCCTCCAAAACCCTCAGTTGGTTGCTCATAGTCCACAGTCTCTCATGGTTCATCTCCCCCTCTGGTTTCCCCCCATTCACCCCTCCCTTCCTTCTCATAATGCCCTCCATGTTTTTCTTTACACTCAGCACGTAAGTGAGACCATAAGGTAATTGGTTCTCTCTGCTTGACTTATTTCACTCCACATAATCTCTTCCAGTCCCATCCATGTTGATACAAAAGTTGGATATTCGTCCTTTCTAACGGAGGCATAATTTTCCATTTCATATATATACCATATCTTCTTTATCCATTCATCTGTTGAAGGGCATCTTGATTCTTTCCACAGATGGCAATTGTGGCCATTGCTGCTATGAACATTGAGGTACAGGTGGCCCTTCTTTGTAATGCATCTGCTTCTTTGGGGTAAATACCCAGTAGTGCGATGGCAGGGTCATAGGGTAGCTCTATTTTTAATTTCTTGAGGTATCTCCACACTGTTTTCCAAAGTGGCTGCACCAGCTTGCAATCCCACCAACAGTGGAAGAGGGTGCCCCTTTCTCCACACCCTCTCCATTTGTTGTTTACTGTCCTGTTGATTTTGGCCATTCTAACTGGTGTAAGGTGGTATCTCAGTGTGGTTTTGATTGGAATCTCCCTGATGGCTAAAGATGATGAACATTTTTTCATGTGTCTGTTAGCCATTTGTATGTCTTCTTTGGAGAAGTGTCTGTTCATGTCTTCTGCCCATGTTTTGATGTAATTATCGGTTTTGTGAGTGTTGAGTTTGAGGAGTTCTTTAAAGATCTTAGATATCAGACCTTGGTCTGCAGTGTCATTTGTGAATATCTTCTCCTATTCTGTGGGTTGCCTGTTTGTTTTGTGGACTTTTTCCTTCGCTGTGCAAAAGCTTTTCATCTTGATGAGGTCCCAAAAGTTCAATTTCGCTTTTGTTTCCTTTTTCTTTGGAGACATGTCCTAAAAGAAGTTGCTGTGGCTGATGTCGAAGAGGTTACTGCACATATTCTCCTCTAGGATTTTGATAGATTCCTGCCTCATGTTGAGGTCTTTTATCTTTGTGTATGGTGTAAGAGAATGGTCAACGTTCATTCTTCTACATATACCTGTCCAATTTTCCCAGCACCATTTATTGAAGAGACTTTCTTTTTTCCACTGGATATTTTTTCCTGTTTTCTCAAAGATTATTTGACCATAGAGGTGCGGGTCCATATCTGTGCTCTCTATTCTGTTCCACTGCTCTATGTGTCTGTTTTTGTGCCAGTACCATGCTGTCTTGGTGATCACCACTTTGTAGTAAAACTTGAAATTGGGCAATGTGATGCCCCCAGCTTGGTTTTTCTTTGTCAGCATTTGCTTAGTGATTCAGAGTCTTTTCTGGTTCCATATAAATTTTAGGATTGTTTGTTCCAGGCTTTTGAAGAAATCCAGTGGAATTTTGATCAGGATGGCATTGAAAGTATAGATTGCTCGGGGCAGTATAGACATTTTAACAATGTTTATTCTTCCGATCCAGGAACATGGGATGCTTTTCCACCTTTTTGTGTCTTCTTCAATTTCTTTCATGAGTGTTTTGTAGCTCTTCGAGTACAGATCCTTCACCTCTTTGGTTAGGTTTATTTCCAGGTATCTTATGGTTTTTGATGCTATCGTATATGGAATAGATTCCCTAATTTCTCTTTCCACAGTTTCATTGTTAGTGTATAAGAAAGCCACTGATTTCTGTGCATTGATTTTGTATCCTGCCACATTGCTGAATTGCTGTATGAGTTCTAGTAGTTTGGGGGTGGAGTCTTTTGGGTTTTCCATAT
>CM053606.1:93485815-93502391 GCA_028646535.1 Procyon lotor | reverse complement strand
TTCCTCCATATGTAAGGGATCTCTTCCCCCTAGCTTCTCTCAGGATCTCTTGTCTAAAATTATAATTTGCAAATTTTATTATGATGTGTCTCGCTGTATTTCTAGACTCATTGATCTTGGCAGGTGTCCTTTCTGCTTCTAGGACATGTACCCTCGTTCCATTCCCCAGACTGGGGGAATTTTCGTTCAGAATTTGGTCAGCTATATCTTCTAGTCTTCTGTCTTTCTCTACCCCCTCTGGGATTCCAATAATTCTGACGTTGGAACGTTTCATGGTGTCATTGATTTCCCTAAGTCTCTTCTCATGATCCTGAGCAGTTTGCTCCAGCTGTCTTCCTGTCCTTTCTTCTCTATCATTTTATCTTCTAGATCACTAATTCTATCCTCTGTCTCTGTAACTCTAGCTGTTAAACTATTTAGATTGGATTGGATCTCACTGATAGTACTTCTTACATCGGCTATGCTGGATTTCATTTCTGCCTTTAGAGATTCTATATTGCCGTTGATCCTAACCATTACCTGGGTAATTGTCAGCCTGAATTCCCTTTCTGACATGCTGTCAATGTCCATGTCTAATAGTTCTGAGGGAGAGGGCGCAGTCTCTGGGTTCTTCCTCTGTTGGGTGTTCCTCCTCCTAGTCATTTTGATGGGAGGTGGATGAGAGGATGTATAGTTGGATATTTCGCCCAAGATCCAGGCACGGTGCGCTCTCTCTTCTGCTGTCTTCTGCTCCCGTAGAGATCCAGAATTGAAAAGTCTTGCTCCTCCGGCTGATTTCATGTGTGTTCAGCATGGTTTAGCAGATATCCAGCTCACTTTGGGGACAGGTTGCAACAGGGTGTCCTACCTCTCCGCCATCTTGCCCCGATCTCACTCAGGCTTTCTTTTGATGTCTGCTTGTATTGTTAATATTTCTCTATCCCTTATTTTCAATCTGCAGGTGTCTTTAGATATAAAATAAGTCTCTTGTGAGAAGTTTATACATAGGTCTTGTTTTATTATCCATTCTGATACTTTATGTCTTTGATTAGAGCATTTATTCCATTTACACTCAGCATAATTATTGATAGATATGAATTTAGTGCCATTTTATTACTTGTTTTGTGCTTGTTTCTGGAGATTTTCTCTGATCCCCTCTAGTCTTTGTCACTTTTGGTCTTCCTTTTCCACTCATAGTCCCCTTTGATATTTCTTGCAGGGCCAGTTTAATGGTTATGAGCTCCTTTGTTTGTTTGTTTGTTTTTGTCTGGGAAACTATTTCTCTTTCTCTTCTGAATTACAATTGATTGGTAGAGTACTCTTGGCTACAGATTTTCCCTATCTGGCACTTTGAATATATCATACTACTCTCTTCTGATCTGCCAAGTTTCTGTGGAGAGCTCTGCTGCTAACTTTATTGACGCTTCTCTGTAAGTTAGGAACTTTTGCCCTATTGCTTTTAAGATATTTTTTCTTTATATTTTGCAAATTTCACTACAATGTGTCTTGGTATTAGCCTGTTTCTGTTGATTTTGATAACAGTTATCTTTCCTCCTGGATTTGGGTGTCTGTTTTCTTCTCCAGATTAGGCAAATTTTCAGCTATTATTTCCACAAATAAACCTCCTGCTCCCATCTTCTCTATCTTCCTATGATATAAATGTTATTATGTTTGATAGGATCACTAATTTCCCTAAGTCCATTTTCATGATCCAAGATTTTTCTTTCTCTCTTTTGTTCAGCTTCATTTTTTTCCATAATTCTATCGTTTTTTTTTAAAGATTTTGTTTATTTGACAAAAAGAAACACAGTGAGAGAGGGAACACAAGCAGAAGGAATGGTAGTGGGAGAAGCAGGCCTCCTGCCAAGCAGGGAGCCCAATACGTGGCTCTATCCCAGGACTCTGTGATCATGACCTGAGCTGGAAGCAGATGCTTAACAACTGAGCCACCCAGTCACCCCTCCATAATTCTATCTTTTATATCATTTGTTCCTCTGCTTCTTCCATCCTTGTGGTATCATCTGTTCAGTTTCACATCTCAGTTATAGCATTTTCTATTTTGGTCTGATGAGTTTTTGCCTAGATCTCTGCCTTCCATGTGTTAGGAAAGCTTGTTATGTTTCTTACTCCTGAAAGTAGTGGGCTTATAAAGAAGATGTCATATTATGTCCAGGGCCTGACACTTCAGAAAGTGTCTCTGTTGTGTGCTGCAAGCACTCTACTGTTGTGTTATGGCTACTCTATCACTCAGATTAGTCCTCTGCAGAGTTTCTCCTTGCCTGCAGTAGGGAGTATTTGGACCTTGGCCAGAGTGTGGTGAGTTTTACCTAGATGTGCTCTGCTCTGTTTGTTAAAAGAGATCTAATGCTATTTCCACTATAACTGAGGCTTTGCAGAACTCTATGGTCAGTAGAAAGCCTGTGTGAATGGATTTGTGCTGGTCTTCTAGGGGAGAACCCTGCTGCCCTGGTCCTTAGGCACACTTGCTCAAGAAGAGGAGTGCCAAAGGAGTACTGTGGGGGTGGGACTTGATGTAAGCAGATCATGTAGACAGTATTGATGATGTGCTGCTTATTGAAGTTAGTTTATGCTGAGGGGTGGGGTAAAGGAAATGACCCCAGCCAGCTCCTCTGCCCATGGAGAGGGGAGTTCATACTTGTTGCTGTCAGGGAAGCCCTCCCTGTGTGTTCTAGGCATTTTCTACTTTACTATTTTTCACACTTTGTGTCCAGGTTTCTTGTCTGTCTGGAGCAGTGCAGTGCACTTTGGGCTCTATCCCAGCCAGGCTGGCTGAGTTTAGGAGCCTGGTGTGACAGGGACCTGCACTGGTCTTCTGGGGTAGGGTCTTGCCATGCTGAGATTTAAGCAGGTTGGACCCTGAAGGGAAGTCCCACCAGACTACAGGAATTTAGGATTTGAAGCAAAGCACACTAAAGAGCCAATGTCTGGATTAGTTACCTTCAGCAGCTGTCTCTGCACCTATCCTGACTGGCAGGGGAGGAAAATGGCACCTGTTGGCTCTTTTCTCCCTAGAGAGACAATGCCACCTCAGATGCACTCCAAGAAGAGAGAACAGTCCCTTCCAGGTATCTTAGATGCTCCTAAGATTATACCATCTGTCCCTGGGTTACCTGCCTGCCTCCTCTACAGGAGCACTGCAGTGTCCTTAGGGACATGCCATGGACCTCTAAAACTCCAGTGTTTGACATTTCTGGTTGCAAAAAACTAAAAAATCAGCACCTCTCATTTTCCCAGTCAATGACTTTGGGAAAGTGTTATCCTTGTGCGATCGCGTGTGCACTCCTCTCTTATTTTTCTCCATGACCAGGGCTTCCTTCGATCTGTAGCATCCCTGATCTATTTCTCCCCCAAACCACATTTCCATACTTCTTACCTTCCATGACATGACCTCTTCTCTCCCTCTAGTTGTGCGGTGGTTCAGATCAATTTCTTGGTTATTCAGAATCATTTGATATTTATGTAGTTGTGTTCAAGGAGTGAGGCAAGACTAGGGTCATTTTACTATACCACTATCTTAGCTCCTCCTACTGTACCAAAATGTTTTTATAAAAGAAAATAATTTTCAAATCTCTGCCTGCTGACTCACTGTTTAAAAAACTAGTTTATATAGAATAATTCTAACATTTTTGATAATACTTGGTTTTTTCGTTTACATTTACCTTAAACATTTTCTTTAACTATACATGTTTATACACACTCCAATATAAAATAGAAATTTTATATTATCCAGGTAGCAGTTTGGGAGACTATATACAATAATTCAGGGAATTTTGAAAATAGATAAGAAGATTTGAATCAATTTACATCGAGTTGTTAACTGAATACTTAATGAACAATTATTTTATCTGCACTTTAATTACCTTCATTCAATCCTTATTGGTATTCAATCACTGAAACAAAGCAAAATATGCAGTTGCTTAATTTATTATTAAATTACACAGCATGTCATTCTATCAAAATATTTTTTCCTCATAACATTCCATTTTCAGGGTGTTGAAACAGATTTTCTTTTTAGTCAAGACACTGAAGATACTAATACAGCAATAAATAAATAAATAAAATAAAGAAGGAAATACAAAATATTTTTTCCTTACCTGTGGAAGTTAAACTTTTTTCCTGCCAAATTGATAGTTGTGCAATTGGCAGTTGTTCAATACCAGTTTGCTCTGGCTAGAAAATCAAATGCAGATCTAATTATTTCAGCAAGTGAAATGGGGTATTTTTATCCTAAGCTCTTTATCTTGGAATGTCTTTCTCTCTCTACATCCAACTATTAGAGGGCACTTTGACAGAAAGTTGATAAACATTGAGCCTAATTCATACTGATATAGAATACAGTTACAATTTTATGCTATAACAATTTTTCCAAAATTTTTGTTTTGCAATTGACAACAAATATATTACTTCTTAATGCATAATTACATAAATTAAGACATGGTTTCATAAAATTCTGAGTATTATTAACCTATGTAATATGATGTACCCTGATATTTACTTGTATTATCTATTTTTTTCTTTATTTTTAAGATTTTATTTATTTATTTGTCAGAGAGAGAGAGAGAGAGTGCACTACCAGGGGCTGTGGTAGGCAAAGGGAAAAACAGATGAAGAAAGAAGCAGGTTCCCTGCTGAACAAGGAGCTGGATGTGGGACTTGATTCCAGGATCCTGCAATCATGACTTGAGCCTAGGGCAGACACTTAACTGATTGAGCCACCCAGAAATCCCTATATTTTTTTTTCTAAAGGAATTCTGGTCACAAGTCATTCTAATGAAAAAAAAAAATTTTTTTTAAATCTCAATCTGTAATTGGAAAGAGGATTCCTGAAAGCCAAGTGCTTGACTACATGGGCCCAGGTATAAAACAGCTTCCACAGCATTACAAACACTGCTTCTCTGAAAATTTTACAATGATAGTGATCTTGCAATATTTTTGTGACTATTCCATTAGCAGGTCTACTGTCTGCTTTTATTCAGAGAATATATTGTCAGTCTCAGGATCTTATAAACACACAATATCTATTGAAATAATCCTGGATTCTGTTTTCTCCCTCACTAACTACATACCATCATTCATTAAGTCCTATTTCCATTGTATCACTCTAATCAGCAGTATTGTTACTTGTACACTGTAATTTATTACATGATTTCAGTGCCTCCATCCTTGGCCTTTCTCAGCTCAGAATCCTCTTATTAAAACATAAATTTGATCTCATGAATCCTAATGCTTCTGCATTGCAAGTGCACAAATATCTAAGTTATCTAAAGAGGCCTCAGTGTTCAACTCATTGTCATTCTTATCTGCATCAGCTTGCTTTTAATTCATAGCAAATCAGCCCAGAGGTGGATGGCTGAGAATTATATTACAAGATTTCACAATTTTGTTGCCTGGCAAGTTGGGCTGGGCTCCATGAGAAGGTCGACTGCTTATCCCCACAACTGTGGGTAGCAGCCAGGTTAACTGGGGATGAGCTGACTCCTGGCTGGACTGCCTCAATTTTTTCCCCACATATGTCTTATCCTCTAGCATGACAGCCAGTTTGAGAAGAGAATAATTGTGCAAAGCTTAGGCTTGGAAATGATATGACAGTACTTCCTCTGTATTCTTTTTCCCAAAGAAAATCACAAAGACAGACCAGATTCAAGAAGTGAGAAAGAGATACTGGAAAATTGCAATGCAAAACTGCCTGGTACAGAGTAGGAAATGATCTTATCCATTTTTGCAAACAATTTACTACACTATCCACAACTCTTTCCTGCAGAATATGTTGGCTTGACTTCTTCCAGACACTTACTGCTTACTCTACTCCAACCACCTTATTTCTTCCAAAAGGCCAACCCATTTCTAGTTAATGATCTAGCTAAGTGATCATACTGCTTCCTGTGGTTAGAACACCCTTCTTCAATATTATCAGATAACTGGCTCAGTTTAAATCACCATATGATGAAAAAGTTTTCCTGGTGGCTAAAATCTTTGGTCAAAACTCCTCCATGCTGAAAGGTAGACAGAGATATCTAAAATTAAGTAAGCATAATAAACAGTATACTGGCTCCCAGGATAATTATATTGAAATAGACTGTGAACTACTTGAGGACAGAAACTTAGTGATATTAATATCACAGCTTAAAACACGCCTCTACGTGGTAGGTATTTAACAAATATTTGTTGCTCTAATTTTTAAAATGAACTTATGCAATTGCTTCAGACCTGAAGCAATTATTTCACAAAACAATGAATATATTAGGGAAAAAATAATTCCCTAATATTGTCAAGTACAAATTACTCTATGACTCTCCTTCACAATCAGAAGCTCTTGGTGAGCATCTGCTTGGACTTGGCTGTTTAATTATTCTTTTCCCCTTACAATAGAAGAAGGTAATTACCAACTCCTGTTCTTAATTACGAGCTTCTTGCCCAGTGCATCTGGTCCTGCTTCTGTCTCATTGCAATGAATTACAGCTTTTGCTGAGAATATTTTGCTAGGAATCAGAGACTTTGTTTCATTTTCTTAACTAAGTTACCTAAAAAAATAAATCACTGTACCATGCAACCTTTTAAGTGTGGCTGTTCCCCACCCACCCATTGTCATTATCTTGTGTTTCTGGATCACTATTCTTTAGAGTATGATTAAAGTGAAGAGTTATAACAAGCCTACCCTAATTTTAATTTTTCCATTCTCTATTTTTGTTTTAGTTTAATAGATGAAAATTAGGCTTCATCCACAAATATGGCACACACATATATCCACTCTATGACTTTTTTTTTCCCTTTGGAGTAACTGATAGTCACCTCTTAACCTATTCAATTCCAAATTTAATATCTCCAAAATCTGCCTCTTCATCTTCTGTAATCTCCACCTCAGTAAATACTAATCCTTCCTCACAATATGGCTGTCTCCTCACAATATGGCTGTCTAAAATATTGCAGTCTCAAACGTTGCTGATGTTTACTTCCCTTGCACACTCTGACTCCTTCCTCAAAGTGGTCTGCTCACTATCTTTTAATAAGCATGCTCTTTTTGGACAGAGATATATATTGTAGGCAGAGAAAATTTTTGTTAGTGCAAGAGCAAATTAAAATGTGAATTTTTAAAAAGAAGTTTTGATAGTTGTCTTTTAGAAATAAAATCATCCCAAGAATCATCATGCAAAAATCTGTTTCCAAAAAATCAGTTGAGCTTCTTTACATGTCATTCAGCAGAATCACATTATTGTCTTATCAAATATGATTTAGAGAGGCTGACACAAAATGCTTCAGTATTCAGGACTGCTGACATCATTAACCTGATTCTGCTACTGGAAATCCTCTTCTCTCTTTTCTAGATCCGGTAAATGACTTTTTTTTTATTATCCATAACTTATGGTACCCCATTATTAAAAATTCCCTGATTCCTGAGGATCTGCTCTGTCCTGTCCTCTCTGAGCCAACACATTTTGTCTATATCTTCTGGAAACCGTTACTTTGCTACTATGGCAGGACCCAAAGACATTCATCACTGTCCCTCTTGTCTAGGGTAAACACAAGCTAGCAATAGTTTGAAAGTTATCAGTATTAATAAATAAATGCTATGGAATTGGAATGTCACATAGTCCTTTTTCTTTTATAAGGATAAATGAGTATCTACCCTATAACTCTTCAAGCAGTAAGACAAGTTTGCAGTTAACTGTCTTTCTCTTAGTTGAATGACTGCTCCGCCTTTCTTTTTAAACCAGAATGTATTAAATGAGTAAAATATAGTCTGAAACATTGCTACTAGTTTTATTTTTCCTTTAACTCAGGTAGTCATTGATGAGATAGTGCAAGATGAAAATGGTGTAGAATCTAAACTTAGTAAGTTTAATAGGAACAAATCAATGACATTTTATTTATCTGTTTCAATATTTTTTGTTTGTAATTCCACCCAAAAATAATTGTTAAGCCTTATTCCTCAGTATATTTTTATCAAGCATTTTATTACAAATTTATCAGTTCCTTCACAATAAAATCATCCACCATAGTCCAGATATTGTTGTATATACTGAGAATAAAATTATTAAAGTAATTAAATGTCACCTAGGTCTTCTTTCAAGGAATCTTTGAACTTGAATTATAAGGTAGAAGCTAATAGATTTTGACAACACAGTTTTGTAAGTGCTGGGATGAAACTGGACAGAACAAAGGTAGAAAGGGAGAGTAGTGATGAAAATGGATTTCTTAAGTGATATAGATGGTGCCTGAATTGATAATTGAAGAGTAAATTAGTGAATTGAAGAGTTGGAGGAAGTAGACATTCTAGACAGAGCAGTGTGAAGAAATTATATGCATAACAGAAATAAAGGAATATTCAAGGAATCAAAACTACTGAAGTGGCTGCATTAATGTGAGCACTAATGTATGCTTATGGAGTTTCTTCCTCATGCTTTGTATTATTCCCCTATTACTTCTGTAACAAATTACCACAAATTTCATGGCTTAAAACAAAACAAATTATTTTCTTTATAGTTTTGGAGGACGGATTTCCAAAATTGGATCTTACAGGACTATCAGAATTCCATTCCTTCTGTTAGCTTTAGATGAGAATCTGCTCCTTACCTTTTATAGCTTTTAAAGGCATCCATAATCATATAACCTTGGACTCTTCTTCCTCCTTCTTCCTGTTATAAGGATCCTTATGATTTCACTGAGCCTACACAATAATGAAGAATAATCTCCTCATTATGTTAATCACATTTATAAAGCTCCTCTTGCCATACAAGGTATTAACAATTCATAGCTTTTAGGAATTAGTAAGTGGCCATGATTGGGGCCATTATTATTCTTACCACAAGCTATCATATATTAAAATAGTGAGGTAGGGATAATGCTTCAATAAAATTATTATCTTTATTTTATTTTATTTTATTTTTTAAAGATTTTATTTATTCATTTGACAGAGAGAGAGATCACAAGTAGACAGAGAGGCATGCAGAGAGAGAGAGGGAAGCTGAGCTGAGCGCCCGATGCGGGACTGGATCCCAGGACCCTGAGATCATGACCCGAGCCAAAGGCAGAGGCTTCAACCCACTGAGCCACCCAGATGCCCCAAAATTATCTTTAGAAGGATATTTCATGTGAGGGTTCAGATTATTGATTTTAGGCAGATGATTTAGAAGTTTCCGTCATCTAGGTCTTTGAGTCCTCCGAATTTTTTTTGAGTTTCCACATGTGTTTTTTGTTATAGGTCTAAAAATTGTAGTTGGGTGTTCTAGAAAAAGAAAATACAAAAAAGAAAAAAGAAAATACGGAAATTTTATGATTGTCCCAGCGATGGGGGCAGGGAGTTATAAACCACTGGAGTAAGTGTCACTGAACCAAAGGAGCCAATGATCTAAGCCAAAGAAAAGGACTTGGAGTAAGATTCACAAACATGAAGCTAATGCAACAAATGTAATAGATTTATTTGCTTTATTTAACACATATGATGCTTGTAATACATTAGAATTCCACTATTTTATATTTACTCTTTGCAATCATATATTAAGTCATTACTTTTAGTTTTTTTTTTTTTTATCCAGTCATTGTTTTTGACAGCTGTGATACTCTACTGTGTGGATGAATTATAATTTATTTAGCTATTATTCTAGACAATCATTTAAATTTTTCTAATAGTTTCCTATTACAATGTCATAATTAACAACCTTGCACAAAAAGAAGAAAATGTTTGTTATGTGAATAGGTCTATAACAAGTACTAGTAGTTTTCCTTCATATGAGAATGTTTTGATTTTCCCTTTATTCTTGAAGAATATTTTTGTTGGATATATATATGTATATATATATATACAGATATATAATTTTATATATATATATGGAGCTGCAATTTCTTTTCTTTCATGCTTTGAAAAATGTTGTATCTTTTGTGTATTTCCTGTGTATTTTCTTTTTTTTTTTTTAAGATTCTATTTATTTATTTGACAGAGAGAAACACAGCGAGAGAGGGAACACAAGCAGAGGGAATGGTAGCAGGAGAAGCAGGCTTCCTGCTGAGCAAGGAGCCCAATGCGGGGCTTGATCCCAGGACTCTGGGATCATGACCTGGGCCGAAGGCAGACGCCTAATGACTGAGCCACCCAGGCGCCCCTCCTGTGTATTTTCTTATATGCTAACCCTAGAATTCATTTCCTCTATAGGAAAGGTGTTGTTTCTCTCACTGATTTAAAGATTTCCCTTTGTTTTCTGTTTCCAGTTTGACTTGGTGCACATTGATCTGGATTTCTTGCATTTATACTCTTTGGGTTTCACTCAGCTTTTTGAATCTATGGTTTTATAAATTTTTGACCAAATTTGAGAATGTTTAGCAATTATTTTTTTAAATAATTTTTCAGCCCTACTGTTTCTTCTCTCCTGTTCAAAATTTAATGACAGAAATGTTAGATTGTTTATCAAATATCATATGTCCATAGAGTTTTATTTTTTTAATCTATTTACTTTGTTGCTTAGATTGAGTAATTTATATTGTTCTGGTTTCACCCTCACTTATTTTTTCTTCTTTCCTTTCCATTCTTTTGAGCCCACACATTGAATTTCTATCTTTTCCCAATTTCAGATTTTATTATTCAGTTCTAAAATTTCCACTTGGTTTTTTTTATCACTTCTGTCTCTTTGCTAAGACTATTTATTCAGTGAGACTTCACATTTTTTTCCATTTGTTTCCAACATATTCTTAATTTCTTTTTTTTTAAGATTTTATTTATTTGACAGATAAACACAGCGAGAAAGGGAACACAAGCAGAGCGAATGGAAGTGGGAGAAGCAGGCTTCCTGCTGAGCAGGGAGCCCCATGCGGGGCTCGATCCTAGGACCCTGGGATCATGACCTGGGCCGAAGGCAGACGCTTAACAACTGAGCCACCCAGGCACCCCAACATATTCTTAATTTCTTAAAGAAGTATTTCTACAATGGCATTAAAATTCTTGACAGATAATTTCAGTATCTCTGTCATCTCAGTGTTAATGCCTCTTAACTGTCTTTCCTCATTCAAGTTGAGGCTTTTGTGGTGTGTGGTATGCTACATTTTGATAACTGATTTTCTACTGGCCCTGAACATTTTGGATATTATATTAGGAGAATTTGGATGTTATTTAAATATTCTGTTGTAGTTTGATTCTGGTGACACCATTCTGGTAGAGGAAATGGAGGGCAACCACTTGTTATTGCTCTGTGGGAATAGAAAACAAGGTTCCCAACTCATCCCCTGTTGGAACTCAGGTAGTAGAGAGGTTGTGGTAGGGAGTCCTATGACACCAGCCTACTGAGAGGAAGAGGAGTGTCTCATTACAGCTCTATATGTGGCATCCACATACATCAAGATGGTGATGTAACAGTGCTCATCATTACCCAGTGGGGATAAAAGCACTGCCTTCTATTCAGCTTCCCATATCACTTAATCAAGGAAGTTGGCATGCCTTGGTATAGTCAGACAAAGGTAAAAATCTAGACTGTTTATTTATGGTTTAAAGGTTTTCTGTTGCTAGGCAGCTCTTTTTCTAGTCCTTTGGTTAGGAAGACTTATGGTTTTAGGATCTGTGTGTGTGTGTGTGTGTGTGTGTGTGTGTGTGTATGCCTTTTCCTTTTGTTTGTGGCGAGATTGTCAAATTCCTCTCAAACCCATTCTGGAATATAGGAAGAAAAAAGAAAATCCAGAGACTCCACTTTCACTTCACCCTTATTCAGCTAGGTAATGAAAAAGAAGATAAAATATTATGTATGAGTAAAACTGTTTTGGAAAGTCATGGAAGAATTGCACATCCTTGACTTACATTTGTCATCTAGGTTTCAATCACCTGGGTACACCTACCTGAAAGGGAAGCTGGGGACTGTAGTCCAGCTGTGTGACCAGGAAGAAAAAATTATTTTGGTGAATATCAAGAGTATCTCTATCACGTGTTGGTGTGGCAATTTCACCAAAACTCTCACATCCTACACTTCTTTCTTTTCTTCAATACCCAAATTGAAAGTCTTCAATAATGGATCTGCAAAGTCATTGATTTTATTTTCTTCTGTGTCTGGGTTTCTGATATGGCTAGAAAGATCATATGTTTGGGTAAACTGGTCTTATAAAACCTTTTGGTTTCCAATCTCAGCTATTCAATGTGGATTCACTTCACTCATGTGAAGTTCAAAATTGGTGTTTTTGATTAAAGTGTGTAGGTGGGGGTGGGGGGAGATACACCCAGGGAATAATGGTGTTAATGATGCAGATGTACAGCTTTTTTGAGAGAATGAATGTACAAAAGCCTGGAGATGTTAATTTTTTAAAAAATTATTTTAATTTTTTCAGTGTTCTAAGATTCATTATTTATGTACCACACTCAGTGTTCCATGCAGTAAGTGCCCCCCTTATAACCCACCACCAGGTTCACCCATCTTCCCACCCTGTTCTCTTCCAAACCCTCAATTTTTCTTATCAAAATGGGATTTACATGCCTGCCTTTATAGTACTTTGTGCAAGCATACGGATCAAACCATTAAAAAAAAGAAGTGAATGAAATGAAATGAATTAAATGAAATGAATGAAAACTAATTCTAATGGCTGAAAGGACAAAAGGGCATATCACATTTATGCAACTAAGTATATATTGCTAAATATTTCTGAAAAACTCAGGAAAGAAAATATCTCTCAAAACATTTCAAAAAGGATAGCTGTTGACTGAAAAGAAAAATAATAACCAGGCATAAAAAATCTGAGATATAATTAGTATTTCTCCCAGAGAGTTCTTCTTTGGACGAACAAGAGGCCAACTTTAATTGGAAATACAGCAGTCCCCCCACTTAAATGCAGTTTTGTTTTCCATAGCTTGTTATCCACAGTCTACTGCAGTTTGGAAGTAGTCTGACATATCCTCAGAAGGTGAATAGTAGTCTAATGTTATGTCCCATGCTTACATCATTAACCTCACGTCATCTTATTATGTAGACATTTTATCATTTCATGTCCTTACAAGAAAAAGAAGGGTGAGTACAGCACAAGATATTTGAAGAGAGAGAAACCACATTCATGTAACTTTTATTGCAATATATTATTACAATAGTTCTACTTTCTTACTAGTTACTATTAATCTCTCTTTTTTTTTTTACTATTATTAATCTCTTGTACTTAATTTATAAATTAAACATTTTGGAACAAGTATCAAGCATATATAAGGTTTGGTACCATCTGTGGTTTTAGGCATTCACTGGTGGTCTTGGAACATTCCACAAAGAATAAAGAGGGGGCTACTGCAATCATTTATATAAATTTTATATGAAAATCACTTATATAAAAAGATAGGGTTAATAAGGCCATCATGGTTTTAAACATGTTACTAAGGCTCTGCAGAAGTCAATTATGAGAAGTAAGGGCTTAAAGTAAATATGTCCAGTTATGTGAAAATGAAAAGACCATAATTCTAAACTCTATGAATAAGTATGTTTCTTTTTTTCCAAAGATTTTAATTAATAGCTATATTAGTGATTTAATTTTAATTTTCCTTCCCCAATGTTTGAAAGTTTTGAGTTTTTGATTTATAATTCATATTTATTCTAAAAAAATGAGTGGGGTGCCTGGGTGTTTGAGTCATTAAATGTCTGCTTTTGGGACGCGTGGGTGGCTCAGTAGGTTAAAGCCTCTACCTTCAGCTCAGATCATGATCTCAGGGTCCTGGGATCGAGCCCCACATTGGGCTCTCTGCTCAGCAGGGAGCCTACTTCCCCCTCTCTCTCTGCCTGCCTCTCTGCCTACTTGTGATCTCTCTCACTCTCAAATAAATAAATAAAATCTTAAATAAATAAATAAATAAATAAATAAATAAATAAATAAATAAATGTCTGCTTTCAGCTCAGGTCATGATCCCACGGTCCTAGGATCAAGCCCTGTATCAGGCTCCTTGCTGAGAGGGAAGCCTGCTTGTCCCTCTCCCACTCCCCCTGCTTGTGTTCCCTCTCTTGCTGTCTCTCTCTGTGTCAAATAAATAAATAAAATCTTGAAAAAAATTATTAAGAACAAATTCATGAGTTCACGTGAGCCTCCCAAAAGCTCTATGAAATGTGACAACTATATTTGGTTGTCAAAAATGATTAGTTTTAATTATTCAAAATGCTTCATAATTTCTTTTTTTTAAATTTTATTTATTTATTTGACAGAGAGGAGAGAGATCAGAAGTAGGCAGAGAAGCAGAGAGAGAGGGAAGCAGGCTCCCTGCTGAGCAGAGAGCCCGATGCGGGACTCGATCTCAGGACCCTGAGATCAGGACCTGAGCTGAAGGCAGAAGCCTTAACCCACTGAGCCACCCAGGTGCCCTTGCTTCTTAATTTCTTATGGGTCAAATACAGTTCCATTATCACCTCTAAATTACTTAAGACATCTGGTAACTGATTACTTTCCAAATACCACCTTTGAAAGATATCCTACAATCAAATATAAAATGCAAATTTTATTTTACACAAATAAATATAATATTCCTTATTAATAAAGAGAAAGAAATATATAATCACATAGACATAGAAAATTCATTTGACAACATCCAATACGTTTTTTTAATAAGATTTTATTTATTTATTTGACAGAGAGAGAGATGACAAGTAAGCAGAGAGGCAGGCAGAGAGAGGGGAAAGCAGGCTCCCTGCGGAGACAAAAGCCCCATGTGGGGCTCAATCCCAGGATCCTGAGATCACGACCTGAGCCAAAGGCAGAGGCTTTAACCCACTGAACCACCCAGATGCCCCCAAAACTTCCAATACCTGTTAATGATAAAAAATCAACACATTTGTAATTAAGGCTATATTCAACAAAAAGCATATATGATAAACACATAGCTAACATCACAATTAATAGTGAAAGAATTAATGCTTCCTCCCTAAGGTAAGGAACAAGATAAAGATGTCTACTCTCACCATTCCTGTTCAGTAAAGTAATAGAGGTTTTAGCCATAGCAATTAGCAAGAATGAAATAAAAATTTCTCCAGATTTGAAGGAAGTACAAGTATGTTTACTTGCAGATAACATCATATGGGACATTAAGAATTCTAAAAAAAATAAACACACACACACAATTAGAACAAATGAGTTTGGTAAGGCAGCAAAGTAAAAGTTTAATATACAAAAATCAATTGTATTTCAATAGGCTAACAATGGATTACATAAAAATGAAATTAAGGAAACCTTTCCATGTACAATAACATCACACAGAATAAAATGCTTAAGAAAAATGTAACAGGAGAAGAATAAGAGTTTAATACTGAAAACTACAAAAAGTTACTTAAATATGTTAAAGAAGATTTAAGTAAGTGAAAAGACATTTTGTGTTTATAAATTGGAAAGTTAGTATCATTAACATGCTGTTTTCAAACTGTTGTACAGTTTTAATACAATTCCTACCAAAATCCCAGCTTTTTTTTTTTTAGAAACTGATAAGCTAATCCATTTTGAAATGCAAAGAAGCCAGAACACAAAAATCAATCTTGAAAAATAAGAATAAAGTTGGAGAACCCTTGTTTCTCATTCATTTTTTTATTAAGGTACGTTAGTCACCATACAGTACATCATTAGTTTTTGATGTAGTGTTCCATGATTCATTGTTTTCGTATAATGCCCTATGCTCCATGCAATCTGTGCCCTCCTTAATACCCATTACCACATACACCTATCACCATATGCCCCTTCTTTCTAAAACCCTCAGTTTGTTTCCTGGAGTCCATAGTTTCTCATGGTCCATCTCCCATTCGGATTCCCCCCCGTAATTTTCCCTTCTTTCTCCTAATGTCTTCCATGCTATTCCTTATGTTCCACAAATAAGTGAAACTAGGATAATTACTTTCTCTTCTTGACTTATTCACTTAGCATAATCTCCTCCAGTCCCATCCATTTTGATGCAAAAGTTAGGTGTTCATCCTTTCTGATGGCTGAATAATATTCCATTGTGTATATGGACCATATCTTCTTTATCCATTCATCTGTATTTTGTTTTTTTTTTTAATTTTTTAAAATTTTTTTCAGTGTTACAACATTTATTGTTTTGCACCACACCCAGAGCTCCATGCAATATGTGCCCTCCTCAATACCCACCACCAGGCTCGCCCAAACCCCACCCCCGTCCCCTCCAAAAGCCTCAGTTTGTTGCTCATAGTCCACAGTATCTCATGGTTCATCTCCCCTTCTGGTTTCCCCCCATTCACCCCTCCCTTCCTTCTCATAATGCCCTCCATGTTTTTCTTTACGCTCAGCACGTAAGTGAGACCATAAGGTAATTGGTTCTCTCTGCTTGACTTATTTCACTCCACATAATCTCTTCCAGTCCCATCCATGTTGATACAAAAGTTAGATATTCATCCTTTCTAATAGAGGCATAATATTCCATTGTATATATGTACCACATCTTCTTTACCCATTCATCTGTTGAAGGGCATCTTGATTCTTTCCACAGTTTGGCAATTGTGGCCATTGCTGCTATGAACATTGAGGTACAGGTGGCCCTTCTTTGTAATGCATCTGCTTCTTTGGGGTAAATACCCAGTAGTGCGATGGCAGGGTCATAGGGTAGCTCTATTTTTAATTTCTTGAGGTATCTCCACACTGTTTTCCA
>CM053606.1:93431144-93485315 GCA_028646535.1 Procyon lotor | reverse complement strand
CAGAAGAGCTATAATTAACAAGACAGGAAACAACAAATATTGGCGAGGATGCAGAGAAAGGAGAACCCTCTTACGCTGCTGGTGGGAATGCAAGCTGGTACAACCACTCTGGAAAACAGTATGGAGGTTCCTCAAGAAGTTAAAAGTAGGGCTACCCTGCATCCCAGCAATTGCACTACTCCACAGATAAAAATGTGGTAATCTGAAGGGGCACCTGCAATCCCAATGTTTATATCAGCAATGTCCATAATACCCAAACTGTGGAAAGAGCTGTGATGTCCACTGACAGATGAACGGATACAGGTGTGATATATATATATATATATATATATATATATATATATATATATATATATAGGAGAACTCAGCAATGAGAAAGAATGAATACTTACCATTTACAGTGACATGGACCGAACTAGTGTATATTATGCTTAGCTAAATAAATCAATCATAGAAAGACAATTATCATATAGTTTCACTCACATGCGGAATGTAAGAAACAATTCAGAAGATCATAAGGGAAGTTAGGGAAAACTCAATGGGAAGTCATCAGAGAGGGGGGAAAAAAACAAGAGACACTGTAACCTATAGGAAACAAACTGAAGGTTGCTGGAGGGAGGGGAGATGGGTGAGAGGATAGGGTAATTTGATGATGTTCATTAAGCCGGGCATGTGATGTGATGAGTACTGGGTGTTAAATGCAACTGAATTACTGAACACCACATCTGAAATTGATGATGTACTATATGTCAGCTAATTGAATTTAAGAAAGAAGAAAACTTGCTGAATCTCAGTAAGAATAATACATTTTGTGACATTTTAATGTATTCTAGTCACATTGCCCATTCTCTAGCTCCCAGATACCCTTGAAAAATAACATCCCACATTCCTCATCAGAATTGTCCACCTGGGAGGGAGAAAAGCAAGCAGAATGGGTTGCAACTCTTTCAAAGATTCATTCCCAAAGAATTGTCATTATTTGACCTGTTTGGGGTTTCAAGGAAGAATCACTTTCAAAGCCATTTGAATTGGACTTGATATAGCATTTGCCCAATGAGAAAATATTTCCTTGTAATTATTAACAATATTACTTATAGGCAATTGTTTTAGTGTCATGGTTACCTACATTGGTGGATAGCAATCCATAGATTTCATCCAATCTATGAAAACATAGACTAATTAAAAAGCTTAAAAGGAAAAGTTTTGAAAAATGTCCATAAGGGCTCTGAAAAACACTAACAAATTTCCAAGAATCTAGAAGGTCTCACATTTGCATAGAGTTATGGGCAATTCGGGCCTATATACATGCTCAAAAAAGACTTGAGGTGTACTTAAGCTCATATGTCTGTCTGACTTTGATGGTTTGTGCAAGCAGGAAGTAAAGGCCAAGGCAAAGTGGTAAGATGTTGGGCTGTGTGCTGAAGGCATGGCCAAACATGCATGTAGAGGCCATAGACAAAGACTGAGAGACCTAATGGTTCTAATAATTAAAAAGAATCTCTGTTCAATCATTAGGTAAACACTAAGCTAAATGAATCAAGACTTGATTATGATATGATATGATAAAGAATATAGACTTTTACACAGTAAGTTACAGAAAGTCATTTAACAAACAAATACTACAAGTCATCAACAACAAACCAGGGGAAGAAGGAAGAATCTAATCTCCAGATTAGATTAATATTATGCTATTTAAAATAGTTTTCTTTCTTTCATTTATTTTTTTTAAGATTCCATCCATTCATTTGACAGAGAGAAAGAGATCACAGGTAGGCAAAGAGGCAGGCAGAGGGAAGGGGGGGAAACAGGCTCCCTGCTGAGCAGAGAGCCAGATGGGGGGCTCAATCTCAGGACCCTGAGATCATGACCTGAGCTGAAGGCAGAGGCTTAGCCCACTGAGCATCCACAAGCACCCCAAAATAGTTTTCAAAAGAAAAAAAGATTGCAACTGTCACTGAGTAACACCAAATATTGGACTTACTGGATGAAGATTTAAGTCAGCTATTTAAAATATATTTGGATAGTGAAAATATTCATGTTTAAAGAATCTCTTTAAAAAACTATAAGGAATCTCTTATGGTTTGTCTCCCTCCCCATCCCTTCCTGTTTCATTTCTCTCCCCCACCCCCCCACACTCCCACCTTGCCTCTCAAATTCTTCATATCAGAGAGATCATGTGATAATATGTTAATAAAAATAAAAAAAAAAAGCTATAAGGAAGTATGAGAAGGGTGTCTTACCAAATGAGGAATGTTAGTAAGCAGTTAGCACTTATTTTAAATAATCCAGTAAAAAACACTGGAATTGAAAAGTTTAATAGTTGAAATAAAAAGTTAAATAGATGAGCTCATCACGTTTTTAGTAGGCAAAAAAAGAATAAGCAAACTTGAAGATATATCAAATAAGATTATCTAGTTTGAGGAAGAAAAAGAAAAAGCTTTATATCAATAACCTCAGCTTCCATCTTAAAAAAAAAAAGAAAAGAAAAAGGAAACAAAGAACCTGATTGGATAGGAAAAAAGAGAAAAGACACAAATTATCCATATTAAAAATGCTAAAGTTGATATAATTACAGATTCTAGAAATCTTAAGAGATCTTAGTGAGAAACTATTATAAATAGCTTTATGAAATGAGAGACTATTATAAATAGCTTTATGCCAATAAATTAGAAATTCAGGTGACAGATTCCCCTAAAGATACAATCTTACAGGTCCAGATGACTTCTCTGAGGAATTCTATCAGTTATATAAGGAAGAAGTAGTCCATTTCTAAAAAAACTCTTAGAGAAAATTAAACAGAAAAATGTTTTCAATTCAGCCAATGAGATCCTCTAATACCTTCATACAAAATACAAATGAAGATATGATAAGTAAAGGAAGCTACCAATGAATACAAAAATTCTTAACAAAATTTTGATAAATTAAATCCAATATTAAAAAGGGATAATATAAAAAAGTGATGCTGACAATAAATTAATGTAATAAATTATTAAATCCCACCATATTAACAGATTGAAAAGAAAACTGATCACATGATCATTTTTTTAAATTTATTTTTTAACATATAATGTATTATTTGCCCCAGGGTACATGTCTGTGAATCATCAGGCTTACACATTTCACAGCACTTACCATAGCATATACCCTCCCCAATGTCCATAACCCAGCCACCCCATCCCTTACCCCCCAACTCCCAGCCACCCTTAGTTCATTTTGTGAATTTAGGAGTCTCTTATGGTTTGTCTCCTTCCCCATCCCATCCTGTTTCATTTCTCTCCCTCAACCCCCCACAACCCCCCGCCCTGCCTCTCAAATTCTTCATATCAGAGAGATCATGTGATAATTGTCTTTCTCTGATTGACTTATTTGGCTTAGCATAATACCCTCCAGTTTCATCCACGTCGTTGCAAATGGCCAGATTTCGTTTCTCTTGATGGCTGCATAGTATTCCATTGTATATATATACCACATCTTCTTTATCCATTCATCTGTTTATGGACATGTAGGTTCTTTCCATAGTTTGGCTATTGTGGACATTGCTGCTATAAACATTTGGATGCACGTGCCCCTTTGGATCACGACATTTGTAACATGATCATCTTAAAGAATGAAAAAAATAACATGTGACCTCAAATCTTATTTGACAGACAAAGCATTCAAGAAAGTGTGATTTAAGCATCAAAATTGACAAACTGGTAAATAGAACAGAATAATGTAGAAGTAGATATACATATATGTAGTTAAATGATATTTGACCAAGTTACAAAGTCAAATCTGTGCAGAACAGAGAATGGAGAATATGTTACATATAATAAAATATATAATCCAAAAATTGTAAAATAAATAAGAAAATACATAATTTCAATGTGTGCATAAATAACTTTTATACACATATATAAACACACACATATAGCAACATATACAAAACAACTTAAAATGGGTCACAGATCTGAATATGAAACTTAAAAATGTAAAACTCTGGGAGAAATAATAACAAAATATTTGTGACCTTGGGTAAAGTGAAGATTTCTTATATATAATACCAAACAAATAATGCATAAAATAAATAATAAATTTAACATTGTTAAAATTATGAATTTCTTCTCTTCAAAACTGAGAGTTAAGATAATGACAATGTAAGCCACAAACTGGAAGAAAACATCAAGTTACATATATGATGAAGGACTTGTGTTCAAAATATATAAAGAATTCTTAAAACTCATTAAGAAGAAAAATAAACAACTTTTAAATGGAAAAAATATTAAATAGATTCTCCATGAAAAGAAATATTCATTGCAAAAAATCACATAAAAGGATTGGAGGCTCAAACTCATTAGTCATTTGGGAAGGCAATTTAAAAACCATAAATTGATAACACTACACACCCTTTAGAATGTCTAAAATCATAGTCAGCATACAAAATGTTGACAAGGGGCACCTGGGTGGCTCAGTGGGTTAAAGCCTCTGCCTTCGGCTCAGGTCATGATCTCAGGGTCCTGGGATTGAGCCCCACATTGGTTCTCTGCTCAGCAGGGAGCCCGCTTCCCACTCTCTCTCTGCCTGCCGCTTTGCTTACTTGTGATCTCTCTCTCTCTGTCAAATAAATAAATTAAATATTTTTAAAAATGATGACAAAAGGTAGAGGAGTATATACACTGTTGGTGAGAAAGTGAAGTGATACAATTGGTTTGAGGAAATAAACAGTGACATCTCAAAATGTTAAACACACACCTTCCATATAACCAGGGTATTCTGCTCTAGGTACTTACCCAAGAAAAGTTAAATATACAACCATAAAAGACCTGAAATAAAGGCCCATAGCCAGTTAATTCATAATTACCTAACACTTGAAATGACCCAAATGCTTGTCAATATATGAATGGATAAATAAAATATTGTATTGTATATGATTGAATCAAATATTGTATATGATGGAATACTTCAATAAGAAGGAATGATTCATTGAAGAAGCAACCCCAGGAACTAATCTCAAAACAATCATTTAAAAAAAAAAAACAATCATTTAATTCAAAAAGATAGACAAAAAGGAGAATGCATATTGTATTATCTATGTAAAATTTAGAAAATGCAAACTTATCTAAAGTGACAAAATTGCCTGGAAATGGAGAGTGGGCCAAGGAGAGATGAGAGAGATTACCATATGACAGAAAGACACTTGAGGATGATGGAAATGATGTTCATTATCACGAATATGGTTATGGCTTCACAGGTATATACATATCAAACCTAACATGTGTGCCACTTGTCATATACCAACCTCAATAAAGTTGTTTAAAAATTATATATAAAAGAGGGGCGCCTGGGTGGCTCAGTCGTTAAGCGGCTGCCTTCGCCTCAGGTCACGATCCCGGAGTCCTGGGATCGAGCCCCGCATCGGGCTCCTTGCTCGGCGGGAAGCCTGCTTCTCCCGCTACCATTCCCTCTGCTTGTGTTCCCTCTCTCGCTGTGCTTCTCTCTGTCAAATAAATAAAATCTTTAAAAAAAAATTATATCTAAGAGATTTTGGCCCACATTACTATTTGATGATAGTGACAAAAATTTACCCAGCAGAAGACTTAGTAGGGAAATTCTAGTTCCTTGACAAGGAAATTCTAGTCATGGCCTGCCTTAGCCTGATTGCTTCTATCCTTTTAGCATGCCTTCTGATTATGAAGCAGAGATAGCAATATAACACTAACAAATCAGATGTTCACGTAGGCTTCCTATTAACCAGTCCTCTTGCTTTGGTAAAACTTAATCGATATTTCTTAATGTAAAAGATAAAAACACTAAGTCTAAAAATCTGATATGACTTCTGATATCAATCAGTTCACTAGTTAATGTTTATAAAAGTACCTGTTTATTATTATTATAAAGTACCTGTTATTGTCCTTAAAAAGTACCTGTTTATTGTCCTTCTTATCAGGATCTTTCATTATTTTTCTACTAAATATCCTATAGAATTTAAATAACAGTCTCTGTGCTGTACTTTTGCACCTTATAGTCTGATAGTAGTTTATTTTTTTTTACTGCCTTCAAATGTTATCATTAAAATAACATTGATTTAAATGATCTCTTGCTCACCCTACTAGCTGTATTAACCATTATAATGCACAGAGTATAGGATGAACTCTGAGACTAAGGCTATAAAATTCTCCCAAAGGATGTAAAGAAAATAAACCTTTTTTCGATAGGTTAAATTTGTTGTCAAAAAGCCCCCACAAAATGACTTAATACTTTAGCACAGATTTTTAAACACATTTTAAGCAATTAACTTTCGCTTTTATAGCCTATGAAATACACAATGCATGATATATTGGTAATCACTAAAACATGTAAAACAGGAAACTAACCTCAGTTAATTTTAGTGATATTATCTTTTGGTTTTATTTCTTTCCTTTTATGTCACTTACCTACTTGGTTAAGGTATTAGTCTGACGTTTTTTAATGTCTCACCACAAATGCTTAATGAATTGTTTGCCATTTTCTCATCAGAAAACAGAGCAAAACATGAGCTAGTTTATACCAACAGCTGGACTAGTGCAGTTGACAGCAAATTATCACTATCTATTGCAGCTCATATGCTGATGCTATGGCTTTGCTGAAACAACACAGCCTGCGTATGTGATGTGTTTCTATTGATCTGGAAAATTTATTGTTTTTCTTACTCATCAACAAGGAGAATCAGAAGCAATCTGTGCTCATAGACTGGTCATGGAATAAAAAAATCTACATTAACTCCTTTGTTCTCTCTAACAGCAGAGTCTCAGGACCTAGACCATGTAAAAGCCCACTGAATATTTCATTGTTGACTGTATTAATGGCAACATGCAAATTGGAACGTAACAAGTATTTGGCATGTTTTGGTAAGACTCATGTTGTGTCGTCCATGGGAAAGAAACCATACATGAGGCCACTTTGGTAAGGTTTTAGGAATCCCTTGTTCCTGCTTGCCAAGACATTATCTCTGTATTAGTTATTTATTGCTGTGAATAGATTACTTGATGGCATAAAACAATAAATATCTCAGGGCTTTTGTGAGTCAGTGATCTGAAAGTGGCTCACTGTTTAAGTTCAGGGTATCCTTTGAAGTTGCACTCAATTAGCTAGGGCTTCAGTCATCTCAAGGCCAGTCAGGGTAGGACTTGTCACACATGCTTGGCTGTTGCATGGGGCATCAATTCTTTACCACATGGACCTCTCTGTGGCTTCCTGAATATCAGTATGATGCAGAGTCTGGCTTCCATCTTCCTAAGATTGCTGGAATTAAGTGTCATCTTTTGAGGAGAGGAGTATCAAAAATTTTGTAGATCTAGTTTTTTAAACCACCACACCCCCCAAGGTGTTGCAATTTGTACATCAACCATTTGGAAAAAATCATAGTTTTGTGTAGGCCCCCTTTGAATTTGGAGATAGCTTCTTCTGTACTTGGGAATACTTCTCTAATTATTTATTGCCAGTGTTGAATGGTGCTTAAAAAATAAAGTTCTGCAGCAGGTGCAGTCTGCTGTGAAATCACATGTGTGACTTGGGTGACACGGTACAGCAGCTCCCTGATTCTTAAGGTTGTGGGTTGGAAAAAGACCTCATGAAACCTCTGGCAAGTCTCCATACTGTAGCTTCTGAGTGAGACCATGCTATCTGTAGTAAAGACCAACTACTGTTTGAAAAGCAGCTCCTGGCATGCTAGCAGACCCTGAGAGACACAGAGCATCTAAACACAGCATGTTAAGGGACCATGAGGCTAGCACTGTCCATTATTGCCTTGCTACTATCAAACACATTAGTGTATATTATCAGATAGCACAACACTCGTCAGTTGTAATATAGGCATGAAATAACAAGAGTGGGTTCAAATTGTCTGGACGGAGCCCCAAACTTCAGGAACAGGTGGCTCAGGCCTCCATGTCACTGGTCTTTGTTGCCTCAGTGACTTTTCTTCAGCTCATACCTCCAGCCCCATGAGTGGTTCCTAATAACCAACTAAAAAGAGAAGTAGACAACTAAATGTGGTTCACAGGGTCAGCTTGGCAGGTTTGTGCAAGCTAAGCAAAGATTGCTACACTCCAGCCCTGCTCAGGAGAGGTTCTGAGGCAGTAATGAAGAGTCCTTTGATGGCTGAGGACCAGGGCAACCACCAAGCCATCTTTTTTGTGTGGAGACTTGGGATTTTCTAAGGTACAGATATATAGGCAGTGGTGAATATTTGACCAGGCAAAATATGTGGCTAGACCTATAGGCTGACACAAAGTGTAAAATTATTTAGCATGTTAATTCCTTCCAAAGAACATTCACTGCAGCACAGTCACTGAAGGACTAAGATTGTTCAGATAGCTGGCTGAAGAGAGCTTATCTTTGTCCTAAGACACCCCAGGGTATCAAATGGGTTTACAGACACAGCTGTGCTGGTAGCAAAGGTGCATCCATGCTGGCCTCAGTACCAGGGGTTCCTTCTCATTAAGACTCACACAGTCACTGCCTTTGCTGAATTGTGCCAGGTCAGCAAGAAAGACCAGTTATGACTCACCTTCAATGACACCACCCTTCTAGGGGACCAACTGGTCATTTGGTGATAGGCTGATTCCATGTATCTACTTCCATGCTGAGAATGGCAAGGTCATAACAGAGGAAGAAAGTTTTGCTCTCTGGTATTACAACATAGCATCCTTTGGTATTCCCAGGCGCAGTAATTAAGCAAGTATAGCACCCCCAGCCTGAGAAGTGCATGCTAATCAAAGTCTCTGACCCTTTGGTGATAAAAGTCCAGCTCACCATGGAAAAAAATTAATGACAAGAAAAGTGCTTGCAGGGGCGCCTGGGTGGCTCAGTGGGTTAAAGCCTCTGCCTTCAGCTCAGGTCATGATCCCAGGGTCCTGGGATTGAGCCCCACATCAGGCTCTGCTCAGCAGGGTGCCTGCTTCCCCTTCTCTCTCTGCCTGCCTCTCTGCCTACTTGTGAAGTTTCTCTCTCTCTCTCTCTCTCAAATAAATAAATTAATTAATTTAAAAAAAAGTGCTTGCAAAGAAGAAGCAGGCTGTGCAGTGGCAGGAAGTGATACATATCAGCCATGGTCTTGAGACTAAGTGTAGTTGTGGAAGCTTTCAATTGTTCCACCAGCTTTCCTGTGTAAGTTCCCCAGCTTTTGTGACCAGAAGTTCCAGGACTGGCACACTAGTATAAAGTGAACTTAATACAAACAGGAAGAGGATCTGAGAGACTTGAGTGGAACACAATAGATGCTGCTAGTGTCTCATCCAGATTTCTCTTATGTACAAGTTACCCAGAGGCTGCAGTTGCTGAAGGTAATAGCTACACTAGATGCTTTCTTCAGAGAATTACCTATTTCTGAGAGGTACTCATTCTGATGTGCATAGGAGAGCTTATGCCACAGCTCTCCTATGCACATCATGGAATGATAACTGACCAACTTTCCCAACCTGAAATTTTCTATATCACAAATGCTCACGACACCCTCACCCCAACTCCTCACACCTGGATTAGGCCAGGGCTAGATTTTGCCAAGAACACACACTTGGCTTGGCCCATTATTCTTGTCCATTCTGTTTTTCTTACTCCATCCAAAATCTCCTTAAGAGGTCCTACTTCTGGAGAACTCCACTTAAATACTGGCATTCAGGGATATTTAGTTTTCCTTTTACTTCCTTAAGATTGTCCCACAGGATATATTAATTTGTTACAGATGATGTTTTCAGGAGTGTGAGTCCAGTTTGGGAGGGCAAAAGAGTCTAAATTATGTGCCAAATAAATTCACCTTAAGCAGAATCTATGTTTGTGGAAAAGTATTTCATATTGAACTGGATAATGTTAAACATTTGACTACAGAGGTTAATTGATTTTTGTAAAGTTGATTTTTGTAAAGATTACTTTATAATAATACTTTTTACATTAATTTCATTTTTTGTAAAAGAAATTTAGAAAAAATTTACATTTTGTAAATGAAATTAAGAAAAATTTACATTTTTTCTTTTTATGACTTAATACTTTTTGCATTATATCTTTTGTACATTTCTTTTTATGACCTTTCTTTCTTTTTTCTTTTTTTTTTAAAGATTTTATTTATTTGACAGAGAGAAACACAGCGAGAGAGGGAACATAAGCAGAAGGAAAGGTAGCGGGAGTAGCAGGCTTCCCGCTGAGCAGGGAGCCCGATGCGGGGCTCGATCCCAAGACCCTAGGATCATGACCTGAGCCGAAGGCAGCCGCTTAACGACTGAGCCACCCAGGCGCCCCTCTTTTTCTGACCTTTCTTAACTATGCATGTCATTCAAGACCTAAAGGCCATCCTCCTTACAAAACCATTTTTGAACTCTCAAGTGGGACTTCTTTCTCTCCTTGCTATGAGCTATCTTGATATTTTATATGCAACTAGCTCTAACTTCATCCACTTCTCTTATATAGTTTAGACATTGAAATAACTAACCTTCTTTTGGCTATCAGGCTATATGCCATTGGAGAGCAAGATCACTCACTGCAGTTTTGCTTGAATTCCTCCCAGAATCTAACCAAAGTGCCTTCAATCATAAGCTCTTGGGGCATGATAAAGGCAGGTAGAATTCACACACTGATAGTGTGTTACTAAAAATGCAATCACCTTTAAAAACTACATGAAGTTCCAGATTATTTCATGAACTTACTTGATTACAAGTGGCCAGATGTGATTGCCTGTGCCAAGGGATAGGGAGCCTAAAGAAAAAGAAAAGGAAAAAAGGACTACTCAGATATTTGCTGATATCAAAGGCTTCCACAGACAGAGCACTTAATCTTCATAACACTCTTAATTGACAATTATTTATTCCATTTTACAAAGCTGGAAATTTAATTCAGAACTACAAAGTAACTTGGATGTGGTTACCTAGTGCCTGAGCCAAAATTGAAGAGAAGGAGTGATTTGAAACTTACGCTCTTTCCATTAAAATTTTGCCCCTGTTGGGGCACCTGGATGGCTCAGTAGGTTAAAGCCTCTGCCTTGGTCTCAGGTCGTGATCTCAGGATCCTGGGATGGAGACCCACATCATGCTCTCTGCTCAGCAGGGAGCCTGCTTCCTCCTCTCTCTCTGCCTGCCTCTCTGCCTACTTATGATCTCTGTCAAATAAATAAATAAAACCTTTAAAAAAAAATTTGCCCCTGTTAAGATCCAGATTACCTGAAATTCTACACTTTAACCACCATTAAATGTAACTTTTATTTCTAAAGATAAGATTTCTTAATAAAAATATTGTTTATGCATTTATATAAACATTTATTGAACACTTGTAATGCCCACGTTTTCGCAGAATTGGGAAAGAGGCTGCGAAATGTATAAACAATAAATCTTAAATCAAAATCTCCCTTCTCAAATGTCAATGTCTTTTGCACTAAAAAAATAAAGCTTCTGCCTAGGAATGTGAGGATAGCTATAATGTGATCCCATCACATGAGATCCAACTTCTGTGCAAAACTATGTTGTTTCCAAGTTTAGCTGACTTGTAGGTACCACAGAATTCAAATTTATAAGGTTTCAAATGATTTAAGTCCTGTATTTAGTAGTGTCTTGTTCAGTTTTACTTCTTCAAATCTTGGTTTATTCACCAGCAAAATGATGATTCCAGCAAATTTGTTAAGGGGTCTTGAGAGAGGTACATGTAAAATAGTTAAGGAAACCCTTGACAGGTATGTGTTCGATAAACAGTCATTAACAAGTTAATTAGTATCTCAATAAGGGACTAAGTATTACTGACATTGAAATATCAGAAATATTGAAAAATAAATATTCTGTCCCTCTTCTGTCTCCTGTGTCCCTTCCCCTACCACAGTGTGAGGAGTGATTTTTTAGTATAACATGCTTTTGAGATGTGGACTCTAGAATTTGTTTTCCATAGCTCCCATCAAAGTTAAGAATTCTTCTTTTCATTATGAGCTGAATTGTTCTGGAGCAAGAAGTTTAGAATTAGAGGGGAAAGAGGAAGACGGGACATGTAGCTTAATTGAGGAAATTTCTCCCAACATTGAGAAGGTGACAGAGGCCAAAATTTTTCAACAGAGTTGACCAACCACACATTTTTGTGATACATATGAGATGCAAGAACCTCAAAAGGGAGCTTCTGTAGATTTAATTAAAAACTCCCAGCCCAAGAATGGGGTCTCTGGCTTAGAAAAAACCCTCTGCCCAAAGTTGGCACAGGAGCCATAGGGTACCACTTTCAAGAATCTAACATCAGTAGTGACCATCTTTGGACCAAAGTTTCCAATGTTGTAGAACAGGTTAGGTCCTCTGGATCTTAAGACAACCATAGGTAATGGACCTGGGAGAAGACTGCATTACAAATTAATGTATGTAAAGAAACCCCCTATCAAATCAGCAATGTAGGAGATTTCTGTGCATATGGCATTTGAGAGAAGAATAAAAGATAAGTGACTTTGTTAATTCTCACAATGTGATATAAAACTCATGCAAGCTAGAGTAGTTCTTGCCACTTGTTTCCCACCACCACCCTTCAGGCACCCTGTGGATTCATGCAATTTGAATTAAAAGAATAAGATTCGTTCGCATTAAGTGGTACACAACTCTTTGAAAAAATTATTTTATGTTTCTTTGAAAATTGTGTTTTAATGTTTTTGAAAATGATAAAAAGAAACAAATCAACTCTTTTTAGATGGCCCATGCAAATATGTGAGTCTAAAATTGGCAAACTCCTGTAGTGTTTAACAAAGAAGCCAAGTCTTTACAAATAAATTAGGTGTTTTGGGATGGAGAAGGGAAGTTAAAAGAAAGCATAAAGATGTGTTGCCAGGGAAACTCCTGGTCAGAGGAAAATGATGGGGGGAAATCACATTCACACTGCCCAAGTACACATGAGGAGGGTCTAATAGCTTTCTCAGCACAGAAGACAAACTGCAGAGAGCTCAGTGCAGCAAATATGTATGGAGTATTTACCATGTACTCATCACTTACACAAAGCAATGGGGATCCAAGAATAAATAGAATACAAGCACTCTCTTTAGGAAACTGACATCAACTGGAATACAGACAAGGAAAACATAATAATTTCAATTAAAACATGTGCATACTAGGATCCCAGAGAGTAAGATTGCTAGTTTAAGGATGACTATTAGCCATGGAGAGCATATATGTGAGTAGGAACGGAGGGAAAGAGATGGAGGAAGAATGTGACAAGAATGTGAGACAAAGGGAAGTCTTAGGCAAAGATCAAGAACAAAGGCAACAACATGATGTGAACAGGAGAATGACAACAGGTAGAACATGAGATGAGAATAAGCCTTAGCAAGAAAGACTTAACAATTATAAGAATTACTTATGTTTATGACTGATAACACTTGCAGGGCACTTACTTTAATTCACTAAACCAACATATTTAACCCAGTAAAGAGGTTACTGGTTTTCTCATGTTTAAAATGACAATAATGTATCATTCATTTGAGAGAGAAAGGGGGTACTACCTTAATGCTTATGCTAAAATACCATACCATGACCTTTGAGGAAAACTATAGTAAACAGTCACCATTTTTATAGATTAAAAAAATAAGGTAGAGGGGCACCTGGGTGGCTCAGTGGGTTAAAGCTTCTGCTTTGGGCTCAGGTCATGATCTCAGGGTCCTGGGATCAAGCCCCACATCGGGCTCTCTGCTCAGCGGGGAGCCTGCTTCCCCCTCTCTCTGCCTGCCTCTCTGCCTACCTGTGATCTCTCTCTCTCTCTGTCAAATAAATAAATAAAAATTAAAAAAAAAATAAGGTAGAGAAAGATTGTCACTGGTCCAAGGTCTCACAACAGCTAGGTGTTGGAGATTTTACAAAGGTGGGAATAAGGGCAAGGCATCTGAGAGAAAAAGTGAGACCTAGATAGTCAGGATGGAGAACAGGAGGTGGAATGTTTGGGGAATAAAATTGGAAAGATTTGCATGATTGCATGCAAGATTAAAAATGATAAAAAAAAAAAAGATAAAATTGCAAGATTGCATGCTTGCAGGTGAAGGAGAAGTCTGAGTGATGACCAGAATTCTGGCTCAGGCAGATGTGTGGATGGTGATGCCATTTAATCATGGGGCTTTAGGAGAATGAACAGCTCTGGATGTGAAATGATGAGTACCAGACAGCTTTTGGTAAGATGATACATCTACAGCGTAGAAAAGCAAAATATGTTCAGCAGGAGTTGGGTGTATGCATTTTAAATTCAGTGGAGAGAGAAGAAACAGAAAGATGGAAAAACACTATCAACACATTGGAGTTGGTTAAAACAATGCATATGGATGGGAATAGCAATGAATGGGTTAAAATTCTGGCAACCATAGTGTTTAAGAGACTAGAGAAGAAGAAACAAAAATATTCCATCATGCATGTGACCCAGATTCATCTCTAAACTCCATAGGGTTAGTCTTTCCATACATTTGCATTAGAAGACAAATCCAGCCTTTCAAAATGACTTAAAAATTATTCTTACTTCTGTGTAACGTCTGGTCACATTATATTTATTCCAGTTCACACTCCCCACATTTCTCACCAGTCTCTCTCTCCATCTCCTCTCCCATTCATTCACACCCACATCTGCCCCACAGACTCACTTGCCAAACCTCCAGTCCCTTCCTGACCCACTTCCACATACAGGCTCACCTTTCTTTTTTGCCTCTTTTTACCACACCAGATCCATTCTACCTCTACTGGAAGTGGCTGCCAAGGCTCTTACTTGGGCTCCCACTGAGCCAGCAGTTCTAGGACTGAAGGACCCAGAAGCTCCTTGGTGGCCAGATGCCTCCTTGCTCTCTAGGAATTACAATTTCTCCAGGAAAAGCTGTATGAAGAGCTCTGTAGATATTTTAGATTTGTTCTGGGTTTTGTTTTGTTTTAATCTAAGTGCTTTACTAACACCAAAACATAGGGAATTACTGGGAATAAAAACTGACACCATATTACACAAAGACAATGAATGTGGCAATATACTGTTTTGCAAATGGGGTATTCAGCCCCAGCTCTTTCCCAGCATTAAAATCACCTAGAGCAATTAGCATTGAATCCAACGGAAGTGTTACAAGTGGAAGATGACAAACACAAGTTAAAACCCTGAGTGGCCATGTTCAGGTCAAAATTTTTTAACATATTTTATTTTCTACCTGAAAAACATTAATAGTTTTATATATAACCCAGATACTCACTGCAAAAAAGCATAACTACCATTATAGCAAGAAGCTTCTATATTAGTTTTAGAACATTTATTTTCCCTCAGTATTTTGTTTTTCTCCTAAACAACGAAGAAATTCTACTTCAACAATCCCCCTCTCACAAATCTTTAATTCCAGACAATTAGAAAAGGGAACCTTTTTTTCATCTCTTAAGTGTGATAGGATGCCTTTTACAAGTTTGGGATCCGCTTTTACAGTAGCCTGAATGTGTGAGAGAGTAAGAGTCCTTTCAGTTGCTGACAGTCACTCAGAAACCTTGGAGCCTGTAGAGCAAGAGACAACTGCTGGTTGGCAGCCTGGAGAAGCAAACAGAGGCTAGACCCTGAAAGTACTTCCTATCTTCTCCCTCTGATTTGAGGTTTTTCTCTTAGAGGAACAGAAAGCCACTAAAAAATTTAAAAGGATATAATCAGGAATCTGAATTGCAAATAGCGGAAATATATTTTTGGTAAATACAAGCAATTAAGGAGTGTACTTGTTGTGATGAGCCCCAGGTAATGTATGGAAGTGTTGAATCACTGTATTGTACGCCTAAAAGTAATATAGCAATGTATGTTAACTATATTGGAATGAATGAATACATACATACATACATACATAAATACATAAATACACAAAGTAGCAGAGAAAACTTCATGATAGGACCCAGGATGGGGCAGGAACATGTGAGCATGTATACAGGCTCCTGCAGTAACTGTGCCACACTTTTCACTTCCAGTCCTGCTCTGCTCTGGATATAAGTGTCTCTTACCCATCTTAGAGCCCTTCCCTTTTCTTCAGTCTGTCAGCTCTGCTCTGGCCACACCCCATCCTTAAACAACTGAGACTGTAATTGACCCATTCAAGAACTCCTTCAAAAATGTTAAGCCTTTATCTTGTAGCCTCTTGGGACACTGAAACGCTGACATCTGCATTTGTTTTCTCTGCTCCTTTGCAGAGTTTACTGAGTACATGACCACTTACCTCTATGACTACACAGCCTTCAAAGTTCAACTTCAGGTAGATTTCCATGACCCAGCATTTGCTCAAAGCACCTCTGACAAATTCCAAATCTTATTTTCTTCTGCGGTTAGGGGTTCTGCATTCCTATCGGCTAACTCAAACTAGCTCAAGGCCCAGCTAGGCAATGTTCTGACATTCTGTGACCTTTCTCAGGAGCAGGTCATGTAGGGGTTATACACAAGATGGTGGGTGTAGCACAAAATGGGGTTAGCCTTGCTCTGCTCTTTCAGGCCCCTTCTATTTTCTTTCCCATGCCAATAGAGTCTCCCATGATCTGATGATAAATTCTAAGCATATCCCTATTACACACAAAGTGATTTGGTACTGAATAACTAGCGTGCGGGACTGTATCATTCCTACAATTGTGGCCCCGGTGCCAAGCACAATGCTCAACATACAGTGCATGTGCAGTCACCAGTTGCTAATAAAAAGGAAAGAATCAAATGGTTCATCTAGTCCATTTTAATTTTTCTTCTCAGTTACCTCCTCAGGAAGGACAGACTCAAGATTCGAAACTACACTGAACCACTTGCAGCTCTTTGAAGATATCATATACAACCAATGCTCTCCTTCTGCTTCCCTTTATAACTGATCTACTCTGACACTCTGTCTTCCTGAGTTCTCCCCAAGCTTTGCTTCCTCTATGAATCCCCCTATTCACTTGTCAGGTTTCTCCTGAGACATAGGTTTATCCCTACATCTAAGTGCTCTTCTAGCACTATTTCCCTATGATTCTATAATGGATCACACTCAATTGTAATGCAATGCTTACTTCTGAGCACTGTACTTATTATACACATGCAAATCTATGAATACCAACAGACACTGTTATACACACCACACCTGCACCTGCTATGTCCAACACATATAAAGAACATGGATTCCTTGAGGGCAGGGACTGGGCCACAGTAAGGGTACACAATAGACACTAAGAAAATGTTAATAAAGAAATAAACAAATAAATACAAAACAAAGAAATCCATACACAAAAAGAAATCCAGTGAATGATATTCTTAATTGGTTCTGAAATTAAGAGCTACAGTGGCATTGAGATCTCATCTTTCCAAAAATTATTTAAAGTCAAATTTACAATAAAGGAGACACCACGGAGTTGTGAAAAAAATCAGAACGATCTATTAGGCACAGCCATACATGGGTTGGTAGGAAGAGGGGATATAGGAAGATAACATTATAGTCATATTGGATAAGGAATAAAAGAAGCCTTATTAGTGGAAGCAGCTGTCAGAAATTTGGGAAGAAAGGTTGAGATGAAGTGAGGCAGGTCCTGCAGTTTATGTAATTAAGATTTTTAGGACTTGATAGTCAAGTACCTAGTCTAAACTAATAATTACTAAGACATTTATTGACTTCTCAAATTTACCATTGGCTATATACCAGCTCATCCAATTGTCTATGAAACTTGGTACAAATCAGATATCTTATATAATAATCTTATTTGGCATATTTAACAGATACTGCAAGTAACATGAGTAGAAATAATATATTGACTGTAAAGTTTACACTCAAGTTTGGGAGTGAGAGATAAAAGAGCTCACTCTGCTTCATTTTCTCTACTTGCTTGTCATGTGTTATGCATTGAGCTGTGCTCCCTCCCTTCCAAATTAGAGTTGTTGTAGACCTAAGTGTTGCTATCTCAGGGAGTGTTGCTATCTCAGATATCTCAAATATCTCATATTTGAAGATATGGTCTTTATAGAAGTAATGAAGCTAAAATTAGGTCACTGGGGGGACCTAGCAGAATACGATTGATGTGTCATAAAAGGGAAGTTTAGGCATGGAGACAGACATACACAGAAGGAAGAAGGCTATGTGAAGGCAGGATGGAGTGATGCATCTACAAGCCAAAGAACATTACAAAGTAGTAGAAACTAAGAAGAGGCAAACAAGGTTCCAACTCCTAAGACTGAACACAGTCTTACTAACACCTTGATTTCAGACTTCTAGTCTCCAGTAAATTTCAGTTCAGACAATAAATTTTTGTTGTTTTAAGCCAGTTTGGGGTACCTTGATATAGCAACGAAAGCAAGGTAATATACCATGTGAACTAAAATGACATTCTATCTTTGAGGTCTTTTATCTTTAAATGGAGATAAAGTGATAATAGCTATATTCATTATCTTTTGCAGCATTATTTACAATAGCCAAGATATGAAAGCAACCTAAGTGTACATCCATAGATGAATGGATAAGGACAGAATCAAATGGCAAACCAGTCTAAAGTATTGTATGAGTTTGTAGTCTTTCATACTTAAATTTTCTGTAGCTATTTAAAAATTTGTATTCTCAATGAACACACTATCTTAAAATTCCTATAATTAAATTTAAGTACCCAGAATTATTTCAATTCTATCTGATCATTCTCTTTATTAGGTAATTACCTATTATTTCTTTAATTGCATTCCATTGACAACCATAAAATAAATTAATACTTCTTCCAAGAATTAGCGGTAATTAGAGTATTTAAGTTAAGCCAAAATAAATTAAGCCAACCTTCACACTCAAAAAAAAAAAAAAAAAAAAAAGAATAAGAAGAGGGAGATAAAATCTCATATCTTGAATCCAAATCTGAATTAAAAGTTTTCTCCTTTATGATTCCCAAATACTGTTATTGATGTCTATAGACTTACACAATCCTTGAAGTAACATTAGGGATGACTTAGTGCCATATTTTAAAATTCTCCTTTACTGGCATTTATCTAAATGAAAGCTTTAAGTACTATTCTAATTGACCTGAAATGCTCATCAAAATAGTTTTTCTTTCTTCCTTCCACCCCTACTCTGTATAACCAGAGATCTCTGAGACAACAACTAAAAGCCTTATATGCAAAATACAGGGTTTAAAAACCCCTAAAGCACTCACTTTTCACTGTAACACTTCATTAAACTGGGAATTGTTTTTAATATACATTTTTAAAACTCTATGTTTATTTTACATAAACTGCCATATGGTTCTATAAATGTGTCTTCTTGTTCTAATAACTTCCTAATAATGTTAGAGAGAGAAGACACGTTTTCATATTCAGCCTCAGTACTGAAGTGCAGAATAATGTGTCCTGTGCACAGCAGGTCACCGATTGTTACTGAGAATCTTATAAAATGTTTCACAAAGAAATCAGCAGGTAATAATTAGGTTAAAGTACATATTTCTATGATATCTTCCTTACCTCATTATAGAATCATATATGGTTAAATATACAAGGATACACACACAGTAGAAACAAGGACCATTTAGTTTAGCTTAAATTTGTAGAGCATGAGCTATTGGTTTGGGTCAATTTTGAACCAAATTAGAGCAGGTAAAAGTTCCAAAAACATTAAAATATAAAAAACGTTATTGATGTATTAAATGTTTCTCTTCCTTTTATTTTTTTCTAACTTGTAATAAGCAAGATATTTACATTTTAATAAGCTTGTATGGGATATTTCAATTAATTCTCTATTTCTTTTTTTTTATTCTTAATAGCCTGAACACTCTATTGGATGTAATGACAATCATGAAAATAATTCTGGATGGTTCATCTTTCTTTAAAAATATTAATTCTTTCTGTAAATATTTGTTCAAACCTGCTATGTATTAACAATGAGGTAGGAGCTAAGGACAAAATTTGTGAAGAAAAATAGATGTGATCCCTACTTCAATGGAGATTATGATTTAGTAATTAAATTATCACAATGAGTGTAAAATAATAATAATAATTTCTCAGAAGAAAAGAAACATGATTTTATGAAAGCATTTGTACTCAGGATCAGAAAAGTATTTTTAGGGAAGTAATAACCTGAGACATAAAAGATACCTAAGACTAGGCAATGAGGAAGGAAAGAATGTTCAATGAAAGAAACACATCTGCATTTGAAAACCTGTTGGAAGACAGAACATGACATGGTCCTGGAATGGAAATTGTCTCTATATTGCCATTATCACAGATGGCAATGGTGATCATTGATGCAGGGGATGCCAAAAGAGTCAGGAAAGTGCCAAATCTTACAGAACCAGAGAGGACATTATCTTAATGAAAATTGGCAATTGTAGAAAAAAATTTAAGAGGTCAGACTTTATTGGTGACATTATTGGTCTTTGATAAGATCAGTATGCTCTAGTGTGGAGAGATGAGAATGATGTTGGGGAATGAGCAAGAGATACAAAAGGCTACTGAAGCCCAGGCAAGAGATGGTGAAAGCTCAGACAAGGCAGCAGTTCTCAACCAGAGAGGAAACTGTGCACTCCTCATGATATTTATAAATGAGTGTGGGGATTTTGGATGTCACAGTAGTTGAGGAAAGCTAAAGGCATTCTTTAGGCAAGGACTAGAGATGATAAGTGTGCTACAACAAATAAATCTTTCTTCCAAAATGCTAATAGTGTTCCTATAGAGAAAAAATGGAGTAAGGTATTGTTGACAAAGACAGAGAAAAGTTTATGAAACTTGATGCTGATAAGATAATGAAAGATGAAGTAGAAAGAGTGTTTAAAATGACTTTTAAATTTCTGGCTGGCAAAACTGAGTAGATACGAATATAGAATTGGAAATTACAACAAAAAATATTGAGGGAATAATTCTTGAGCAGTTACATTATGAAATGTACTTGAGCCATTCAATTATAGATCTTGGAAAAATAAGCTGCCAAATATATCTGGGTCTCAGTGCAGTGGCCTGGCTTGTATATTTAGATGAACTTATAGACAGTAATTCAAATTATGGTTGTGGAATAAGACTGAGTGGGGAGATATAGTATAGTGCAAGAAGAGAAGAGAGCTTGAGGCTGAAAGTTGAGGCACTGTAATAGCTTATGTCTATTGTCTTATAGAAATGTCTTATAGAAAAGGAAGAAATAACAAGGTTGAATGAAAAGGAACAGCCACAGGGGGGGAAACAAAAAAATTGTGGGAGATTATTGACACAGAAGGCAAGGAAACAGTGTCTCAAGAAAGTATAAAGGTCCATAACGCCTAATGTTATTGAAAGAGAAAACACTATTGGAATTGAAAATCCATTGTGTTTGTTAACATAGACATGATTCTTGATGTTAGCTAATAGGATTTCAGTAGGTTGATGGAAGAGAAATGCATATGAGAAGAGAAAACTGAAAAAATGGAGGAAATGGAGACTGAAAATACAGAAATGGCTCTCTCAAAAAAACTAACACGGTAAAAGAGAGAAGAGATACAGGGCAGTATTTAAAGAGGAATTTTTTCCAGCTATTTGTTGGTGTGTTTCAAATCACCCAGCAATATTTAGTGTCTTAAAACAAGAATCATTTTGCAATTATATCTGCTAGGTCTGAAGGGTGGCTGGAGAGCTCTTAGAGTTTCTTTTATGGTTGGAGTCAACATCAGGCTGAGAATGGAGTCAAGGATCTTCTCATCTAAATCAGGACAAAATGCTGATGAGGTTTCCTAGAATTTGGTTCCAGAGATAATGTTCTTCAAATACTGTTTCCCTGTATCTGAGACTTATACAAAAGTTATCTGTCACCACAAACCAAATACAATGATGGGCCAGATAGATACAGGAGAACCAACAATAGAACCTCTCTAGCAAAGAGGGAAAGAGTAAGCCATGCAGGAAAAAAGGTCTACATCAGTTCTGAAATACAGCTAAGCAAAGATTTCTAGTTTCTTTTATTTTTAACCGAGTCATTAAGATATGATTTTGTGCAATAAATGACATAATTTCAAATGTACTTTGACAGATATTAAACCATTAACTATTAAATCACCACAATTATGATGCGCATTTCTTTCACCTGCTAATTTCCTTGCATTCCTTTGTCCATCCACCCCTTAACCATCCACAAGTGAACAATGTTCCATCATTTTCATCATGGATTAATTCATAATTATAGAACTTATATAATTGGAACCATATGTTATGCAGACTTTAAGTGAGAGAAAACATGTTGACTTATTCCTAATCTTACAAGAAAACATTAGTTTTCCATGAAGTATAATCTTAGCTATTGGATGTTCACAAAAGTCTCTCTTCAGGTTGACGAAAATTATCTTGTGAAAAGGCTGCTAAATTTGTGTGTGTGTCTGTGTTTGTGTGTATGTGTCAGAATATTAATGATGGATGAGCTAAATAGAAGGAAACCTCTTGTTATTACAACTAAAACTTCCTTAAGATTTTGTCCAAGTACTAATTTTTGCATGAATGAAAGTAAACTATGTGAAACCAGGAAAATAATCCTAAAAACCAGCACTTGACATTCACACACGGCTAGAAATGGCTCATGTTCCTGTCAACCATACTAGAAAACTCCTGTCACACATTAGAAAATGTAGTCTCCAAAACTATATAATCAAACATTATCAGAATGTAAAGAGACAAAAAAATACAATTTGGAATCAGAAGAAAAAAAATTCAATGGAGACAAAAATAGAAATGAGAGATGTAATGAAATTTTTACATTAAAACCATTACTATAAATACACTTCATATATTTAAGAAGGTAGAAAAAAAAGAAAACTGTGTTCATGAGAAAAATGGAATTTATAAAAGGGCCTAAAAAGAACTGACATATAAAAACTCTACAACACTTAATACAAAAGTTTAAAAATGTGATAGAGCTAATTAGACAATAGTGGAGATAAAACTAAATAATAAATATACTCAATGCAAAAGAAGGCAGAAAAAGAAAAAAAGACAAAGGAGATAAAGGAACAAAGAACAAATTGAAATGGTAGATGTACACCAAACAATATTAATAATTACATTAAATATAAAATAAATTGTCAAACTGGGAAAAAAAAGACACAAATATCATACATTGTCTGGGAGAAATTCACTTTAAAGATAAATATGAAGATAATTTAGAAGTAAAAAGACAGAAAAGATATACTACACATACATTAATCAATAGAAAGATGAAGGAGATAATTAATACAAAGAAAATTTTAAAATAGGAATACTGCTATGGACAAATAAAAACACTTTGTAATGAAATTCTAAATGAGTATGCTTTAAAATACATGAAACAAAGAATTAAGGGAAAAATAGACCGAAAGAAAATATGTAATTATTTTTGAATATTACAACATTCTTTGATCAAACACTTAGACTGATTAAAGATATGAAAGAAATAGGTAATATTATGAACTAACCTGACTTAATTAACATTTACAAAAGAATCCATCAAAGGACTACTGAATACACATTATTTCCAAGAGTACACACAACATTCACCAAGAAAGAATTTCAACAAATTTCTTATTCTGAACAACACAAGAAGTCTCAAACATTTAAAAATACTTGAATCATAGAAAATATGCTCTCTGATCATTGTAGTATTAAACTATAAATTAATAACAAAAAGATATCTGGAAATTAAATCACATACTTATAAATAATCCACATATCAAAAAATAAAACATACAGTAAATATTTTTTTAAGAGTTTATTCATTTGTGAGAGAAAGAGAGAGAGCACTTAAGTAGGGGCAGTAGCAGGCAAAAACATACAAAGGGAGAAGCAGGCTCCCTGCTGAGCAAGGAGCCTGACATGGGATTGGATCCCAAGATCCTGGAGTCATGACCAGAGCAGAAGACACCCACCCAGGGATTCAAACGGTAAATCTTTTAGGCTCAGTTAAAACTGTACTTACATTAAAATGTATAACATCACATGCTTATATAAGAAAAAAAGAAAGAAATCAAACCAATAATCTATGCTTACACCTTAAGAAATTAGAGAAAGAAAAAATAAAATAAAGTCAACAGAGTTAAGTATAGAATCAGTGTATATAAAGTGCACAAGTAATAAAGGACAACATTGAAACTAAAAGGTGGTTCTGAAACAGGTTGAAAAAATTCTTAAATTGTTAACTAAGCTGCTCACATGTTGCCTACAGAAATTAAATAAGAACAAAAGAAGTAGAGAGCTATATCATGTTCATTGATGGTAATACAACATTGTTAAGATCCAGTGATCATTAACTTGATCTATATGTACAATGCATTTCTAATAAAATCCTAGCTAGGAAGTGTTTAAAGAAATTGGAAATCTGATTCTAAAATTTTAAATTTAAAATGGGAATGCAAGGAAGCTAGAAAAATTAAAATAATTATGAAAACAAAATATTGGATGACATATATCAAGATTTAACTATTAAATTGAGAAGATGCATTTGCCCTACATATATCTGATATAGGACTTTTATGCATAATATACAGAGAATGCTTGCAACTCAGTAACAAGAATAAAAACAACCAAAAATCCCTTAAAATGTGTCATAATTTTAAATAGACATTTCATTATATTAGATGTACAAATGGGCAAGCACAAAAAAATTCAACACTGTAAATCAATAAGGAAATACAAATTAAAGTCACAATGAGTTTCTATTAAATAGTTATTACAGTGACTAAACAAAACCCCTGATAATACCAAGTGTTGACAAAAATGTGGACCAACTGAATTCTAATAGATTGTTGGTGAGAATTCCAAATGGTTCAACAACTATGGAAAGCAGTTTGGAGGGGTAGTATTGTTTTTGCTTTTATTTGTTGTTTTGTTTTTCATCTTGTTTTGCTTTGTTTTTATAAAGTTAAATCAACACTTACCCTATGGCCCTGTACTCAATTCTAGACACTCATCCAAGAAATATAAAAATATATCCATGTAATGATTTGTAGTCAAATGTTTGTAGAAGCCTTACTCAAAATAAAACAAAGTTGGAGATATCACAAATGCCCCATAAATTTATGACTAGGTAAATAAATTGTAGCACACCCACATAGTTGAATACTGCCCAGCAAAAATGAATGAACTATTGACACAGTCAGCAACATGCGTAAATCACAAAAGGATTATGCTAAATTACAAAAGCTATACTAACAAAACCCACATTGTTCACGACTAACACATACATGAACTCTACAAAAAACAAAATGAGAGTGACAAGAAGCAGATCAGTGCTTGCCCAGACCAACTGTGGGGGAAGCAACAGACTGTAAAAGAACGTGAGGACTTTTGATGTTCAAATATTGAACATCTTGTTTATGGTAGTGTGTTTATGACTGTATGCATTCATTAAAGCTTACTAAACTGTAAAATAGTGAATATTGTTGTAAATTATACTTCAATAAAACTGATTTTTTTTTAAAGATTTTTTATTTATTTGACAGAGAGAAACACAGCAAGAGAGGGAACACAAGCAGAGGGAATGGTAGTGGGAGAAGCAGGCTTTCTGCCCAGCAAGGAGCCCACGTGGGGCTTGATGCCAGGCTTGATGCGGGGCTCGATCCCAGGACTCTAGGATCATGACCTGAGCCGAAGGCAGACACTTAACGACTGAGCCACCCAAGCGCCCCAATAAAACTGATTTTTAAAAGAGCAAAATTAGGGGCGCCTGGGTGGCTCAGTGGGTTAAAACCTCTGCTTTCAGCTCAGGTCATGATCTCTGGATCCTGAGATCGAGCCCCACATTGGGCTTTCTGCTCAGTGGGGAGCCTGCGTCCCCCTCTCTCTCTGCCTGCCTCTCTGCCTACTTGTGATCTGTCTGTCAAATAAATAAATAAAATTTAAAAAAAAAAAAGAGCAAAATTATTTTTCTCTCATTTCTCACTCTTTTTGTTAGGCCCTTGGGTAATTCCTTTATGCATGTTTAATTGAGTTATCAGTTACAGATTTTGACAGTTTATATACAGAGTTCAAGTTTCATGCTTTTTGCAGTTCTCTTACTGCTTATATTTCCTCTTTAAAATTTTAACTGCTTTTCCAACTTTTGAACTAAGATCCAGTAAGATTTTGCTATAGCTTCCTTCCCTAGAAACCAACCATGGGTACTGGTGAGCCACCTTATACCAAAAAAGAAAAAAAAAAAAACAAAAACAAAAACCAGAAGCACAATTCTTGCCTTCTCCCACTTGTACTTCTGAGAATAAACATTTCTTCAACTTTATTTTTGCTTTTGAATGCCCTACAGGTTCTTTAAATAGTTTTTCAATGCCCTTCTAGAATTGTTATTTCTAGGAGGGTTCATACAACTACTTCACTTGTCAACATTACCAGAAGTTAACTAGGCCCCAGACTGTTCCATGGAATTATTTTCTTAGGCTTCTGGTTCTGCCCTCTAGGCTTCTATTTGTACTTTGAGTCACAGCCCACTTCCTGATCTTAAACAGCTGAGGGTTCAAAGTCTTCTTTTCATTGGGCATTTTTTTCTGTCCCTTTGAAGTCAAGGTAGTGGTGTTTTCACCAGAACAATTCTATTAAAAATTGTGCAAATTTTTATTAATTTTAATGGGGTCTACACTAATAAAACACAAATCCAGTTATAAAACTCTTTGAGATGCACCATTCCCTATTTTGAGCTGTCTGTAAAACTACTCTTAATATTTCTAGAAGCTTATTTTTAAACAGAAAATTATGAAGCATTTACTTGAGGTATTTCAAAGGACTTTGGCTTTGTGAAAGCTTTGATCAACTGCCACTTTAAGTCTTTCTGTGGTTTGAAAATGGGTCTTAAAGACTCATGCTCTATTTTACTTTTTTCCCAAATCATATCTTTTTTTCCCAAATATGTTTTATTTTTTTCAGTGTTAAAAGCACCACACCCAGTGCTCCATGCAATGCATGCCCTCCTCAATACCCACCACCAGGCTCACCCAATCCACCACCCCGCCCCTCCAAAACCCTCAGTTTGTTGCTCAGAGTCCACAGTCTCTCATGGTTCATCTCCCCTTCTGATTTCTCCCCATTCCCCTTTCCCTTCCTTCTCACAATGCCCTCCGTGATTTTTTTTATGCTCCACACGTGAGACCATAAGATAATTGGCTCTCTCTGCTTGACTTATTTCACTCTGCATAATCTCTTCCAGTCCCGTCCACGTTGATACAAAAGTTGGATATTCGTCCTTTCTGATGGAGGCATAATATTCCATGTATATATATATATACCATATCTTCTTTATCCATTCATCTGTTGAAGGGCATTTTGGTTCTTTCCACAGTTTGGTGATTGTGAGCATTGCTGCTATGAACATTGGAGTACATGTGGCCCTTCTTTGTAATGCATCTGCTTCTTTGGGGTAAATACCCAGTAGTGTGATGGCAGAGTCATAGGGTAGCTTTATTTTTAATTTTTTGCAGAATCTCCACACTGTTTTCCAAAGTGGCTGCACCAGCTCACAATCCCACCAACAGTGTAAGAGGGTTCTCTTTTCTCCACACCCTCACCAACATTTGTTGTTTACTGTCCTGTTGATTTTGGCCATTCTAACTGGTATAAGGTGGTATCTCAGTGTGGTTTTTGATTTGAATCTCCCCAAAATTGTATCTTAACATGATTTTTTTAGCCATCTAGAGAGGCTGGGAATAGCAAAAGTATTGTTTTTGAACCCTTCATATCCTGACTCCTTTATAGGTCCTTTAAATTTTGCTTGAAACCTGAATGGGTCCTTTTTAGCTCCTCTCTCTTCCCCTAATTTTACTACAGACATCTAGAAGAAGCCAGGTGTTTGCTTTTGTTTGTTTGTTTTATAATATTCTGCTTAAACATTTTACTAGTTTAAATCTTTGGTTTCCTAGGTATATTTCCTGCTTTCCACATTATTGCAGATGACAGTATTACCAAACTTTGCATCACTGCATAATAAGGGAATCCTTTCCTTCTTAGGGAAAAAAAAAAGTTTCCTTATTTTCATTTAGCTTTTCTCCAGGATATTTAAGCTTAGGCTAATAGTCACCTCAACACTGTCTTAGGTTCTGCCCATCCCAAACTCCAAAACAAATGTCAAATGCTTTAGGTTTTTATTGCAGCAGTATCCCTATTCTAGGTACTACATTATTTTCCTATTTTTATTGCTGATTACAAATAATCTCCAAAACCTAAGGGCTCTGAACATCATTTTATAATTATGTCTCATGTTTCTGGATGTTGACTGGGCTCAGTTTGGCAGTTCATAGTCAGGATTCTCATATTTTTGCAGCTAAGGATGGAGTAATTGTGAAGCTTTCCCTGCTGGGACCTTAGTTGGGTCTACTGGCTGGAACCATTTCATGTGTCCTTTCCATGTGACCTGGGCTTACTCACAGTGGTGGCTCAGTCACAAATATTGGCATACCAAAAGGAAGGAAGTAGAAGCTACCAGCTTCTTCTTACACCTTGGTCCTAGAAATAGATACAGTGACATTTTTGCTATATTTTATTATTCAAACATCCACAGAGCCCAGATTCAAGAAATGGAACATAAATCTGATCTCTTGATGATATGTGTAAATTAATTTTTTTTTCCATGTTTTAAAATTACCAGATGACTTAATATCACAAAACGTTAACAGGACCACTGTATCCATTAAGACATTTAAATGCATATTAAGGTCTATTACTTTGAACACAGATTTACACCTAGAATAGAAGTCAGGAAAATTTTCAACCTTTATTATACCCTTTCTATTTAAGGATTCTTTGAATGTTGCTCACTATTTTTCAGAATCAAAGTAGCTATAAAATTGCTTAACCTTTGCCACACAAAAACACATTATAACCCCCACACACCATTTTTAACTACTGTGATTAAGTTTATTGGATAAAGTTATAGCTATTAAAATTGAGACTGAACACTATGATTTTTACTAATGATTTCAACATAAATATGAATGTGGACCTTTTAATAAAATTAAAACTAATATTGTTAATGGGTTATGTGTTAGCAAAATCAACATAGCAACCACAAATTTGAAATAATAAGACATTTTATAGTTAGTTGATTACAAAGTTAATATATGAAAATAAGTTTTTCACTTTTAAAATCAATAACTAACTAGAAAATAAAATGGAAGGAATTATCTCATTATAGTATTGTCACACAAAATAGAAATCTGGAAAAACCTTAGCAAAAAATATAGAGTTCCTAAAAATTAGAAAACTCTAAAGTCTTAGGTGAACCATAAATGAAATAACCATAAATAAGAATATGCTTTATTCTCAAATACAAAGACCTGATATTGTAAAGGTGTCACATTTACAAAATACAATGCAATTCTAAAGTACTAATAGGATTTTTGTGAGGAAAAAAAACCTTAACAAAACATCAAAGTTACTCCTGCCATAGAAAAGATGGAAAGTAACCTGTACTCTTAGTTTAGCAGTTTTTTCAATTCTTATAAAAATCTAAAACTTTATTGATTTCATCACTGATAGAACCTTTTCTATTAAGGAAATAAAAAAAGCTTTTGCACTAATATTCTAATACTCAAGAAAGCTCAAATATGCATGTGTATGGTTAATGAGAAATTAAATATTAATTGATTAAATAAGAATTAAAAATATTTGAAAATTTGTATATAACTTGCACAAGGTATTTACCATTATCAGCCACATGAGATGTAGTTATAAGATCTTTTATTGAAAACACAAAGATATAAACCTGCTGAAGAAGCACCAATGACTACTTCCAAAGTTAGTCATTATTTTAAAAAGACTGCCTCAAAGACAAAAAATTAATATATGAAACTGCAGAAAGTTTTTTTTTACATATCACCTTATAAGAATATTTTTATTTATAGAAAGTGATTACTCTTCTAAATTAAGTTTAAATTCAGGTTTTCTTGTGCATATATGAAAACTGAAGTGATAGCTGTTTATGTATTCATTTTGTGAGGAAAAGAAGATTTTCTTGGATTAAATAATGCCACTTTTTCATTAATGGTATTGGTTGCTTCAAACAGGAGGGCATGCACAGGCTTGGAGTCCAGAATCTCAGCAGATGCCTTACTGGATCATGGTGGTGTTTCATCCTTAAAGCCATTAAGTGGCTTTTAATTCACAAAAGTTTCAGAGAGAGTTTCTACTTCACCAGTGAAGCTAAATCAGTCTGAGACACAAGTTTCTCTTTCCATTAGCTTATCCACAGAATTCTCCAATTGGTTATAGAGCAGTGTTTCTCAAACTTCAATGTTGCATATGAATCTTATTAAAATGCAAATTCGGATTCATTAGACCTGGATAAAGGTCAGAGATTTTGCATTTCTTACAGTCTTCCTGGTGATGAGCATGTTTCAGGAGCAACGTATTAGAGCTCATTGAACACCATGCCCAGATATATTTTACCCTAGTTCTGTGACTTTGGTTTTATAGTAGATTCAACATGGCAAAGGAGCTTCAAACCACACCACATATGTAATTGTCTATATTGCTCCAAAGTTCTAGATGAAGATGTCCTTCCAAATAGTGCTATTTCCAACAATATTTCAAAAGTTTAAATAAAACAACAGTGACCTACTTTCCCTTCTAAGAAAACAAAATTGTGTGTCAAAGTAATCAAAGTTTCTTATATCTGAAGTTTCTGATGATTTCCAAGATTGAAATGATACCAGAAACATGGCTTCAATTACCCCATAAACAGCTACATATGGATACCTTTGATTTTTTAAAAAATAAAAATTGATGAACTAGAGATACAAAAACAAGCCCCATTTGTAAGACTAGGAAGATGGGATAAAAATCAGAATTGCATTTACTATTTTTCTACACACCCAGAATATATTCCTATGAGCAAGGAATAACATCTAATTGTAAATTATGTGATATTAAACTTAACTAGTTTCATAACTATATAAGATTACCTCTGCTTAAGAAAGTAAAGGAAAATTCAAAAATAAAACTGAGAAAGAAATTTAGACTTATTTACCAGCAGAATACTATGTAGTATAATATTTAATAAAATTATTATGTGAATTTTAACTACATTGGCTTCAATTTAGGCTTTACATTTGCATTTACTTTTACATTATTCTATTCAACCTTTTTCTTTTTATGTTAGACGATTTGCATTATCTTACCCCAGTTCAATATTTGCTCCAAGACTGTAATAGATGTTGCCTTATATTTTTTTCTCCCCATGGAATATTTCATTTAAAAAAGAGTACATTACTACCATATTAAATAAAATGTCAAATAATAATCAGTTAATAATGCATTTTGTAGAATTGAGGCCAATTTTGTCCCTTTGATGTCAGGTATAACTGAATAAAGTCAGTCCGCTCTGCTTTTATTTTTTTAAAGATTTTATTTATTTATTTGAGAAAGAGAGAGAGAATGGGAGAGAGGCAGAGGGAGAAGCAGACTTCCTGCTGAGTAGGGAACTTGACCCAGGATTTGATCCCAGGGCCCTGGGATCCTGTCCTGAGCTGAACGTAGATGCTTAACCAACTGAGCCACACAGGTGCCCCAAATTTAGGATCTTCTTACATCATCACCTTGAACTGGAGCCTCCAGAAGCTCTTCAATTTAATGTAGACCCACTGTTTATTTTTATTTTTGCTGTCTGTGCTTTTGGAAAATTATTCTATGAATCATATCTGAAAACATACTATCTTAGATTAATATCCAACTTAATTTCAGAAGCATACAAAATCTTTAATCTACTATAGTTGTTTCCACTCCCTCTTTGATGGAAATGTCAACTTAAGGCACCATAAGCCCATTAACACAATTTTATAATTATTGCTTTATGCATTTATCTTTTATATTGGACAAGTGAAGAAAAGCCTTATCAAAACAGAACAAAAATTTATTCTGTCTGTTATATTAACTTAGTTACTCATGGTAGTGTAATTTCTTTTTTTTTTTTTTAAAGATTTTATTTATTTATTTGACAGAGAGATCACAAGTAGGCAGAGAGGCAGGCAGAGAGAGAGAGCCCGATGCGGGGCTCGATCCCAGGACCCTGAGATCATGACCTGAGCCGAAGGCAGAGGCTTTAACCTACTGAGCCACCCAGGCACCCCGGTAGTGTAATTTCTTCATGTGAACTTGAGTTACATTCTATTTTTCTTTCCTTTAAGCTTGACCATTGTTAGTATTTCTGTAGGCCCAATCTGCAAGCTCCAGATTCTATTTTTCCCCCTAAGAATGCCCTAATATATCCTTCTTTTTTGAAGGATATTTTTGCTGGTTGGAAAATTCTTCATTGACAAATATTTTTCTTTTAGCACTTCAAACAATGTTTTCTCATCTCAATTTCTTCTCTTTTCTTTTAAGGTTTTATTTATTTACTTGAGAGAGAGAGAGGGTGAGAGCATGCATGAGCAGGGGGGAGTGGCAGAGGGAGAAGGCAGACTCCCTGCTGAGTAGGGAACCTAATGTGGAACTCCATCCCAGGACCCCAGGACCCCAGGATCCTTAGCTGAAGGCAGCTGCTCAACCAACTAAGCTAGGCAGGTGCCTCATTTTTAATGAGAAATCACCTCTTAATTTTGCTAAGAACACCTTGTCTAAGATAAGTCCTTTTTTTCCTACTACACATTTATTATTTTCTGTTTTTATCTTTCAAAGTTTGACTAATGTGTCTAGGTTGAATCTTGTCGAAATTATCATTTTTGTAATTTATTGTGCTTTTTGGATGTTTAATGTTTTGGTCAATTCTAGGAACTTTTAGATCATTATTCCTTGAAATATGTTCTGCTTTTTTCTGTCACTTTTTCCCTTCTAGGACTTTAATATGTATGTTTGTACATATAATGATGTCCCACATTTTTTTTTATTGTGTCATGTAAGTCACCATCCAGTACCTCATTAGTTTTTGATGTAGTATTCCATGATTCATTGTTTATGTATAATACCCAGTGCTCCATGCAATCCATGCCCTCTTTAATACCCATCACCAGGTTTACCCATCCCCCTATCCCATTCCCTTCTAAAACTCTCCATTTGTTTCCTGGAGTCCAAAGTTTCTCATGGTTTGTCTCCCACTCGTATTTCTTCACCTTCATTTTTCCCTTCTCCTAATGTCCTCCATGCTATGCCTTAGGTTTCACAAATAAGTGAAAACATATGATAATTGACTTTCTCTATTTGACTTCTTTCACTTTGTATAATCTCTTCCAGTCCCATCCAAGCTGATGAAAAAGTTGGGTATTTATCCTTTCTGTTGCCTGAGTAATATTCCATTGTATATATGGACCACATCTTCTTTATCCATTCATTTGTTGAAGGGCATCTTGGCTCTTTCCACATTTTGGCTTTTGTGGACATTGCTGCTATGAACATTGTAGTGCATTTGGCCCTTCTTTTAACTACTTTTGTATCTTTGGGATAAGTACCCAGTAGCACAATTGCTGGGTCATAGGGTAGCTCTATGGTTAAATAATATACAAAGCGGGAAAAATATCCAATGGAAAAAAGTCTCTTCAATAGTGCAGGGGAAATTGGACAGCTATATATAGAAGAATGAACTTGACCATTCTCTTATACCACACAAAAAGATAAACTTTAAATGGACCTCAATGACCTCAATGTGTGAGAAGGAATCCATCAAAATCCTACTGGAGAACATAAGCAGTAACCTCTTTGACGTTGGTCACAGCAACTTCTTTCAAGACACATCTCCAAAGGCAAGGGAAACAAAAATGAAAATAAACTTTTGGGACTCCATCAAGATGAAAAGATTCTGCATAGCAAAGTAAATAGTCAACAAAACAAAGAGGCAACCCATGGATTGGGAGAAGATATTTGCAAATGACTCTACAGACAAAGAGCTGATATCCAAGATCTATAAAGAACTTCTCAAACTCAGTCTCCAAAAAACAGATAATCAAGTCAAAACATAGGCAGAAGACATGAGTAGACACTTCTCCAAATAAGACATACGAATGGCTAACAGACACATGATAAAGTGTTCATCATCATTGGCCATCAGTGAAATGCAAATCAAAACCACATTGAGAAACCACTTTACACCAGTTAGAATGGCAAAATCAAAATGGCAAGAAACAACAAATGTTGGAGAAGTTGTGGAGAAAGGGGAACTCTCTTAAACTCTTGGTGGGAATGCAAATTCGTGCAGCCATTTTGGAAAACAGTGTGGAGATTCCTCAAAAAAATTAAAGATGTCCTACTTTTCTTTAAGGCTCCATTAATTTTTTTCTACCTCAGTATGAATAATTCTAATAGACCCATATTAAAGTTCACTTATTCTTTCTTCTGTTTACTTTCATCTGCTATTGAACACTTGTAGTATTTTTTTCATTTCAGTTATCATAATTTTCAACTCCAGAAAACTATTTTGTTCTTTTCCATAATTTATAGCTCTCTATTGTTAGTCTCTATTTGATGAGACATTTTTCTAAAACTTTTATCTAGTGTTTCATATATATATATATATATATATATATATATATATATATATATATATGTATTTTAACAGAATTATAATAGCTGATGTAATATTTTGGTCTGATAATTATAAAATCATGGTTTCCTCAAGGATAATTCCTTTTTTTTTTTTTTTTTTTGAGATTTCATTTATTTATTTGACAGGCAGGAGAGAGATCGCAAGTAGGCAGAGAGGCAGGCAGAGAGAGAGGGGGAAGCAGGCTCCTCACTGAGCAGAGGGCCCAATGCAGGGCTCAATCCCAGGACCCTGGAGTCATGACCTGAGCCGAAGGCAGAGGCTTTAACCCACTGAGCCACCCAGGTGCCCCTCAAGGAGAATTTCTGTTGACTGTCTTTTTTTCTGTGCATTTCTGCTTCTTTTTCTTTTCCTATTTCTTCGCATGTGTTTTGTTTTTTTTTTTTTTTTGGAAAGGTGGGCATTTTAAATGATGCAATGTGACAATTATAAAAATCAGATTCCCTTCATTCCTTTGGATTATAGTTCTTTCTGTTTCACTTAATGAATTTTTGTAGACAAATTTTGTACTTTTTCTATCTTTTACTATATACTGACTGAAGTCTGTTCAGTTAGCTTACAAGTCAGCTAATGATTTGAATGCCATCAACCAGTAAGTTCTTCACCCTTCATCAAGGACTCTGTGTGTCTATTGGGTAATACTTTCAACACATTAGCAGTTTAGAATTTTTCTTGGACATTGACTTCCTCCTTTGACAAAGCCTTAAGATCATAAACTAGTGAGAGATTAAAGCCTTCTTAGGTATTTCTACTGCATGTAGATGACCTTGCATGTATGCATGGCATTCTAGATCCCCAAGAATGTGTCAGAAACGAAGTTTCCTATGTGTATCTCATATATATATATATATATATATAGTATATATAGTATATATAGTATATATATATATATATAGTAAGCTGTGATGTTAAGCATTGCCACTTATCATTTTCAACAAACACCCTAGATATAAAACTCTCTCAATGAGTAAATTTTGATTTAGGTGAAATATAGACATGCCCTATGAATGAGACTTTTTTGGGGAACTCTTTATACAGACCAAATAGATCAAATTTTCAGGTCTCAGGTTTCCAGGTGCTTTTTTAGGAACTATGAATCCTTCCCTTTCCAATGGCTACCAGGTTGCTGATTTTCACATTTCTATGATTCTGAGGAAGCTGTTTTTCAAAGCTACTATAGAGCCGAAGGGAGGGAGGATTGTAACGGAACAAGTTAAAATTCTGCAAAGTTCACTGTTTGTACCAAGATTTAACCATTCTTGAATTTAAGCTTCTCAGATGGTTGCAAGCTGTTGGTTAATTTCTGAGGTTCTGAGAATGTTGAGTTTCACAATTTTGGTCAGTATTCTCCTTGCTTTTAGTGAGGAATATATTTTGGATGTCTTCACTCTCCCACTCTACTAGCACTTCCCTTTAGAAGGTAAATTTTTCTTATCAGTATTATGACTATATATGATTTTCTTTATTTGCTGATACACTGACAAAAGGACAAAATATGTCCAGGTGGTATTTGTATTTATTTTTTAAAATATTTTATTTATTTATTTGACAGAGAGACACAGCAAGAGAGAGAACACAAGAACAGACAGTGGGAGAGGAAGGAGCAGGCTTCCTGCCAAGCCGGGAACCCATTGCAGGGCTATATCCCAGGACCCTAGTATCATGACCTGAGCTGAAGGCAGATGTTTAATGACTGAACCACGCAGGTGCCCCAGCATTTATAATTTCAGTTTAAGTGGACACTATACTGCTCCATGATTGTAGTATTCTCTATTAGAAACCAGGATTTCCAACCTGGCAAAATCTAGTTTTAGCAATGAAAAACACAAAGTTGATATTTGAATGATAATGAGAATGGCCAATACTACATCCATGCCTCGGCTAGTAGATCCATATATTCTAGCTTTTAGGAACATAACACTATACATTGGCCATTAACTCATATGCCTTATCCTGGGAAAACACTCCATTCTGGGAGAGTGATTTCCTTGCCTCATGACATTGGTCTTATGTCACCTTTTTGGTCAATTAAATTAGTGGATAAGAATCAAGAATTTAAATTTTCTTATGAAGTGATGCATTTTTATTTTTGTGGCTCTGCCATTATCCTGTGAAAATTATTAGCTAGCTATACCATAAGTTCAAGAAGTAAAAAATATGAGAAGACTGCTACCAACCCATAACCCGTATTTTTGGCTTATATAAATATATCATACCACTTCTGAATCAAGACACTAAATCTCATTCTATCAGCTGATATCATGGAACCAATGGGGCTATGGACAGTATACTTTGAAAGTATATCAGAGGAAACATGGCACTCTGGTCATACATAAGCCTAATACCAATATTCCTATTAGATCATATGACTGTTGTCACTGCACCTACCTAATCTTATGAATCACTGGATCAGGTAATATCCAGCTCAATATTCCCTTCATTTGTCAAAGTAGTATTTTAATCTTTATAAGTTCCATTAGCACGGCAGCTGCTGAATTTGGAAGAGCTGATAGTTCTAATGGCTCTAGAATTCTATATGGCTCTATTCTCTAATTTTTTTTTATCAGGGCTTAACAGAGACTCCATAAAAAACATTATTAATCAAAGAAAAATTTCCAGATTTACCTTTGGATTCTTTGTCAAATGACAAGAGTTGCATTGCAGCCCAGAACTGCTGTGGAGCCCAGTCTTCCTCTGAGCTCCTCCTACAGCTTGGATCTTTTAACATCTCCTCTCAAATGTATCATGTTTTAAAATATGTTGGGTGCTGCCTCTAATTTCCAAAGTGGCCCTCTAAATACTTTGGATTTTTCATAGAGGTAGGATATATCAGGTACAACTAGTTGTCCTTTATCTTACAGCAAAGTCTAGCAAGGTTTTCTTAAAGGACCACATAGTAAATATTTTAGTATTGTAAGCTACAAGTTCTCTGACACAACTATTAAACTCTGCTGTTATAGCCTGAAAGTAGATATAGATAATATGTTAATGGATGAACAACGCAATTGCTGGATCAAAGGGTAGTTCTATTTTTAACTTTTGAGGAATATCCATACTCTTTTCCATAGTAGCTGCACCAGTTTGCACTGCTCCCAACAGTTTAACAGGGTTTCCCTTTCTTCGCATCCTCACCAAAACCTGTTTGTTTGTTTTCCCTGTTTTGTTAATTTAACATTCTGACAGGTATGAGGTCATATTTCATTGTAGATTTTATTTTTATTTATATATTTTTAAGATTTTTATTTATTTATTTGACAGAGAGAGAGAGATCACAAGTAGGCAAAGAGGCAGGTGGTGGGTGGGTGGGAAGCAGGCTCTCTGCTGAGCAGAGAGCCCGATGTGGGGCTTGAACCCAGGACCCTGAGATCATGACCTGAGCCAAAGGCAGAGGCTTAACCCACTGAGCCACCCAGGTGTCCCTGATTTGCATTTTTGTGATGACGAGTGATGTTGAGCATCTTTTCATATGTCTGCTGGTCAATCTGTAGGTCTTCTTTGGAGAAATGTCTTATTATATCTTCTGCCCATTTTTAATTGGATTATTTGTTTTTAGTGCATGTTAAGTTCTATAGATTCTTTATATATTTTGGATACTAACCCTTTATCAGACATGTCATTTGAAAATAATCTTCTTCTCTCATTCAATAGGTTTTCTTTTTTGTTTTTTGTGGGATTTTTTTTTAAGATTTTATTTTTATTTATTTGACAGAGAGAGAGAGATCACAAGTAGGCAGACAGACATAAAGAGAGAGAGGAGGAAGCAGGCTCCCTGCTGAGCAGAGAGCCCGATGTGGGGCTCGATCCCAGGACCCTGAGATCATGACCTGAGGCAAAGGCAGAGGCTTTAACGCACTGAGCCACCCAGGCACCCCAGGTTTTCTTTTAGTTTTGTTGATTGTTTTTTTCATTGTGCAGAAAGAATTTTGAGGTAGTCCCAATAGTTTATCTTTTGCTTTTGTTTCCCTTGCTTCAAGAGACATATCTAGTAAGAAATTGCTATGGCTTTAGGATTTTAATGGTTTCCTGTCTCACATGTAGATCTTTAATCCATTTTGAATTTATTTTTTGTATGGTGTCAGAAAGTGGTCCAGTTTCATTCGTCTGCATGTTGCTGTCCAATTTTGTTGAAAAGACTTTTTCCTTTTGGATATTCTTTCCCTGCGTTATTGAAGATTAGTTGATCATATACTTGTGGGTTCATTTCTGGGCTTTCTATTCTTACTACAGCTTTGTAATATAACTTGAAGTCTAGAATTGTGATGCCTCCAGCTTTGCTTTGTTTTTTTAAGATTGTTTTGGCTGTACAGGGTCTTTCATAATTCCATACAAATTTTTAGGATTGTTTGTTCTAGCTCTGTGAAAAATGTTGTTGATATTTTTGATAGGGATTGTATTAACTATGTAGATTGTTTGGGGGAACTTGGATTGCTCAGTCAGTTAAGCATCTGCTTTCAGCTCAGGTCATGATCTTGGGATCCTGGGATAGAGTTCCATATTGGGCTCCCTGTTCAGCAGGGAGTCTGCTTCTTCCTCTCCCTCCACAATCCCCTCACTGGTTCTCTCTCACTCAAAATAAATAAACTTTTTTAAAAATAAATAAGTGTGTAGATTGCTTTTGGTATTATAAACATTTTAACAATATTTATTCTTCCAATCCACGAGTATGTAATGCTTTTCCATTTCTTTGTGTCATCTTTAATTTCTTTCATCAGTGTTTTATAGTTTTCAGAGTACAAGTCTTTCACCTCTTTGGTTATGTTTATTCTTAGATGTCTTATGGGTTTTGGTACAATTGTAAATCTGACTAGATTTCTGATTTGTTTTCTACTGCTTCATTATTGATGAATAGAAATGCAACAGATTTCTGCATGTTGATTTTGTATCTTGTGACTACTGAATTCGTATATCAGTCTAGAAATTTTTTGGTTGAGTCTTTGGGGGTTTCATGATATAGTATCATGTCATTTGCAAATAGTGGAAGTTTAACTTCTATTTTGCTGATTTGAATTCCTTTTATTTTTTTTATGTTGTCTGATTGCTGTGCCTAGGATTTCCAATGCATTGCTAAATAACTGGTGAGAATGGACACTCTTTTTTTTTTTTTTAAAGATTTTATTTATTTGACAGCGAGAAACACAGCAAGAGAGGGAACACAAGCAGAGGGAATGGTAGTGGGAGAAGCAGGCCTCTTGCAGATCAGGGAGCCCGATGCGGGGCTCGATCCCAGGACCCTGGGATCATGACCTGAGCCTAAGACAGACGTTTAACGACTGAGCCATCCAGGCGCCCCGAGAATGGACATTCTTATCTTGTTTCTGACATTAGGGGAAAAGCTCTCAGTTTTTCCCCCACAGAGGATAGTATTAACTATGGGTGAGTCTTAGAAACTTTAAAAATTTGTGTTCCAACTCTCACTTTTGCATCTGATGTCACTATAAGTTGGTGACTCAAGGGCTCAAGTTTAAATCTAAACTGCTCTAGAATTAACTTCAATCTTATATACTGATTCTTTAATATTACTTCTTATCTAGCCCCTAAATTAGCTCCTACCTTAGAAATTAATTTATTTGATGTCTTTTTTACCCATATTTATGTCCCTATGTCAATAAATCTTTCTTTCCTATCCACTTCCTCCATTCTTATTCTAAAAAAAGGGGGTTTTACCTCAAACTATCCTTTATGTGCTACTCACTTCTGCTGCAAATTCCATATGCTGCCTAAGTACCTTGGGGTACCTGGGTGGTTCACTTGTTAGCCTCCTGCCTTTGGCTCAGGTCATGATTCCAAGGTCCTGGGATCCTCACATCAGGTTCCCTGCTCAACAAGAAGCCTGCTTCTCCCTCTCCCACTCCCGCTGCTTGTGTTCCTGCTTTTGCTATCTCTCTCTCTGTCAAATAAATAAATAAAATCTTAAAAAAAACCCAAAAAACAGCTCTCTACCCATAAACTACCTTGTGACCCCAAGGAAAGTTAAGAATAAAAAAGACACTGAAGATTAAAAATGGAACACTGGTTTTTTTTTTTTTTTTAAAAGATTGTATTTACTTATTTGAGAGAGACAGCACAACCGAGGGAAGGGACAATGGGAGAGGGAGGGTGACAATCTCAAGCAGAGTCCACACTGAGTATGGAGCTTTATGCAGGGCTCATTCTCACAACTCTGAGATCATAACCTGAGCCAAAATCAGGAGTCAGATGCTTAACTGACTGAGCCACCCAGGTGCACCAGTGAACTCTCTCTTTTACCAAATGGGGAAATGTACCAGAAAAATTCATTGACTAATGCAAGATCTAAATGAAAATTAATTGAACACAATTTTTGCCAAGTACCCCGTATCCCCAAATGCATTTTTAAAATTGCAATATTCAACAATTTTGTGCCATAGTCTGCCCTTAATGATTTGTTTTAACTTAATGTCTTGAGCTTTTCCAATAATACTCCAATGCAGTTTTGTATCTGCTTTTATATTTGGCACTATACAAACTAGATATTAAAGCAGGTTTTCAGCTTGAACATGTTTTGCCAGTCATTTTTTAAATACTGAAAACAGCTAAAATAGGAGTCATGTCCAATGCTTTTATAAAATATTTGGAGTTTTACAACACAAATAGTAAAAACTGAAATAAAACCTTGAAGATTAATAATTGCTAATACCAAGAAAATATCCCCAGGAATTTTGTCAGTGGCACTTATTTATATGTTTTACATATACATTTTTAAACATGAATATTTTAAATAAGTGATTACATAAACATAATACAGAAACTGATGAGGCACTATTTATATTGTAGTCTATAAAAGTGACACCCCTACAGTGTGTAATAGGTATACTGATAAAATATAATTAATCCAATGTTCATTACCAAAAAAAAAAGTATTTATTTGGAAACTATTTGGAGAAGTCCTAACAAGCCAATTACAGTGAAATGTATTCAATTAAAGTAAAATTTAAAAACACAGTATTTTACCACATGATCTCTCTCCCTTCTGAATGTTGAATCTGGAATCCGGACAGTGATATTGTCCTTTTGGCTTCCAGACCAAGGGAGAAGGACTGTGCCTGGAGAAGGGAAAAGATGAACGTCCTTGGTTTCTACCAGTATTTTGTGAACTTGAACATGCTCACCAGGCAGAGACATTTTATTTTGTTAGATGACAAAGCAGTTTTCAGTCTTATTTTTTTATGCAGCCAAATGGTTCATGCTCTTGACTGGAAGCAAAGGAAGAGTAATTGAAACAATACTGAACAATATTCATTATCCTAATTTTGAGGCTTGGAATCTCTGAAGATTGTATATTCAGGAAAAACATTTTTTTTAATTGTATGTGTGTAAACTGTACTGTATCTGAGAATTGGCAACTATACTCAGAATAGTATATGTGGAATATGCAAAGAGTTATGTGTTCGAAGCCAGAGTGACATGTCCCTTTTTCACAGTGGTGGCTCCTAGTGTGACCTTGTTTGGAATGCCAAAACTCACTTTCCACTGTCTTGTTCCAGGGAATTTTGGAAATGTGTTGTTGTAGAATACCAATGCTGTGGTTTTCCCTGTCCAGACAGAGTGATCAAATACATAATAGTAATAAGAAATTAGAAGAAGGGGGACACCTGGATTGCTCAGTCAGTTAAGTGTCTACCTTCAGCTCAGGTCATAATCCCAGGGTCCTGGGATAGAGTCACACATCTTCCTGTATTGGGCTCCTTTTTCAGAGAAGAGCCTGCTTCTCCCTCTGCCTTACTTCTGCCTGCCATCCCCCTGCTTGTGCTGTTTCTCTGTCTCACTCTCAGATAAATAAGTAAATATAATCTTTAAAAAAATTAGAAGAAGGGCCAGATTGGAGAATATTTTTTCTCAGAGGAAGAGGAAGAAAAGTAAATCTCCAAATGAGAAGCAAATTTTAAATTTGAGGACAACATGGTAAGATCTTATATGAACAATTTAACCATTTTTCCCTTTTTGCATTTGACTATGGGAATATTTATGATTAAATTCAGTTTTTAGCTTGATTTATTTTAATTTTCTTTATTTTAATTTTGTTCAGTTTATATATCTTGATTTTTTCTGAGATACAAGTAAGCATCTATTAACATGGTGGTGAGAAAATTAAAAGAAAAGAAAATAAATAGCTATGGTTTTCTCTGTTACCTTTAAATAAAAAGTAGAATGTAGTTAACTGAGTATGTTCAAAGCACAACTGACTACTGACTGTAAGGTATTCATTTCCATCTTTATCTGGAGAAGTTTAACTTATTCTTCAAACTTAGCTCACATAACCCCATCTATCAAATTTTTACCAACCCCTCCAGTCTAGTATTATTTTTTTCTTTATGACTACATTTTACTTTACATATGGCATCCCTGATACCAAGATATATTGCATATATGTTTCCTTTCTTGGCTAGATAACTCCTGGAGTTATCCTAAATGTCCGTGCCTTCAGCATTTAACACAGGGCATTGCATATAGAATACGCTCAATACTTATTGGGTGATTATGGTTGAACATGACTATTAGAAAGAATCTGTAATAGAAATGAAAGGAAGAGTGATAGAAGAAAGAAGAAAAAAGGAAGGAAGGGAAGAAAGGTGGGAGGAAGGAAAGGCTGTGAAGGAAGCATGAACTTGGCTACTCTATTTAAATACACCTTTTAACAAATATTTATGAAAAATATATTTTGTCACTTGCCGTGTGCAAGTACCAGTCTAGAAGTGTCATTGAGCTCAATGTAGAAGCTGTCTATGAAACTCTGGTGTGTGTGTGTGTGTGTGTGTGTATTTTTTTTTTTTTTTTACTGTCATAGCTCTTTCTAAATTATACTTGAGAACAGGTCTATTGGTACTCATTTTTGGAAGTAGTAAATGAGTGTTTTAAATCCACATACAAAATTTTCTCACATGGTTAGAAAAAAATTATGGAGTCAAAATTATTTGTGTACATTTAAAAATCTGGTTCTCAAAAGGACTTAAAGTCAGAGTTAGAAATAAGCAGTCTTTGACTTATTACTACTGCTCTAAGTTTAGTTCCTAAGTTGAAACAGGATCTATCTCCCAACGTCTCCTTTCTTCTGGTTCTCTTCCTATACTGAGTCCCTCTTGATAAAATTCTTGTTTGTTTCCAATAACATCAACTTGAGATATTGTGAAAAAAATAAGACCTTAAAGAAATAGTCATCAATTAGAAAAAGTAACTTGGTGGATGCCATTGTTGCTTTGCCCAGATCTTCATTGTCAGCAGATCCTTCTCTTCCCTAGATGTCGTAAATATTGCTTAATAATGGCTCACAGTTAACTTTTCTCCAGAGCAACGCCTTCCTTCAAAGAGGAGCAGCCTAACCCAAGAGTATGCACTGGCACTTTCCATACTGGAGTGATCAGAACCAAAGACTGACTGAAAAACAGGTGTGCAATTCCAGTCCCTCACCTCAAGGAGAACAACAACTCTATGGTGCAAATCCTGTTCCAGAGTTTCCCCCATGGATTCAGATTGAAGCTGGTGGGTAGGTGCAACTACATTCTTGTTAGACTTTTTTCCCTGTTCTATCCAGCTAATCTTTTCTTGAGAGCACTCCCCCAATAAATAACTTGAACAAAAATATCTCTTCAACTCTTCTAGGGAAACTGACCTAAGACATCAGTAAAGTTTTTAGAATTATTTTTCACTTCCCAAAGAATTTCCTGGCATTTCTCCTTTATCTATACACGAAATATATTTGCTCTTTGATTATTTTTAGATAAACAATTTTCTTTTTGGAAAGAATTTTCAGCGAAGAATAATATCTGACTCATACAACATGTTAAAAGTTTAAAGTTTTATTGTATGAATAATTAGACATGCAATTTGGTGATACATTTTTCTAAGATACTGACACTTTATTATGAATCAAATTCTATTACTTGGAAATCAGAGGGATTTACTCAGAAATCAGTGTGAGAGCTGGCACCATTTTCTCCACTACATACGTCCATTTCTCCATATCTCTGATTTTTCTGACACAGAATATTCTCATACTTTTTGTGCATAGGCCATAAATTGCTCCCCTCATCATTAGACATTGTCTCTTCTTAAGTGCAATCACAACTAGAAGAAAAAATAATATATGATATAATTAGTCTTGTACATAGTTTAATAGTTTTTGAACATGAGCTTGAGTATTTGTCAAGTTTCTCCAGAGAAGCAGAACCAATAGGAGAGATGATAGACCGATAAATGGATGGGTTGCTAGATATAGATAGATATAGATATATATATAACTTATGAAGAAATTTATTACAAGGAATTGTCTCATGCAATTCCAAGGGATGAGAAGTCCTATAATCTACTTTCTCCAAGCTGGCATCCCAGGAAATTTGGTGGCATAATTTAGTCTAAGTCTGAAGGCTTGAGAACCAGGAGCACTAATGGAAGAACACCAATATCCCTGTTCAAATAGGTAGGAAAGGCCAAATTCTTACTTCCTCAGTCCCTTTGTTCTATTCAGGCCTTCTGCAGGTTGACTTATGCCCACCCACTTTGGGTGAGGCAAGCTACTTTTACTGACATCACTAATTTAAATGCCAGTTTCATCCAGAAACACCCTTACAGCCACACTCAGAAATAATATTTATTTAGGCATCTCATGATCCTGTCAAGTTGACATGTAAAGATAACCATTTTAGCCTGGGATTAATTCATCAACCTTGGACTCCACTGATAGGAATAGGAACCCCTGAAAGGCTGAGATTGGATCCTCTGTTCTCTATTCCCAGATTTTAATACAGTGCATGTCTTATAGTGAGTGATAAATGAATACCTCAAGTCATAAAGGAAGAAGCTGAGGGAAGTAAAATCGTAAGGAAGGGGAAAGTTAATTCATGAGAATTCTGATGAAAGAGTGTGATATTTTTCAAAGAAAAAGAGATCTAACTGGCTGTAAACAACAGATTTCCTAATAGAGATGAATGAAGTAAAACTTCTTTCTAATTCTTGAGGAATATTTCACAAGGGCAGATGGGGCTTAAGCAAATCCTGTCAATAGTTATATCTCTAGTGCCTACCACAATATGGAAAGAATAAACAATGTTTATTGAATATATAAATATATGAAATCTTATCAATCTAACAATGAAATTCAGTGTCATTCAGTTCATTTTAATTAATCACTGCCAACCATGCTCCATTTCTCAAGTTTTGGAGTTCAACAGTTCCTAACCAAGTAATCAAAATATACTGTTAGACCTGGAACCTCATCAATCTGATGAAAACACAATTTCTATTTTTATATATATTCTTTCCAAAAATGCCTGGTTCCCAGCATAGTGTGATGTCATACTGCCTTTTTTACTTTCTTCTCTTTCTCTCTCCCTCTCTTTCTCTGTGTTTCTCTCTTTCTCTGTCTCTCTTTTTCTTACACATGCACACAAACACACATAACCACAATGTAAACAAGTCTAAAAATTGGAGTTGTCAGCAAGAGAATGAGAGTGTGTTCCCCTTGGAAAGACTCAAATTAACCAGTCTATTGTGGCTGTGTAGAAAACAAAGCTGCCAACTTTGTTTTACAATAAAAATTATAATTGCCATTTGTACCTTTATGGTTTACTAAACTTCTTAAATCATAAGCAATTATAATTGTCCTAAAAATCTTCAGATAAGTTTCCAAAACAGCCATTTGAAAATAATTTTATCATTTTAAAAAAAAAAAGAAAAAAAAGAAAAAAAAAAAAAGAAAATAATTTTATCATTTTAATAAGTGTGTTAGACATAAAAACATGTAATTCTATTAAAGAATGCTACATATATAATTCCCCAAAGAAACATATTGTATATATTAATATTATCTACCTTTTAATAATAAAAACTAATGTTTCTATGTGGCTTACTTTTAGAAGAAAAAAATTCTAGTACTTTCCCTTGTTAAAAGGGGATGTTTCGGGGTGCCTGGGTGGCTCAGTGGGTTAAAGCCTCTGCCTTTGGCTCAGGTCATGATCTCAGGGTCCTAGGATCAAGCCCCGCATCGGGCTTTCTGCTCGGCAGGGAGCCTGCTTCCTCCTCTCTCTCTGCCTGCCTATCTGCCTATTTGTGATCTCTCTCTGTCAAATAAATAAATAAAATCTTTAAAAAAAAGGGGGGGGATGTTTGTTGGGGTGCCTGGATGGCTCAGCCAGTTAAGTGTCTGACTTGATTTCAGCTCAGGTCATGATCTTAGTGTTATGAGATCAAACTTCATGTTGGGCTCCATGCTGGGCATGAAGCCTGCTTCAAGTTCTATCTCTCCCTCTCCCCCTGCCCCATACCTGCTTTCTTTCTCTCTATCTTTCTTACAAAAAGGGGGGATATTGGTTTAGAATATAGATACTGAGCCTTCTCATAAAATAATCTCTCCCTCTTTATATCTTTTTTTTTAAAGATTTTATTTATTTGACAGAGAGAAACACAGCGAGAGAGGGAACACAAGGAGAGGGAATGGTAGCAGGAGAAGCAGGTTTCCTGCCGAGCAAGGAGCCTGATGCAGGGCTTGATCCCAGGATTCTGGGATCATGACCTGAGCCGAAGGCAGACGCTTAAGGACTGAGCCACCCAGGTGCCCCTCCCTCTTTATAACTTTAATGCCTTTAGTTTATTTTTGTGTTTCTAGTCCATATTTGTTCAGGAAAAGTTATCAGTTGATCATATTTTTGTTCTTTATACAGAAAACTTACCAAAAAAGGAGAGCTAATGATTTGATAAAATAATTAAGGAGGAAAAAGACCAATAGTGAAGGGCTTGACTGACAAACTGTAGGAGTTAAGATTTTTCTCTAAGAGCAATAGGAAGTCATGGATGGTTTTAGGTAGACAACTCAGCCCTTTGCACATTTTAAAAAATGGTTATCTTTTAAAATTTATGTAGGTAAGACTCAATGCAGAGATGCAGAGGCCCACTAGGAAGTTTGTGCAATACTAGTTAGTGGAGGCTTAGGTAAGTGGGGCTTCTGGCAGCAGATGTGGAAGGAAGTAAATGCATTGCCAGTATATTTTGGATTTCTTTTGGCATGCAAATTTACACAGTGTATATACACTGATTTTCTGAAGGAAAAAATGTTTTATTCAGTATTAATTGAAAGGCAAAATTATGCCATCATTATACTCCATTTTAAAAAATTATTAGTAGCTGTTATGTCTTCCATAAAAGTTCTAACTTTCAGTGACTTCTTTATAGTCCCTCTGTAACAAAGACATTATCTAGATATCTAAACTGAATGCTAAACTAGGTATTTAAAGATGTGTTTGCATGCTTGTGGTGTAAAATGTGATATATTTTAACTAATTTCACTATCATTCTTAGAATTCATTATAAATTAATTTATATATATTTGATTTCTCAAGTATATCACCTTTCTAATTTTCTTTTTATATTATTAATGTCCACTAATAAATTGATACTATATGCTTAAACAGTTCAAGTTATATACTCTTGATATTCCTTCTTTACAATATTTTAATCTAGAATCTTCCCAGAGGGACATATTATTCCAGCTTTAACCTTGGAAAGTGTTTACAACCTTTTATAGTATTTCAAACTTCAAAATCTGTTTATATCTGCCATTATTCAATATTTAACCAAAAGTGAAATCATATGAAAACATTTAAGAAATAAACATAAGAGAGGCATATGATAAAATAAAAGTTTGGAAATTACTCAGATGAGCATTTTTTAACTTGACTATCATAAGAAAATAATTCTCCAATTAAGACAATGTCAAGATACCTTTTCAAATTTGTATTCCATGTTCAACCAGAATTCAGCAACTAGTTCCATATGTCTGTATTTTGTGCCTTAGGTTTTTTGGCTGCTTGTTTTCACCATAGAGAAATTCAGAGGTTGATATTAATATATTAAACTAAAAATTAAATTATTCTTTTTTTTTTTTTAAAGATTTTATTTATTTGACAGAGAGAAACACAGCGAGAGAGGGAACACAAGCAGAGGGAATGGTAGTGGGAGAAGCAGGCTTCCGGCAGAGCAGGGAGCCCGATGCGGGGCTCAATCCAAAGACTCCCGGATCATGACCTGAGCCGAAGGCAGACGCTCAACGACTGAGCCACCCAGGTGCCCCAAATTAAATTATTCTTAATCATGCTATATGAGTAATTAATTACCTCTAAATCTAAGCATTAAATTCTTACACACATTCTAATTATATAAATATATATACATATATATAATAAAGTAGTTATAAATGTTCTTTATCACAAATATTAAAATAATGTATTGAGACATAATTCCAAAGAAGTTTCATATATAGATAAACGGATAAACACATACATAGTGACTATGTAAGCTCCATGTTAATTCTGCTAAAACTTAGAAAGCATTTGAGTTGCTTACACATAGAAAATTATTCAATAAGGGGCGCCTGTGTGGCTCAGTCATTAAGCATCTGCCTTCGGCCCAGGTCTTGATCCCAGGGTCCTGGGATCGAGCCCTGCATTGGGCTCCTTGCTTGGCAGGAAGCCTGCTTCTCCCGCTACCATTCCCTCTGCTTGTGTTCCCTCTCTCACTGTGTTTCTCTCTGTCAAATAAAAATCTTAAAAAAAAAAAAAATTATTCAATAAGCAGATGAAAATCACTTTAGATATAAAAATATTTATTACTTATAATTTAGCTGGTAGACAAATTTAAAGATACTGTAATTTAAAATCTAAATTTTAAACAGAGCTTTCATTTTTTTAATTTCATGAAAAATATAGAAATATAATAAAATATGCTAATATAAAAGTGGCAAAATAATTTTTAGTCAACCTAGAAAGCACAGATTTTAGACCATTTCTTTTAAAACTATAAAAATATTTATAAAGTAATAAATTTTATAAACAAATATTTATTATACTTTCTAGCTTGCTGAATTATATTAATCTCACTTTATGTCAAAAATTATTCCTTTTCAACTTTAAACACATACAATAAGTAAGAAAAGGGAAATGAATGCAAATGAAGAATAAGTTTCTAGTGCTTAAAAGAGACAAAATAGGTGATCATCTATAGAGTAACAGGTTTTCACTTACCTTTAGTTAATAAGATATTTAAATCAATTTCACCTATTTTAGCCAAATTAGGGAAGATTAAAGCTAAATCACTGAATGATACAGAGAAACATGTTATGTGTCTAGACAAGCTGAAATCAATGTTTCAGTTCAACAAAAATTTAGTTGTATTTGGTATAGAACTCAAGTTAATTATCTATTTACACCATCACCACAAAATATAGACATTTTTCATGTTTTTCAATATACAAGAGACTTACTAAATTTATGAGGTAATCATAAATTGTTGCTTTAAAAAAAAAAGCATCTACCAAAGTGGTTATCACTTAAGTTGGTCATGAAGAATCAACACTGAAGAAATGGTCACTGGCCATGCTCCCTTTGAATTTATGAAGAAATGGGTGAACAGAGAGATGGAGACAAGAAAGGAAACCAAAGCTGAAAAATCTGTCTCTGAGACAGATCACCTTATTATATGCAAGAAGCTCCAAAAATCTTTAAGAAGTACAAGTGCAAAGAAGAAATGAAGGGAGGAATGAAATAGGGTGGCAGAAAATTGTATATTAATTGTACTTCAATTAAAAAAAAGACTGCCTGGTGGTGCCTGGTGACTCAGTGGGTTAAAGCCTCTGCCTTTGGCTCAGGTCATGATCTCAGGGTCCTGGGATCAAGCCCCACATCGGGCTCTCTGCTCAGCAGGGAGCCTGCTTCCCCCTCTCTCTCTGCCTGCCTCTCTGCCTACTTGTGATCTTTCTCTCTGTCAAATAAACAAATAAAATCTTAAAAAATTAAAAAAAAAAAAGACTGCCTAAAAAGGACACATAAGTAGACTGGACACAGACAAGAAAAAATAAAAATCAGTGATCTTGAAGACAAGTCAATACTAAATTCCCAAACTGAAAAACAGAGAAAAAAATAATTAAAGAAGAACTCAGGAAAAATTTAAAAAGTAATATACACCTACAGGAACACCAGAAAAGGAAAATTCAGAGAAAGAAACAAGAAATATTTGAAGTAGTAATGGCTAAGAATAGTCCAAAATTAATGACAAACACAAAATCACAAATCTAGGAAGTTCCAAGAACACCAGGCAGGGAAAATACCCACAAAACTGCACCTATAGCATATCATCTTCAAACTACAAACAAACAAAAAGCAAAGAGAAAATCTTGAAAGAAGCTATAAGTGGGGAATGGCTGATACCATTATGCTTTACATATAAAAGAACAAGATTAATAATTACATTGAATATCTCTTCAGAAGTTATGTAAACAGAAGGGAATAAAGCAAAGTATTTAAAGTCTTTAAAGAAAAAAAAAAGTAAAAAGGAAACCACCAACCTAGAATTCTGTATTCAGTAAGTTAATCTTTAAAAGTAAAGAAAGAAAAACTTTTATGAGTGAAATGTAAGGGAAGAGAATTGGTTATCAGTAGACCTGCTTTGAGAGAAATGTTAAAAGAGGTTCTTGGAAAAGAAGGAAAATAATTTAGGTCTGAAATTGAGATTTACATAAAGAAACAGTGTTAGAGAAGGAATAAGAAAATAAAAATAAAATATTTTATTTTACTAATTGGTGATAGTTTCTTCAAGGTAATAATAACAATGTATTGGATGGTTATAGCTTATGGAAAAGTGAAATGAAAGACAACAAATTTGCAAGAGGTAGAAGGGAGGAATTGGTGATACTCTGTTATAGGGCTCCTATACTTTCCAAAGTGGTATAGTACTCTTTGAAACTGGACTTCAATTGTTATAAATATATGTTGCAAACTGTGTGGCACCCATTGAAAAAATGATATGTTAAAGAAAATGATATGTTAAATGAAAATGAAATGTTAAAGAAAATGGAACCATATTAATTTTAAATTAAAAACAAAGAAGGAAGAAAAGAGCTAGAAGACAAAAACTAAAAACAAAAATAATATCAACAATAGAAGAGAGTTACAAATACAATAATTATCAATCCAATAATATCACTTTAAATATGAAATGGTCAAAATATACCAACTGAAAGAAAGAGACTGTCAGAGGATTTAACAAGACAAAAAATGTAACACCCAACTATATGTTGTCTACAAGTAACCTGCTTTGAATATAAAGACACAGATAGATTAAAGGTAAAGAAATAAAGAGTGATATGCCATGCTAATACTAATCAAAAGAAAATTAAGTAGATATGTTAATTTCAGATGTAGCTCACTTCAGAGTAAAGAAATTTATGAGATAAACAAGAGCTTTGCATACTCATAGGGTAGTCATTTCTTGAACACTTTAAAACTCTTAATGTACGCAACTAGCAGCAGAGTGTCAAAATAGATGACAAAAAAAATGACAGATCTTCAAGCAGCAATATCCAAATAGTTGGAGATTTCAGTACCCCTCTACCAGTAATGGAAAAATCTAGTATACATAAAATCACAAATAATAAAGTTGAACTGAATTATACCATCAATAAAGTAGATCTTATTAACATTTATAGAATATAGAAATAGTAGAATGCATATTCTCTTTAAGCTTGCCTAGAACATTCATGAAGATAGACCACATTTTGGACCGTGAAACATGCTTTACCAAATTTAAGTGAACAAAAATGTTAGAAAGTATACTTTCAGACCACAAAAAGAATTAAACTAGAAATCAATAACATGAAAATACTTATAAAATCCCAAAATACTTGAAGATTAAACAACTTATTTTTTATTAACATATAATGTATTATTTGTTTCAGGGCTACAGGTCTGTGAATTATCAGTCTTACACAACTCACAGCAGTCACCATAGCATATACCCTCCCTAATGTCCATCACCCAGCCATCCTATCCCTCTCCTGCTCCAGCAACCCTCAGTTTGTTTCCTGAGGTTAAGAGTCTCTTATGGTTTGTCTCTCTCCCCAGTCTCATCTTTAAACAATACATTTTTAAATAACACAGGGATCAAAGAAATTTCAGGAGAAATTTTTAAATATTTTGAAATAAATGAAAATAAAAACATAATTTAGCAAAATGGGTGAATACAGTGAAAGCCAAGCTGAAAGGGAAATTTATAGTATTGAATGCATATATTAGAAAAAAGACCTAAAATCAATTATCTAAACATACATCTTATGAAAGTAGAAAAAGGAGCGCCTTGGTGGCTCAGTGCATTAAAGCCTCTGCCTTTAGCTCAGGTCATGATCCCAGGGGCCTGGGATCAAGTCCCACATCAGGCTCTCTGCTCAGCAGGGAGCCTGCTTCCTCCTCTCTCTCTGCCTGCCTCTCTGCCTACTTGTGATCTCTCTCTCTCTCTGTCAGATAAATAAATAATTTTTAAAAAAAGAAAGTAGAAAAAGAACAAATTAAATCCAAAGTAGAATAGAAATATTATTGATTAGAACACAAGTTAATGGGCTTCTCGCCTTAGCACTGAGCTGCGTCGTGGGTGCCCGTGGGAGCCCCAGCTAGCTGGAAATAAACCCTCTTGCTCTTGCATCCAGCCTGCCTTTTGTGGGTTCTTTTTGGGAGGGTCTCGATCCGGACATAACATATGGGGGCTCATCCGGGATAGAGACAATCCCAAGGAACTCACAAATCGCCAGGACTGGGAGGTATCAAGGCACCAAATTGTGGGTTGTGGGGAAGACTGTGAAACTCCAAATGTGAGCAGCCAGAGGGTTGTGAAACTCCGATAGGAGCAATCAGAGCGTTGTGAAACTCCGACAGGAGCAACTGGCTGAGAAACTCCGACCTGGAGCAGTCTTTAGGCATTTTGGGAACGGAAGTGAGACCCCAGGCAGACGTGCCGGAGGGTCCCCCATTTGGCGAGGGAGACGTCCCCCGCCATTTGGATAGTAAAATCTCTCGAGTGAACTTGTTTGGTACCAATCCAAGGGGGTTGCTCCCCCGAGCCTGGCAAAGACCATCCGGAGCTACTACGCACAAGATGTGCTCAGCCGCAACGTTTGTGTCTTTGTCTTGTTTGTGTGATTGTATTGTGTTCTCAGCCGCAACGTTTGTGTCTTTCTTGTTTGTGTGATTGTACTGATTAATTGGGTTGTTGGATTCAATCTTGCTCATGATTGTCAACAATTGCTTAAAGTTCTTTTTACCACAGAAGAAAGAGAGAGGGTTCTCAGTGAGGCGCGAAAGCAGGTTCCAGGCGACGATGGACAACCCACCACCCAGCAGAACCTCATCGAGGTTGGCTTCCCTCTGACGCGCCCTAACTGGGATTTCAATGCGGCTGGAGGTAGGGAGCGTCTCCGAATTTATCGCCAGACTTTAATGGCCGGTCTCCAAGCAGCGGCTAGGAAACCAACAAATATCTCTAAGGTACATTCTTTGCACCAGGAACCAGAGGAGAGTCCCTCTGCTTTCCTAGAAAGGCTGTCTGAGGCCTTCAGACAGTATAGAGCGTTAGACCCAGGGAGTGCAGAGGCACGGGCAGCCGTGGTATTGGCTTTTGTGAACCAGTCAGCCCCTGATATTAAAAGGAAGTTGCAAAGCTAGAGGGAGTGACTGAAAAGGGTATTCAAGATTTACTGAAAGTGGCGGGAAAAGTGTATTACACTAGGGAGACACCAGAGGAGAGACAGGATAGATTGCGTTAAGAAGACTTAGAAAGAAGGAGAGACGGAGGGTGGAGGAGGAAGAGAGGCGAAGAGAAGACCGGAAGTTTCAGGCTAAGGAGATGAGGAAGAGCCAGAGAGAAATGGCTAAGATATTCTTAACTAAAGTATCAGGAAGTGGGGAGGGAGAGAGAGATAGGGAGTACCATCCCTGGCAGGGTAAGCAGCAGCCAAGACTTTGTAGAGAACAATGCGCTTTCTATAAAGAAAAGGG
>CM053606.1:93395540-93430644 GCA_028646535.1 Procyon lotor | reverse complement strand
GAGGTTTTGGGAAACAGACTTCACAGAGGTAAGGCCAGATAAATATGGATATAGATATTTGTTAGTGTTTATAGATACATTTCCAGGTTGGGTGGAGGCCTTCCCTACAAAGAAGGAGACAGCAGAGACTGTAACTAAAATATTGCTGGAACAAATCATACCTAAATATGGGACTCCTAAGGTGATTGGCTCTGATAATGGACCGGCTTTTGTTAGTAAGATAACATAACGATTGGCTCAAGTTTTGGGGGCAAATTGGAAGTTACATTGCGAGTATAACCCCCAGAGTTCCGGTCAAATAGAACGTATGAACCGGACTCTGAAGGAGACTTGAAACAAAATGGCAATAGAGACTGGAGAAAGTTGGGTGACGCTCCTACCATATGCCTTATTTCGGGTCCAAAATACCCCTTACAAGTTGAATTTGACCCCATTTGAGATTTACGGGCCCTCATAAACTGATTCAGAGCATAAAAGGACTTGTAAAGGTCCACAAAGAACTGTGGCCCATGCTAAATGCTCTGGACTGGGAGAGTGACAAATCCCCCACTCCCGGTCACAAATTAGAACCGGGAGACTGGGTTTGGGTAAAGAGGCATAATATCAGGACTTTAGAGCCTAGATGGAAAGGACCTTACTCTGTTGTACTTGTAATCCCTACTGCTGTCAAGGTGGATGGCGTAGCCCCATGGCTGCACCACTCCCATGTTAAGAAGGCTGCAGAGCCGGAAGTGGAGAAGGCGAAAGGAGAGTGGAGGTCCCACCGAGATCTGGAAAACCCGCTCAAGCTTCGTCTAACCTAACAGCATAAGCCTGGAGATCCAGTCGAGAAAAAAAAGGGGGGTCCTCCTGGCGTGGAACACGATTTTTCGGCTTCCCCCAGCACCGAACTAACTCAGAGGATACGCTGCAAATGGCGTGCCTCGGAACTCACCTGAACCTACAGCTTCTATGCTTGCCCAGGTTACAACGGAAATGCTGATGGATGTGGGAGGAGATGGGACTACCACTGTAAGGCTCGGGGATGTGTCACATCCAAAGATGAAGGTTGGAAATGGGACAAAATCAGTGCCATCTGAATCATGATGTGCATTCCACATGAGGAGGATTCCTCATGTTAACAAAAAAAAAAGGAGGGGGAATGTGGAGTTCAGTTTTAAGTTCCTCCAAGACAAGCCTAAGGGTACAAGGTAGGGGCGTGCCAGAAAAAGACAGGCCTAAGGGTATGGGTGTGAAACTATTCCTGGAATTTATCTTCCCTGTGTGATGCCTAGCCCCTGAGTTGTTCAAATGCACCAATGAAATGCATAGATTTAGGTAATTGCCATATAAAGAATAAGGAATGCCTATGTGTGTAGTGACACAAGTGCTTGTTTACTCGAATGCATAAAAATGCTTCGAAGGAGAGAGGCGGGGCTTCTCGCCTTAGCACTGAGCTGCATCGTGGGTGCCGGTGGGAGCCCCAGCTAGCTGGAAATAAACCCTCTTGCTCTTGCAAAAAAAAAAAAAAAACAAAACACAAGTTAATGAAGTTGAAGAAAGGAAAATAACAAAATAACAAAAATAAATCAATCAAAACAAGTTTGTCCATTAAAAAATAAGAAAATTGATAATATAGCTAGACTAAGAACAAAAGGAGACAAAAATTACTCATATAAGAAGTGAAAAAAAGACATCACTAGAGATTCCACAGACACTAAAATGCTGATAAATTAATATTACATATAACTTCATGTTCAAAAATGCATTATTTAAGTTAAATGGACCAACTCTTTGAAAGATACAACCAATAGTAGGTATTCTTAATAGACCTGCAACTGTTTTTACTGTAGCTGTCTGATGCCTTTGCTATATAATTTTGGAAATGATCCAGCTTTTCTATTTGTTCTAAAAATTTGAAATATTGGCTATTGGATTAGCTATCTACCTCATTAAAAATGATAGTGTCTCCACAGTGCTTTAGTTATTTAAGATTTACATTACTATTAAGGAAGTATCAACACAAGCATCTATTTTTTTTTAGACTTTATTTATTTATTTGTGAAAGAAAGAAGGAGAGTAGAAGTAGAGGGGAAAGAGGAGAAAGAAGTAGAGGGCACAGAGGGAGAGAGGGACAAGCAGACTCCATGCTGAGCTCAGAGCCTGACACAAGACCTGATCTCAAGACCCTGAGATCATGACCTGAATCCAAACCAAGAGTCAGACGCTTAACTGACTGAGCCGCCCAGGTGTCCCAGAAGCATCTATGCTTTAAGAGAAGATTCTTACAAACAAAAGTCAACCTCAGCAAATCCACACATATACATATGGGGATAAAGAAACTATGCCCAGACTTTCTTTGTACAGTCTCTGCCACTCTGCATCCCTGAGATATATTTTCCCACTCCTGTCAGTGGCTTCAAAAGCAGATGAATGTAACCCAATAATATTTAATATTTAACCATCTAAACTCTTATACTTGATCAAAGTACAAGCTCCACAGAGTTGAAGGGAGCATAGTTACTTGACTTGAAAATGTGGAAAGAGAAAGACTGTTTGATCATAAACCCCACGCTACTCAACTTGTGTCTCATATTGATTAACTTTATTCATTTGTTTAATAAACTCCACAGATTACTTTGGGTTTTAATCAAATGCAAAACAAGGGACTTGATTGTCCAGTATATTCTCTCTTTCTAAATCCACATGGAACAGGTAGTTATTTCCTATCACTATTTGTAAAGGCAGGTTGTAGTGTTCCCTGGGAAGATGACCAGCTACACAGAAGGGTTCAATAGTTTTGTATGGGAAATGACAAAAGAAAAAAGGGATATTTAACATGGGTACATGGTTTAAGCAAAATTAAAACTATAAATGGTCTGAAAGCTGCACATGAAAGTATGGGTGGATGTGTTTTATATTTTTCAAGAAGGACAAGCTAGGACAAGGAATAAGAGGGACATGGAGTCAGCTTTCTTTCTTTCTTTTTTTGTTTTTTTTAAAGGTTTTATTTATTTATTTGATGGAGATAGAGGATCACAAGTAGGCAGAGGCAGGCAGAGAGAGAGGAGGAAGCAGGCTTCCCGCTGACCAGGGAGCCCAATGCGGGGCTCAATCCCAGGACCCCGAGATCACGACCTGAGCCAAAGGCAGAGGCTTAACCCACTGAGTCACCCAGGAGCCCCTGGAGTCAGCTTTCAATTACCAAAGACATAAAATATAATTAGATATGTCTGAACATAGATTAAGTACAATGAAGAATATATCATAATAGTCAAGACTCTGGAGAGAATATACAGACTGCCTTAGAGAATAGTGTTTTAAAATACAATCCTACGCATAATTGTCCTTGGAAAATAATGAAGGTAAAAAGTATTCCTCCATAGGAGAAAAAATAAAGCTGAGCTTGAATTGATGAAAGAAAAATGGAAAATAGCTAAATCTTAAAAAAAAATTATAATTTATGAAAGAAATTTAAAAATCCTATTGAAGGGATAAGATAGGGAGAAAATATCAATAACAGATTTGAGGTCTCTATAAGCCATATGAAGTAGATTGTAGTTTAATAAAGTTTAATCAGATATTTATAGTGAAAGAATTCATCTGCCAAAAAAATTAAGAGAATGAATCCCAGTTAATGGAAAATTAAGTTCTCTGAAAAGTGTTATAAGTAACATAGATGTTTGACCAAGTTTAATGATTTTATCTTTTTTAGATTTATTTAACCAAGGTATAGTGCATCATTAGTTTTTGATATAATGTTCAGTGATTCATTAGTTCAGTATAACACCCAGTGCTCATTGTAGCAGTCCTCTTTAATGACCATCACCCAGTTACCCCATCCCCCCAACTACCTCTCTTTACAACCTCAGTTTGTTTCCAGGAGTCAGGAGTCTTATATAGTTTGTTTCCTTCCCTAATTTCTTCTCATTCAGTGTCTCTCCGCCCCCCCCCCATCTATTGTCCTTTGCACTATTCTTTACATTCCACATTTGAGTGAAACCATATAATTGTTTCTCTAATTGACTTATTTCACTTAGCCTAATATCCCCTGCTTCCATCCATGTCGATGTAAATGGTAGATATTCATCCTTTCTGACGATTGAGTAATATTCCATTGTATATATAAATCACATCTTTATCCACTCATCCACTGAAAGACATCTCAGCTCCTTTCACAGTTTTTTTGTCCACAGGTTATTGTGGACAAGACTTTATCTTTTTTTTAATGAATTGCATCACTCCTGCTGGAGTGTAAGTTAATACAGCTTTTCTGAAAAGCAGAAGACTTTACAATAATCATAACTTCTGACCCAGAGACTTTACAATAATCATAACTTCTGACCCAGTATTTTCACCCAGAAATTTATTCATGGTTGAAAAGTATGCCAGATATACATAAAATTACATTTGCTACAGCTTTGCTTAGACCATGAAATACTGGATAAGTTCCATCCAACACTAAGGAATTGGCTCAAAATTTTTATATTCAATTGCATATATTGCAGTCAAAAAAGTATGCAAATGTTTATTTGTTGACATCATTTATATGTTTCTATACATTATGAATATAAAATATATGATAACAAAATATGACATAATATGAAAAGTGAAACAGTATGGAGATGATTTCCTTTCAGTAAAAATAAGTTTCACTTTATATTTTTTAATGTATCTGAATGGTTTTAAAACCTAGAAAGATTTATATTTTAAAAATTACCATTAATTGATTTTGAGTGCTATTTTATCCTTTGTTAATTTATGTTTTTTTAATGTCCAGTTAAACATTAGTTATATGACTAAAGAAACACTTCTTCAATAATAAATTTCTACTTTAAAACTGCTGCCTCAAGGTGTCTGGGTAGCTCCGTGGGTTAAACCTCTACCTTTGGCTCAAGTCACAATCCTGGAGTCCTGAGACTGAGCAGGCATCTGGCTCCTTGCTCATCAAAGTGTCTGCTTCTCCCTCTCCCTTTGCTCCTCCTCCCACTCATATTCTCTCTTTCTCTTTAATAAATAAATAAAAATATTTTAAAAATCCTGTTGCCTTAATTATTTTGCTAAGGCTGCCATAAGAAATACCATAGATTGGATGCCTTAAACGATAGAAACTATCATTGTTATGGAAGTCCAAGGTCAAGGTGTCAGCAGTTGGATTCCTCTGAAGCTTTTCTCCTTGGCTTGTAAATGGCCTCTTCTCTGGGTCTTCAGAAGGTCTTTTCTTTCTTTCTCTTTTCTTTTCTTTTCTTTTCTTTTCTTTTCTTTTCTTTTCTTTTCTTTTCTTTTCTTTTCTTTCTTCCCTTTCTTTCTTTCTTTTTCTTTCTTTCTTTCCTTCTATCTTAATTTAATTTTATTTTTTTCAGTTTTCCAAGATTCATTGTTTATGCACCATAGCCAGTGCTCCATACAATATGTGCCCTCCTTAATACCCACCACCAGGCTCACCCATTCCCCCACTCCCTCCCTTCCAAAACCCTCAGTTTGTTTCCCAAAGTCCAGAGTCTCTCATGCTTTGTCTCTCCCTCCGATTTCCTCCATTTCACCCATCCCTGGTGTCTGTCTGATCTAATCTTTTCTTCCTTAAGATTTTATTTATTAGAGAAAGAGAACATAAGTGGGAAGAGGGAGAGAGGGAGAAGCAGACTCCTTGTCAAGCAGGGAGCCTAATGCAGGGCTCAATCCCACATGACCAGAGCTGAAGGCAGATGCTTAACTGACTAATCCACCTAAGTGTCCCTGGTCTAATCTCTTCTTACAAGAATGCCAGGCAGATAGAGTTGGGACATCCTAATGATCTTTGTTTTAACTTAATTATGTTTTCAAAGGCCCTGTCTCCAAATACAGTTAACTTTCTAAGCTACTGGGAGTTAGGGCCTCAACCTGTAAATTTCAAGTAGATACAATTTTGCCCATAACTATCTTTTGTGTAATATTCAACATTGCTCATATTATTCCAGATTTTATAAACTTAACATAATAATTATGAACATCATTTCCCTTTATGGTGTACTGAAACAAATTAGTTTAAATCTGTACTTAACCTAGTATATATCAAGGAAATCTATTTTGAGAATATATTCTACACCTATGTTTTTAAATTTTATCCAAAAGCAGAAATCATGTAGAAGACTGGGAGGGGATCAGTTCTTATTTCAACTCTCCACTCTTTTGAATACAAAGAAGCTAAGATTTGCTTCTGGCTTTCCCTACAACTTACACTATTATTCTTTTAACAATACAGTAACAAAAATGTAAACATTATATTTTAAAATAGGATATGGATTCAAAAATTATTTTTGTCAGAATTTTTTTGGTATGAATTTTATTGTTATAAGTTTTCATTCTTATCAGCAACCTTACTAGTTTAACTATGCATTAGTACTATTTCTACAGGTCATCAACTCAGTAAGATTTTAAAATTACTATGATACCTAATACCTTGTGTTACATGGATCATTAGCTGAATATTTTCAATGCTTCATACCTCATGATAGGCACTATAGAGAGTGCAGAAGTTTATCTTTATATCATAGTCCTAATAACTTTGTCAAAACCCCAAATGTGGTCACATGGAACTTTTTCCTGGGTTGTTGGATGTTGACGTAGGAAGAGATAAACATCATTAGTTTTCACAAACTATTGAAGATACATTTGAAAAGAGTATTGGTCATAGAAAGCACAGATAAAGTAAGCTGGAGGGCTAACCTAGTCTTTTGAATATCCCTGGTATATCAGGCATGATGCTGACCAACTCATCCCTAAAGAAAATGATTTCTGTTCTCTAGTCCAGAGGAGCAAGAATTCCTGGAAAATCATATAAAGTGATCATTCCTGCCAAGGTAAAAGAAAACACATAATAAACTTAAAGATATATATTTTTTCTCTAAAACCACAAAAAATTCTAAAAGTTGTACATAAAATTTCTAAATAAACTAAATTCTAAAAATAATGAAATAAGCTTGGAAGTGCAGATATCTTTTTGAATTAGTATTTTTATTTCTTTTAGATGTATATTCAGAAGTGGAATTGCTGGATCAAATAATATTTTTAGTTTTTTGAGAAACCTCTATAATGTTTTCCACAGCGGCTCTACCAATTGACATTTTCACCAATAGTGCAATTACTTAGTGATGTTGAGCATATTTTCATGTAGCTGTTGGCCACTTGTATGATTTCTTTGGAAAAATATCTATTCAGATCCTCCATCCATTTCTAAATCAGATTGGTGTTTTTGCTATTGAGTTGTATGAGTTCTTTATATATTTTGTATGTTAATTCCTTGTGTTGCTTTTTCTCTCTTTCTCTGTGTGTGTGTGTGTGTGTGTGTGTTTCTTTGCTGTGTAGAAGCTTTTCATGTTGATGTAGTCCCACTTGTTTAGTTTTGCTTTTGTTGCCTTTGTTTTTGGTGTCAAATGCAAAAAATAAATAAATAAATAATCATTGCTAGGACCAGTGTTAGAGAGCTTATCACCTATGGTTTCTTCCAGGAGTTTTATGGTTTCAGGTCTTATGTTAAAGTCTTTCATCCATTTTGAATTTAATTTTGTTCTGATGTAAGGTAGGTGTCCTGTTTTATTCTTTGGCAAGTGGTTGTTCAAGTTTCCCAAAACCATTTATTAAAAGGACTGACCTTTCCTCATTGTATATTCTTGGCTCTTTTATCATAGATTAATAGTCCATAAATGCATGGGTTTTTTGCTGGGCTCTCTATTCTGTTTCACTGTTCTATGTGTCTGTTTTTATGTCAATACCATACTGTTTTGATTTCAATAGCTTTGTAATATAGTTTGAAATTAGGGAGTGCGACATCTCCAGCTTTCTTCTTTCTCAAGATTGATTTAACTATTTTGGGGATCTTTCATGGTCCCATACAAACTAGGATTCTTTGTTCTATTTGTGTGAAAAATATCATTGGAATTTTGATAGGGGCTTCACTAAATCTGTAAATTGCTTGGAGTAGTATAGGCGTTTTAACAATGTTTTGTTAAGCACAGAATATTTTTCCATTTATTTGTGTCTTCTCCAGTTACTTTCATCATTGTCTTATAGTTTTCACTGTACAGGTCTTTCACTTCCTTGGTTAAATTTATTCCTTGTACTTGGGATTATTTTCTTAATATCTTTTTCTGATAGTTTATTAGTAGTAAAGAGAAATGCAACTGGATTTTTTGTGTTGAGTTTGTAAACTTCAGCTTTACTGAATTTATTATTTCTAACAGGTTGTTGGTGGTGTCTTTAGAGTTTTCTATATATAATATCATGTCCTCTGCAAATAGACACAATTTTACTTCTTTCTTTCTGATTTGGATGCCTTTTATTTCTTTTTCTTATCTAATTATTCTTTAGGACTTCCAATATTTTGTTGAATAAAATTGGTGAGAGAGAAATCTTCCTTGTCTTATTCCTGTCTTAGAGCATACTTGTCTTGTTCCTGACCTTATTTTTGATCTGTCTTATTCCTTAGTATGGTGTTAGTTGTGGGCTTGTCACAGATGGCCTTTATTATGTTGAGGTACATTCCCTCTACAATCATTTTGTTGAGAGTTTTAATCATGAACCAATGTTGAATCTTGCTAATGCTTTTTCTGCACCTATTAAAATGGTAATACTATTTTATCCTTCAATTTGTTGATGTGCCATATCACACTGATTGATTTGCAGGTAAGAAACATCCTTATATCCCTGGAATAAATCCCTCTTGATCATTTTAATGTATTGTTTAATTCAGTTTGTTAATATTTAGTTGAGGATTTTTGCATCTACGCCTATCAGGAATATTACCATTCTTTTCTTGTGGTTTTCTTGTCTGATTTTGGTATCAGGGTAATTCTTGCCTTGTCAAATGTTTGAAGTGTTCCCTCCTCTTTTTTTTTTTTTTTTTTTGAAAGAGCTTGACAAGGATTGGTACTAATTTTGCTTAAATGTTTAGTAGAATTCACCGCTGAAGCTATCTGGTTCCGGACTTTGGCTTTTGAGAAATTTTTGATAAAGGATTCAATCTCCTTACTAGTAATTGGTGTGTTCAAAGTTGGTATTTCTTCATGATTCAGTCTCAGTAAGTAGTACGTTCTGGAAATTTATCAGTTTCTTTTAAGTTGTCCAATTTGTTGACATATAATTATTCGTAGAAGTTTCTTACGATTCTTTGTATTCCTGTCGTATCAGTTGTAATGTCTCCTCTCTCATTTCGGACTTTGAATCTTCACTCATTTTTTTTTTAAGATTTTATTTATTTGACAGAGAGAAACACAGCGAGAGAGGGAACACAAGCAGAGGGAATGGTAGCGGGAGAAGCAGGCTTCCTGCCGAGCAAGGAGCCCGATGTGGGGCTCGATCCCAGGACTCTGGGATCATGACCTGAGCGGAAGGCAGACACTTAAAGACTGAGCCACCCAGGCGCCCCTTCACTCATTTTTTTTTTTTTCTTCATGGCTATAGCTGAAGGTTTGTCAATTTTGTTTATCTTAAAAAAAAAAAAACAGCTCTTAGTTTCATCAACATTTCTCATTGTCTTGTCAGTATTTTATTTACTTCCACTTTAGTATTTAGTATTTTATTTACTTGTAGTTTGTTATTTCTTTCTTCCTACTTTTGTTTTTTTTGTTGTTGTTGTTTTATTTCACTGAAGTGTAAAGTTAGGTTGTTTGCTTAGGATCTTTGTTTTCTTTTCGTTTTTTTTTTTTTAAAGATTTTATTTATTTATTTGGCAGAGAGAGACATCACAAGTAGGCAGAGAGAGAGGGGGAAGCAGGCTCCCTGCTGAGCAGAGAGCCCAATGTGGGGCTCAATCCCAGGACCCTGAGATCATGACCTGAGCTGAAGGCAGAGGCTTTAACCCACTGAGCCACCCAGGTGCCCCAGGATCTTTGTTGTTTTAATGTAGGCATTTATTCCTATGAACTTCAATCTTTGAATTCCTTTTGCTACATTGCTCCCATTTGGGTATATTTTCATTTTCATTTGGTGATATTTTCTGAAATCTGTTTTGATTTTTTTTTCTTCGACTTATTGTTGTTGAGTAGCATGTTTATTCTCCACAGATTTGGAGAATCTAGCTTTCTTGTAGTTGATTTCCAGTTTCAACTAATGTCAAAAAAGATGCCTTGACACAACTTCAGTCATCTTAAACTTATTAAGATTCATTTTGTGGCCTAATATATAATCTATCCTGGACAAAGTTCCATGGACGCTTGAGAAAAATGTGTGTTCTGTTGCTTTTGGAGTGAATGTTCTGTATATGTCTATTAAGTCCATTTGATCTGCTTAAGAGCAATGTTTCTTATCCATTGATGAGAATGGGGTATTAAAGTCTTCTATTTTATTGTATTACTGTCTATTCTTACCTTCAGATCTGTTAATATTTGTTTTATATATTCAGGTGTTGCTATGTCATGTTCATAAACATTTACAAATGTTATCTCTTTGTGTTGGACTGACCCTTTTATAATTATATAATGATTTTTTTTGCTTCTTATTAAAGTTTTCCTTAAACTCTATTTTGTCTAATTAAGTATAGCTATCCCAGTTTTCTTTGGTTTCTATTTGCATGAAATATCTTTTTCCATTCCTTCACTTTTGGTTTATTTGCATTCTTCCATCTAAAGCAAATGTCTTATAGCAGCATATAGTTAGGTCTTGCTTTTCCTTCCATTTAGCCATTATGTGTTCTGGTTGGAGAAGTAAGTCCATTCACTTTATTTATTTATTTATTTATTTATTTATTTATTTATTTATTTAAAGATTTTATTTATTTGACAGAGAGAAGCACAGCAAGAGAGGGAACACAAGCAGAGGGAATGGTAGCGGGAGAAGCAGGCTTCCCCCTGAGCAGGGAGCCCGATGCGGGGCTGGATCCCAGGACCCTGGGATCATGACCTAAGCCGAAGGCAGACGCTTAAGGACTGAGCCACCCAGGTGCCCCAAGCCCATTTACATTTAAAATAACTATCGATAAAGAAGTTATCCATACATATATACAATGGAATATTATGCCCCTATCAGAAAGGATGAATACCCAAATTTGTATCAACATGGGGGGGGGGGATTGGAAGAGATTAGTCTGAGTGAAATAAGTCAAGCAAAGAGAGTAAATTATCACATGGTTTCACTTGTGTAGCATAAGGAAAATCATGGAGGGCATTGGGAAAAGGAAAGAAAGGATGAATTGGGGGAAATCAGAGGGGGGGAAGAACCATGAGAGACTGTGGACTCTGAGAAAAAAACTGAGGGTTTTGGAGGGGAAGGGGATGGGGAGTTGGGTGAGCTTGGTGGTGGGTATTGAGGAGGGCACACATTGCATGGAGCACTGACTATGGTGCATGAACAATAAATCTTGGAACACTGAAAAAATAAAATTAAGTTAAAAAAACAAAAAAAAAATAATAACTATTGATAGCATGGATTTCTTGCCATTTTCTTCATCGCTTTCTGGCTGTTTTGTTGTTCCTCCATTCTTTTCTTCTTCCCTTCATCTCTTCCTTTATGACTTGATGAGTTTCTATACTGGTATGCTTAGATTCCTTTATCTTTATCTTTTGTATATCTAGTATACATTTTTGCTTTGTGGTTACCGTGAAGCTACACAAAACAACTTATGTTTGCAAGAGTATATTTTACGTTGATAAAAACTTAAGTTTGAACACATTCTAATGTTTTACATTTTATTTCTCTCCCAAAATTTTTTTAAAGATTTTATTTTTATTTATTTGACAGAGAGATCACAAGTAGGCAGAGAGGCAGGCAGAGAGAGAGGAGGAGGCAGGCTACCTGCTGAGCAGAGAGCCCAATGTGGGGCTTGATCCCAGGACCCTGAGATCATGACCTGAGCCGAAGGCAGAGGCTTTAACCCAGTGAGCCACCCAGGTGCCCCTCAAATTTTTTTGATGTCACAATTTATTTCTTTTTATCTTATGTATGTGTGCTTTCAATAAAATTTTAGGTTGCTAAAAATGACTACTAAAATAGATTATTATAGTTAAAGAATTTAACTTGGCAGTTGGATTAAGGTTTAGTTTTCTATCCTGTCATTTTATGGTAATAAAATAACTCCTCAAAAACAAACACAAAGTAGTTTTTTATTTAATGACCAGATCTAATAAGTATATTTTATGTTCTCTCTAATGTAGTTGATTCTGTTTTCAAATTTTATTTTAGATTTTGGATTTAATTTTATTTTTCATTCCCCATACCTGATAGTAATTTCACTTGGGAGATAGGAAACATGGTATGGATAATGTTAAGCTGTTTGATATGCACATCCCAGTAGCTTCCCAGCCTTTTTCTTAGGAGAAAACTCCTGCATTTGGCATAAAAAGACCTAAATGGTTTAGCCTCTACTAAATTCCCTAACTTCTGATACAAAGCCTCCTTTACTCTTTCTACTCCATCCATAATGATGTTTCTCTAGTTCTCATATTCTCCATGTTCCTTACCACAACATAAACTTCTCAGATGCATTTCTTTTTACCCTAGACTTTCATTTTTTATAGCCTTAACCTCAGCTCAGCTCACTGTTATTGTCTCAGGGATACCTTGAATAATGAACAAAACAGGTCAAACCTCTATATTTTAGTCAAGATATAACAAGATCATAGTTACACCTTCATATTTCATTTGTGCCTGCTTCATTCGCATTCATTTCTTACTTATTACTATACTTCCAGGGCCTAACAAGCTTGGCATACTACCTGGTAATAGTAGGAAGTTGTTTAGTATTTTGAATGAATGGTTAGCATTTATGATATCTATCTATATATCAAGATTAATGGAGATAATAGATTATCCATGTAAATAATACTGGAATTTTTCAAGAGGGATTGTAATTTAAAACAAAACAACTTTATTCTTTCCTACCCATATTACTAGTGTGAGGCTAGTTCTCTCTCATTATTTGTATGAATTATTGAGCAGAACTTCTGAATTTTCTGGACAATAACATAATGGAATTTCCTCTAGTCATTTCAAACAACAAAAGTAGTTTCATTTGAAAAAATTAAAATGTTTAGTAATATATTAATCAAAGTCTAAATTTCACTTAAAACTTCTGTTCTCCTGCAAGTATGGTGTGATATAAAGGAGATTCTGGGGTGGAAAAGAGATGTGTGTTTAACATTTCTCAGTGTTAGCTCCCTTTACTGAGATTGGAAGCTGTTTAAAGCAGATTAATTCCTACATGTACAATTTTGAAAACCAAGAATTCCTTATAGATGGGGGAATGTCATCTGCAGTTCTGTAATATATGGGTGATGGTTTTCCTGGCTGCATTTTTTATATTTCATCCTTCAGTCCCTGGTTCTTGGGGGTTCATCTTCAACATTTGTTGAGATCCTATCCTTCATACTTTCCTCTATTTAACCTGAAGGACCACAAAGAATAGCTAACAACAAAAGAGGATAGAAAACAACTCAGGGACAAAATGGAAGAGGATAATATAGTTGATTCTAAAGAAGATGATAAACAAGCATCCTCAGTAGTCCTGCAGACATATGTAATATCTCTGCATGCAAACGGCAATTGTCTTTTTTTTTTTAATTTTATTTATTTTTTTTTCAGTGTTACAAGATTTATTGTTTTGCACTACACCCAGTGCTCCATGCAGTACATGCCTTCCTCATTACTCTCCTCAACTGCAAACAGCAATTGTCTTATTTTATTTTATTTTTTTAACTGGGCACTTGGCTGGCTCAGTCAGTAGAACATGTGACTCTTGATCTCAGTGTTGTAAGTTGAAGCCCTATGTTGGGTGTAGAGATTACTTAAAGATAAAATCTTAGATTTTTTTATTAAAATAAATTTGATGTATAATATTGTGTAAGTTTAAGGTGTACAACATGTTGATTTGATATTGTATATATAGCATATAATATATTGTAATATAATTTATATACTTAGTATAATTAAAGCATACATTATATTTTTATATTGTCATATTTATATATCATATTATAACATTAGCATCTCCATCAAATCATATTTGTGTGTGTGTGTGTGTGTGTGTGTGTGTGTGTGATGGAGATATTTAAGGTTAGATAATTAAGTCTTAGCAGATTTGATCTCTGGAATTTATTTGTAACTAGTTGCAAGTTTCTAGTCTTAAAGCATCTCCCTCCCCTCCCCCCTTAATCCACTGTTTTATTCTGTTTTTATGACTTTGGCTTTTTAAAATTCCTTGATAATTTTCTTTTAAGCATTTTTAGACTTGTTCAGATTAAAAGAGATTGCAGTTTGATATAGTTCAAAGCTGTCTTGACATAATGAGTACCCTCAAACACACCACCACTAAAAGTATGTGTACTTTATTTGCAAAGCATATTTAAACTGATTTCAGATAATTTATAATTGGATTGTTAACTCACTTTGCCAAGAAGCAATTGATTAGAGTAAGCCAGTTTGTCTCTTTTAATGGACTAAACTATGCTTTGATGGAAGAGTTTTGGTTAACTTGCTCTGTAAAAAATAGTTTAGTTTTCTCTTAGCTCCTTTATTTTCTTATACCAAACAATGAGCCTAATATAGAATTTACAATTTGCATTCAAACTTGAATTCTTGAAGTTGAGCCTAAGAATAAGAAAGAAAAATGCTTTATTCAATAGAAACTTGAACCTGACCTTGTTTTTTATAATGCAAAGCAAAAAGAATGAATACCTTAAAAGTGGTTTAAAAAAAAAACAGTGTTTTTTAAAAGTGAAAGAGAATGACTATGTGCGAGTGGGCCTAAGCAGACTCAGGGGTAGGTCAGACAGTGCAATATATACATACAAATATGAAATGAGCAGAAAGGCAGTTGAAAAGCTTTAAAGCAGATGCAAAGGGGGAAAAAAAACAACCTGGCTTATTTTAACTATGTTCTTCTAGACAACTTTTTATGTAAGGAAGCTAATTCTAGGTCTTACATTCTTTAAAGGGATCCTAAAATTGTTTGCTTCCTACTTGTTTGCTTGAATACTCAGAAGTAATAATAATAATAATAAAGCTTAGACTCTCTCATCCTATTTAATCACAGGGAAATGCAGACCTGAGGAGGCACAGAGAGGCATAGCTACCAAACTTAGTTTCAACTGACAGTTTCATGGGGAAGTGGGCTCTCAGCATGATGTTTAATTTAGAGCAATTGACGAGCCATCCAGTACATAGTGTGAGACAATTATCTACAGTAAGGTAAACTGTGCTACTGGAGGAATCTGACCTAATGGGTAATTCTTTTCCCAAGCACTCCCTACACACATCTTGTGCTTTTCAAAGTATTATATTTCAGAAAAGCACTGCAAGGTGATAATTGCTTCCAATTGTCTTTAAATTCACTTTAAGCATTAACCATTTGCTAAATCTGGAGCAACTGGAAAAAATATATTGAAATGTGAAGAGTGCCACCAAAATGGATTCCTAAGTGCATGGGGAGATTCAAAACTTCATTAATGCCACTTTGGATTAGAGGAAAATCAATAATTGGAGAACTGCCAGAAAGACAGGGAAGGCAGCTTGCCTTACCTGCTGTTGAGCAAGAAAGTGCCCTAGCCCTGTAGGTTGTTTTCTGATGTAATTTATCTTTGCCAGAGAGCTTTGTAGTAAGCGGAATAATACCCTCCACAAAGATATCCACACCCTAATCTCTGGAACCTGCTAAATATGCTATTTTATATGTCAGAAAACAACTTTGCAGATGTGATTACGTTAAATACCTAGAGATAGGGAAATTACTCTGGATTATTCACATGCTCCTAATGGAATCACAAAAGTCCTTAAAATTGAAGAAGGATGAGGAAGAGGAAGATCAGAATTGTACATTGGGAGGACTCAGTACTTTGTTGCTAAAGATGAAGATAGGGGAAGGTAGCCGTGAGCAAAGAATGTGGGCAGCCTCTAAAAGCTGGAAAATTCTTTCTGATAGGCACCAGAAGGAATGTAGTCCTGCCAGGCCTTTGATTTTAACTCTGTGTTGGACTTCTGAGCTCTAGAACTTTAAGTCAATAAATTGGACCTTTAGATACAGGTATATTAACTCAACAAGCATTCACTGGGTACCACAAAGCTCTCGGCTAGATACTGGCATAAGAAAATGAAAGATCTTCAGAAAGATCACAGTCTATATTACGAATATCATTTAAAAGCACATTTAGTGACTCTACCATTCTTTGACACTATTCTTTTAACTCTAAGTCCTTTCAACTATGGCTTCTCTGGTCTTAGGATCAATAAAGAAAATAATTACTTAAGAATTCTTGCTTTGAAAAAAAAAAAGAATTCTTGCTTTGGAACCATTACTAGTGCAAAACACAGAGGAGTGAGAGAAAGTAACTATTAATTTTCTCAGTCTCCAAAACATCTGATGTGGAAAACAAAGGCAGAAAAAAATAATAAATTCCCTTGCTACCTAGAGCTCACTGACAAGTCCTTGAAACAGGCAAAGTGACATTCCTCTAGGGACTCAACTGCTTCAATGTTAATACTTTGCTAAGGGCAAAAGGCAATCCTACCCTGACCCCTGTTCCCCAGGATCCTGTAAGCCTGCTTTAATGTATAAAAATCCCTTTGGGATTTCCTTTATCTCTAAACCCCCCAAGATGCATGTTGGCAATCATCCCCCAAGCATACAGCCCACAACATACTTCTGAAAAGTCTCATGACTAAGGTTTTATTAGACTGCAATAAATGACCTTTTCCCAACAATAGCTAGCCACCTGGAGGTCCTGGAAACCTTGCTTCCAAAATTCCTTAGAGATTTATGCTATTGCTAACACCCTCCTAACTTGAAAGTATATAATGGGCCACTCCAGTGTAGCTTTTTCAGCCATGGGTCTTGTCCTCATGCTTTAATAAAATCACCCTTTTGCCCTGAGCTGTCTCAAGAATTCTTTCTTAGCCATAGGCTTCGAACTCTAATGTCCCTCCTACATCAACAACCTCTTGGAATGGGATATTCTTGTCATTATCGTAATATAATAGAAGGAATTCAGAGGTGTTATGCAACTTTCTAATGATCACAATGCTATAATTCACAGACAGATCCAGGTCTATCTGCCTGGATAAAATATAATAGAATGCCAACCACTTTACCCCACTGATTCCAACTTCATGACAGTATTGCTAAAAACTCAACACACGATGTTTTAAATAGGTAAATGAAGAAATATATTATTATTCCTACTATTTTTCTTCCAATTTGGTCTGGGTATCTCACTGGGTTGCTGGAACTATCAAAGGGGATGCGGGAAATGCCTGTTCAAGTCATAACACACTACTCTTTCCCTCAGACATTCATATTATTATATGACATTTTATTTTTTTATTTTTTAAAAGATTTTATTTATTTGATAGAGAGAGATCACAAACAGGTAGAAAGGCAGGCAGAGAGAGAGGGGGAAGCAGGCTCCCTGCTGAGCAGAGAGCCCGATGTTGGGCTCCATCCCAGGACCTTGAGATCATGACCTGAGCTGAAGACAGAGGCTTTAATCTACTGAGCACCCAGGCATCCCTATTCTATGGCATTTTAAAAAGTGGAATTTTTTTTTAAATTAAAAACTACCGTATATAAAAATCTTTTTAGCTGATTAATTCACTTAGTTACAATATATGCTTATTTTGTATGTTCCACACGTATTAAGATGGCTAACTATAAAACAGCTATTATGTATTAACTATTTATTATATGCCAACCAACATGCTAAAAGTTTATGCACATTATTTCATTACATAATTACAATACACCCAAATGATAGTTTTGGGTTTTATTTTTAATTATCCCTATGCTAAAGATTAAAAAAGTGAGATTTAAGTTCAGTAAATCACTCCAAGTCATACGGATAGTGTTAAAGATGAGTTTTCAACCCATACAGGCTACTTTACATCTCCAAAGCCACTTTGTTTTTTGTTTGTTTGTTTGTTTTGGGTTTTTTTAAAGATTTTATTTATTTATTTGATAGAGAGAAAGAGATCACAAGTAAGCAGAGAGGCAAGCAGAGAGAGAGGAAGAAGCAGGCTCCCAGCTGAGCAGAGATCCCAATGCAGGGCTTGATCCCGGGACCCTGAGATCATGACCTGAGCCAAAGACAGAGGCCTTAACCCACTGAGCCACCCAGGCACCCCGTCCAAAGGCACTTTGCAATGTAGACTTAGATTTATGTTTTATCTTCATGCAAACCACCTATGTAATTACAGCATTAAGCTCTATGCCAGAAAAAATAATATATAAGTAATTATCATTGCTCTCAAGAGCCCTAGTAAGATACTTTAGGCAAATAATCTGAATTAATTAATCTTGTGGTGAATAAAGTTCAAAGCACACATTCCAGTATGACAATATTGCATATGTTTATTTCAAATACTAAAATTAATTATTCTTTCTCTATTTGTATATGAAGTTCACACAAACTAGGATTGGGAATGCCAGTTTTAATATGGCAACATCAAGTCAGGTTTTTACATTTCTCCTCCTAAAATTCATCTAAGATAACCAAGAGAATAAAATAAAAAAACAAAACAAAACAAAGAGGGAGACAAACCATAAGAGACTCTTAATCTCAGGAAACAAACTGAGGGTCACTGGAGAGGAAGGGAGTGGGAGGGATAGGGTAACTGGGTGAAGGACATTGTGGACAGTATGTGCTATGGTGAGTGTGATGAATTGTGTAAGACTAATGAATCACATATTTTGAAAGAGCAATATACACAAAACATGGGTGGAGGAAACTTTGTGCTGCAAACAATGCTGCAGTGACAATTTAAAGTTGCACTGGAACAATATGGTGTTAAGAACTCACAGATGTATACTAAACCCTGTGAATGAAGGAGAATTACTATTTACCCACAACACAAAACTCTTATTCCCCTTACAAAACTCTTCAAAAACAATACAAAACAAAACAAAACAAAAACAGACTTGTTTAGAAATAACTTACTAGAAGGTCTTACGTATATGTAAGGATGTGCTTCTGCTCAGGAAAGACCTGAGAAGATACTAAGCTTATAGAAAAGGCACAATATAAATCTTCATCAAACAATTGTTTATTAGATATGAAATCAAAACCATAAGAAACCAACATTTCTTAAAAGATAAATTGTATTTTAATTTTTTATTAAAGATTTTTATTTATTTATTTGACAGAGAGAGAGATCACAAGTAAACAGAGAGGCAAGCAGAGAGAGAGGAGGAAGCAGGCTCCCTGCTGAGCAGAGAGCCTGATGCAGGGCTTGATCCCAGGACCCTGAGATCATAACCTGAGCTGAAGGCAGAAGCTTTAACCAAATGAGCCACCCAGGCACCCTAAATACTATACTTTCTATACAGAAAGAAAAAGGCAGGACTTAGCCATCATATATTCTCAAGAATAGACTACCTTAAAACAATGTCCACAAAATCTTCAGAGAAAAAGAGAATGACCAAAGAACTTAATGCCTAGCCAAACAATACTGCAAGCACCAAATCACAATTAAAACACACACACAGACACACACACATGTGAGTGCCCAGGAAGCATTGTTCCTATAAGTAATTCTTGAGGAAACTACTGGAGAATGAACTTCAGCTAACTAATTTTTGAATTAATTAGCGTAGCAAAATTTCAGCATTAAGTATTGAGTATATGAATTGCTTGACTAAAATCTAAAATAAATATGGTAGTTATGGTTACAAATAATGGAAAAATTATAAGCCTTGACAAAATAAAAATGATATAAGATTTCTAAAATTGGAAGGTTGAAAAAGGTAGAAATTCCTATATACCTCTAGTCTGGTTTTCTCAAATTCTTTTAAATAGCTGATTGATGGATATAATTAAAATCTATCTATGTTTTAGATATGTAGATAGATTTGAAATTATTAAGGTTAAGCAAAGAAAAACAATATAATCAGTTAAATATGTTATGGAGAAAAAAAAGTAAACCTCGTGGAAAGGTCTTTTTCTGAAATCATTTAATACTTAAAGTTCTGAAAATAGCAACATTTAAGTAATCACTTAGTTTAAAACTTAATTTGAATATGAGGCTACTTATAATATCCCTTTTTCTGCACTGTGTGATCACGTATTTTACTAAAGTAATATTAGTGTGCTCAAGTCTATATTTTAGTGTGGAATACATAGTATTGTAAGCACCACGTTATCTTTCTAAAAATCTTTTTCTTAAAGATTTTATTTACTTATTTAAGAGAGAGAATGCAAAATACAGAGGGAGAAGGACAAGCAGACTATGCATCCAGTGTGTAGCCCCACACTGGGGCTCAATTTGACAACCCTGAGATCATGACCTGAGCCGAAATCAAGAGTCGATACTTAACTGACTGAGGCACTCAGGCATCCCTCTACAATTCCGTACATATGGCTCCCAACATTTTTCCTGAGGAAGGCTTATATTAATTCTATCATCATATAGAATAGAAAATAATAGATATTAATTAAAGAGGTTTAAAGATTTTTTTAAGTTGTGTTTACCTTAGATATCCACTGGAGTAAGCAGTATACATCACAAAATTTTAAAGAAGGAAATCCAGGAAACCAAACATTTGTAAAATATATTTTTCAAGTTATCAAAAAGGAACCACAGCAGAACATACGAGCAAAGGAGTAATATCAAATGTAGCTACTACATCTACTATATATAAGTAGATGTAAATGAAATAAACTCACACGATAAAAAAATTAAAAATGTAATTTAAAGTAAATATAACTAAAGTTGTAGATGAGTCAGAGCCACAAAACAAAGAAACTCGAAAAGTTTGTACAAAAAACATTCCAGGGGCGCCTGGGTGGCTCAGTGGGTTAAAGCCTCTGCCTTCGGCTCAGGTCATGATCTCAGGGTCCTGGAATTGAGCCCCTCATCGGGCTCTCTGCTCAGTGGGGAGCCTGTTCCCCGCCACCCACCCCCCCCCCCGCCGGCTCTCTCTGCCTACTTGTGATCTCTCTCCTCTCTGACAAATAAATAAATAAAATATTAAAAAAAAACAACATTCCAGACAAATGAAAACAAATAAACAAAACAAAAACACAAGTATCATAACCTTAAGAAGGTGTGTGATTGAATTCAGGATTATAAATAAGAAAACAAATAGTTGTTACAAAGATAGACACTTTATAATGATAAACTTTATATCCACAATGCAGATCTAATAGTTATTGCCATCTTTGTGGCCATAGCATAGCATTAATATTATAAAAGCAACAACCATAGGAACACAAGGAAAAAAAAAAATATATATATATATATTAATTGGAGGAGACAAATTTACCTCTCAATTTTGTCAGTGATCAAAAATAAGGTTTTAGAAAACCAAAAAAAAAATTGAATAACTCTAATCAATATAGTAAGCAAACTACAAGAGTATCCCCTTGAATGTGGATGGTACATGTAACTTGTTTCTAACAATAAAATATGACTAAGGTGATGAGTATCACTCCTGAGTGATGTGTTACCTTAAATGGCAATGGTGAAGTTATTTTTCCCATGTAAATAAAGTCCCAAATCAATTGACTTCAAGTTAATCAAAAGATAGATTACCTTGGATGGGCCTGATCTAAACAAGCAAGCCCTTTAAAGAAAGTTTAGACATCAGAGAAGAGAGAAGTCACAAAGATGCTCTACCTCTGGCCTTGAAAAGGCAAACAGGCATGCTAGGAACTTCCCATGAGAGATTAATGTTTCAGCCACCCTGAGTCAACAGAATAAACCCCTACTCAAAATGTGGTTCCAATATTAAGACTGTTAACACCACATGCATCCCAAGAGAGTATGAAAAGTTTTATTACTTACAAAATTGAAGCTTTATGGAGGGAGAAAGATGGGCCTCCCATCCTGGTCCAAAAATAGCTTGAGAAACAATGAAAGGAGTCTGGTTGGCTTGATAATTTTTTAGTGTGAAGATGAGGGCATGTGAGGGTTCCCACTGTGAGAAGGGACTAGCATGGTATGACTTTCCCACTGGTGGCAGAAGATGGCACATGCAAGCTTTTCTTCCAGCTTTCCCAGATTTGGGGCAGAGGGGGAGGATGGAAGCATGAGGCTTAAAAGCTGTCAGCAAAAGAAAAAAAAAAAATGCTGTCAGCTAGGGGCGCCTGGGTGGCTCAGTGGGTTAAAGCATTTGCCTTCAGCTCATGATCTTGGGGTCCTGGGATGGAGCCCTGAATGGAGTTCTCTGCTGAGCAGGGAGCCTGCTCTGCCCCCCACGTCTGCCTCTCTGCCTATTTGTGATTTCTCTCTCTCTCTGTCAAATAAATAAATAAAATCTTAAAAAAAAAAAAAAGTCCAATATTGTGTGTTCTTAGAAGTGATTACAAACACCTTGATCTCTCTCACTAATGTCTGTAACTCCAGAGGGGAAATAGGCCTCCTATTGGGGCCTCATATTGTGGCTTTAGTAAGTGTAGAGACATATGGGAACTTCATTTGTATTTTGGGTATCTATAAGGCAAGAGATTCTGGGGTTCTTTATGTGAATCTTTGGTATCTATCCTTTATTAGGGTCATCCCAGTTAAGGGGTGAAAAGCAAGAGCTTTCCTGTGAGGTCCATCATGTGCAATAAATTGTGTGAACACCCAGTGGTGTTCACTCTATTGATTCTAAGGTGCTTCCCAGGAACCTAATGATTCTGGAAGATGAGTGACAATCTCCTCAACTGTGCTAACTGGCGAGAGACTGAGGACAAAGGAAGCCAACCCCTCTTGCCGTGGAATATGTCAGACACACTAGATGTGGCTCCATCCTGTATGAAGGATGCCTTTGTAGCTGAGCTTGTAGGATGCTTCTTCTATGACTCAAGGTGTATGGGCAGCTAGGCACAGAGGGTCACAGACTCAGGGTCTGTGGGAGCCTGTATTTCTAGGAGAAACCAGGATATTTATAGCAATTACACTCTAATCATATGTAGCAAGGTCTAATGACTGCAGTTTCTTCCATCAGATGCCTTTGGGCAACTTGTGGTAAGCACAAGATGTATAAAGAACCCAGAGGCATGAAAAGAAATTGCAAAAACCTCCGTTATGAAGAAGTGTTTTCTTGGGTGGGTGGGGGCAATTATGAGAGTGCCCGTTGTATTGCTATTTGGATATATTTAAGAACTTTTTGTTGGAGGGAGCTCCATTTAATGTGGGCTGATTTGCAGATAACAGCATAAATGAGCGCAAGTAAAATTTATAAATGAGCAATATATTACCCCCAGAACCCAAACGCCTAAAAGAAAATGTGAATGCTGGGGTGCCTGGGTGACTCAGTGGGTTGAGCCTCTGCCTTTGGCTCAGGTCATGATCTTGGGGTCCTGGGATTAAGCCTTGCATCGGGCTCTCTGCTCAGCAGGGAGCCTGCTTTCTCCTCTCTCTCTCTCTGCCTGCCTCTCTGTCTACTTGTGATCTCTTTCTGTCAAATAAATAAATAAAATCTTTTAAAAAAGAAAAGAAGAAGAAGAAATTGTGAATCTGAGGTCAACAGCTGTTTCATGACCACCTCAGAGATTGAGTAGCTCTTGGTTTACCAAATAATTTTTAGGAATTTAACCTAGTTAGGGACCCTTGTGCTATCAGGCACCATTTATTCTTTCCAGGTTTAAGAATAGATCAAATTGGGCTGTTAGAGAAGCCATAGGCATATCACCTTTTCACTAAAGAGGTCGTATATAATGTGAATCAATTCTTGAAGGTCTTGTGTAATTTACATCTGACCATACTATCTGTTTTACATGGGGCCTCATTTTTTCATGCCAATTTGAAAGTGTCAAACACTTAATTTTACCTTATTACTTATTAGGTGAGAGCACCCATGCCCACCATGGGGTACTTTAAGTGTTGTGACTGTGGGGCATAGTCCCAATAGTTAAGGTGAAACATACCTGTTTGGTCTCTATTTTAAATTCAAGAATGCCCCTAAAATTGTAGAGAGTACTTATTTAAATTTAGTGACATTACAGGTGAGCTCTGATACTAATTAAGGTCATAAACGTTTGCCAATTGATGCATTAGAGCACATATTAAATTTAATTCAGAATCTGTCATAGAGGTGCAGGAGCCAGTAAGAGGCCTTATGTCTTTATTTTTTTAGTAGATTATTTTAATAAATGTTGGGTTGGCTATATTTCAGAGTATTTTTTTTCTCTGCTATATTTATAAGTTTCTTCATCCAGAGAGCCTCAAATGAGTATAATAAGGGTTAAAAGTGTCCCCCATGACAATGGCTATTTATAGGGTTGAACGACCCTGGGCTTAATTTTCAATAATTAAAGTTTGACCTTGTCAAGTTTTCATTAACTGCTTTGTTGTGCCACAACATGACATGGGTGTTTCCCTCTATAACCCTAAGGATCAGGATCCAGGCACGGGCAGCAGCTATAGCCAAAATATGTAGGGGTCCTGTAAGTCAACTGCTCTCAGGAGTTTGGACCTCAGCACACCACCTAATGACTGCATTTTTACAAGCACCCGCCCAGTGGCTAGGCCTATATCTCAGAGTAAAGACATTTCGCTAGTCACTGTGTACATTGAGGCCAACACCTGGCTAAGGCACACAACCAGTTGGTTATAGGTTAAAGTTTTTCCCCTAAGCCTAGATTCAGTCAAAGCTACATTCTGAGATCCTGCATTAGTCAGGGCTCTCCACAGAAACAGAACCAATAGGAGATCTATCTATCTTTACTTAGACATTTGCTTATAATAAGGAATTGGCTCATGTGGTTATTGGAGGCTCAGAGGCCCCAAGATCTGCAGAGTGAGTTGGCAAGCTGGAAACCCAGGGAAGCTGATGATGTAAGTTCTAGTCTGAGTCTGGGACTGGAGGCAGGTAAAGAACAATGACCGAGGTCAAATTCTTTCTTACTCAGTCCCTTTGTCCTATTCAAGCCCTTAAGGAACTGAATGAGGCACACACACGGGGGAGGACACCCTGATTTACTCAGCCTACAGATTAAAATGTTAATGTCATCCAGAAACACCCTCACAGACACTTCCAAAATAATGTTTGTTTTTCAGAAAAATATTTAACCAGATAATGTTTAAACATAAAATACTCTATGGTCCAGTCTAGTTGCATATAAAAGTAACCATCACAGATGCACAGGTAAGTCCTGACCAAGCAACATGACTCAGGGATACTTTAAGGAGGGCCCTAGTTCCATACTACTGTCCCTAAATACCAATTAATTCCTGCAACTTCTGTTATACGTGAACTAAATCTTGGACAGAAGCTTCGTAGGACTTCAGAAATGCAGTGCAGCACAGCCCAATCACAAGCTTACCGTAGGGCAGCAGGGCCAATTAGCCAGCTAGAGCAAGAGCAGGAAGACCCCCCCGCAGCGGTGGTCATTGACTCAGCATCCTGCTAATAGCACCAATTATTGTTACCACCTGCGTGAGGAGAATGGAGTCCCCCACCCAAAATGTGGCTTGCATGTCACAAAATGACACACATACCAAGAGGGTATGAAAAGATTTATTGCCTATGTGATGGAGCCTTTCCAAACTGGTGAACTGCCCAAGCTGGTTGGAAAATGGCTTGAGAGAATAAGGGAAGGAGGTGGGCAGTGGTGGTAGGGCTGTTGTGATTAGGGGTGGGGCTGAGATGAAGGTACTTTATTGGGCAGGGGCTTCAGTGGTTTGAGTCTCCTGCCAGCGCCACAAGGGGGCAGTACCCAGGCTCTCAAGACAACTTGCTCAGGTGTGAGGTGCAAGAAAAGTGAGAAGCTCTCAGACCTGCAGCCATAGGAACAGAATCTGCCAACAATCTAAATCAGGTTGGAAGAGGGCCTGTGATACCCTGGGAGCAGGACCCAGATAAGCTGCCCTGACTCCCAACCTGTGAAAAATTGCCAGGTCACAAGCCTAAATTCCTGCCAACTTGTGGTAGCATCAGAAAAAATGAATGCAGTAAGTCACAATTCTCTCTTTTTTTTTTTTTTTTAAAGATTTTATTTATTTATTTGACAGAGAGAGAGAGATCACAAGTAGGCAGAGAGGCAGGCAGAGAGAGAGGAGGTAACAGGCTCCCGCTGAGCACAGAGCCCCATGCAGGGCTTGATCCCAGGACCCTGAGATCGTGACCTGAGCCGAAGGCAGAGGCTTTAACCCACTGAGCCACCCAGGCACCCCGCAGTAAGTCACAATTCTTAATAACAAAGGTTAAACCTTTTTTCCCCCACAAGCATCCAGAGAGGTGTTCACAAAAAGTGCTGATATATTAAGCCACAACATTATCTGGTAATAATGGAATGTAACTGGGAATTGATGACAAAACTGGAAAATAAAACAGTATGAGCAAGTATTCTTTTAACTAAACAGTTAAAAGTCTCTTAAATATCTTTCGAGTTAGAAGAAAAATCAAACAAAAATTACAGACAACATTGAAAGTAACTAAAATTAGAATACTTTATTGAAACTCAACTACCTCCATTTTGACCTCAAACTTTGTAATTAAGTTCCACTTCCCAGCCTATTTCTTAACTCAGGCAAACTATCTTGTGGGAAAAGCATCCACTGATGAGAATCCCAAATTTCCTCTTCAATAGAAACTGCCTTGAGCCAGAAGACCTTGACTGTGATCCAGCCCTAGACATTGATGGACTGACCTAACCTTCAATACCCACCTACATGGACTCACCCACTGACCTTTGTCTCATATTTTCCTTATTATATAAACCTGGAATTTTTTTTTTTTTTTTTTTTTTTTTGCACTTAGGGGACAGTCTTTGAGATGTTAATCTGCTGTCTTCCAGGCTTTGGCCTCACTGAAATAGTCTCCTTTCTTGTTCCACCACAGCTTGTTTTTCTGTCTTTGGGTTTTGTTGGTGGCGTGTGGCTGAACCTGGTCTGTTTGAGCCCTCTGAACCAGGTGCTCTTGCACCCCTGTGCCCCCAGTACAATACCAGAGCTTTGGATCTAGAGCTAAAGTTGAGGTGACAGAAAAATTCATACTTAAACACTCATGTTATTAGCTGCTTTCAAATGGAATGAAAATAAATTAGTTAAGCTCCAACTGATGAATTAAAAAATAACAGAACAATGAAATAAATCTAAGGAAAGGAAAATGATAGATAATATAAGTGCAAAATTTTAAATTCAAAATCATTTTTAAAAGAGTAGAATTTTTAAAAAGACCATGAGTTGCTTATTTCTGATAAACAAGAAAATATATAAATGTTTATCACCCAGTGAATTAAAAAAATAATAAGATATTGAAAAATAAGAAATATAATTATAGGGATATCATAAAAACACAGCAGATTAAAAGAATTCCAAGTGACTATCTGGATCAATTGTATACAAATAAATTTAATAACTTGTATAAAATGAGTAATGATGATATCGGAGAGAAAAGCCATTCAAAGAGCTGCCTTCTTGCAATCTCACATTGTTTCCAAAAAGCTGTGTTCCCAAGGGGATTTGCTAGGTAATTATTCCAAATAGTTAAGGAACAGAGAGTGTTAATGCTGTTTAAATTTTCTAGAACTTAGAAATAGAATATTACAAGTTATTTTGAGGACATGGACCAAGCAAGACTCCAAAATGATATCACAAGGGAAGAAAATCATGAATCAGTTTACAATTAAATAAACTGAGTCCTATGCTCAACTCTGTAGATATTTAAAATATACTTAAAATATCACCTTCCTTTCTTTTTTAAAGAGCTCTTAAATATAGGAATACATACATATATTTTTTAAAAGGCTGTATCATGATGAATCACAAAGCAAAATGTTTAATGGAAAAGTACTGGAAATATTCCAGTTTTAGGCAGACCCAAGACAAGGGTTTTCAATCACTGCTCTAAGATGACTGCTCTATAAGACAGAGGTATGTTTTCAAGGAATATGATGTGAGTGATGTCTCCTCCCCACCTGGTGCAATTCAGCTCAATTGGACATTTTTATTTGGCATGGCTCTGAATGAATTCTCCAACAAAAATGAAGTAAGAAGAAAACTATTATGACAGAAAAACTGTTATAAATTACATAAGAGTTCATAACCTATCTAGATAGAAAATTTATATATAGCAATCACTAGTCTGCGATACACAAACACAAGCAATTAGGAGATGGGAGGATGTGTAATATAAAGTATTTATGAATAAAATCCTCCCTCCCTGAAACACAGATCATTGTGAGTAAAAGTTTGAAACAATAGTGAGAGACACAAATGAGGCCATGAGCCATGGAAAGATACTTAATCTTGGGGGAAAATAACTCAATAAAAAAGAAAATTCTCCCAAGTTAGTATTGAAATTTAAGCAGTCACAATGAAATGACATTTTGAAAAAAAAAAGAAAAGAAGGAAAAATTCAGTTTTCAAACCTTATATAGAGAAATAAGAAAGAAAGAAAAATAATATTTCTGAGGAAAAAAGTATGGAGGGAAAGTTGGTTCTGAGGAGATGGAGTAGACATATTCCTCCCACTAATTAAAACTAACAACCCTGGACATTACATACAAAACAAATATAAGAAGTCTCTAAAGAAGAAAGGCTAAGATTCTTAGATTCAAGGAAGAATGTAGTGGTGAGTTCCCTGGGTTTTATTCTTCCTTCATATATCTCAAACTGAATACTGCAGAAGTCAGCACCCAGGAAATACCAATGGGCAAGAAAACAAAACAAAATCCAAAAAGAGCAAACTAAAATAAAAGCCCAAGGAAAGTCTGCAGAGTCAGGTCCAAAGTACTCCAGACAGTATTTTTAATAATAATCATTCTTGGGGCACCTGAGTGGCTCAGTGGGTTAAGGTCTCTGCCTTCGGCTCAGGTCATGATCTCAGGGTTCTGGGATCTAGTCCCAAATCGGGCTCTCTGCTCAGCAGGGAGGCTGCCTCCCCCTCTCCCTCTGCCTGCCTCTCTGCCTACTCGTGATCTCTCTCTCTGTGTCAAATAAATAAATAAAATCTTTAAAAATAATAATAATATTCTGTTACAGCCTATACCACAGAAAAGCTGTGGGCACATCTCCCTCCCTGCTGGCAAAGGTGAGTGGGGACCTGGACTCCCACCCTTGTCAGGCTGTCACAGGTACCCCAATTTCTGGTACTGTTGTTGGAGAAGGTATTCCAGTGCAGAGCCAGGACGTGATGGTCCCCAAACTCCTGGGAGCTTCCTGAGTGTGATTTGAAACTGGCCTCCTTATTCAGGGCAGGGAGAGAAGAAGGAGGCAGGTATTCCAGATGGGGAAGATGGGGAGGGAGCAGGCTCAATAAGCCAGGGAGCTTACCTACAAGTCTTGTCTTGGGCTGCACAAGACAAGATGTCTGCACCCTCCTGCCATATTTTAAGTTTACATAGAGCACTTGACTGGGCTCAGTCATGTACTTTCCAGATCCCAGCAATGTGTCACCCTCTCAAGGGTATGTCCTTGGAGCAGCCTCTGGGAGTGGAAAGGCAAGCAGAATACACATTCTGAAGATGGGAGGAGTGAGGAGCCTCTGACTGCCTGGTCCTGCTCACATGTCAAACAGCAGTCATGTCCTCTTGATGGCCTCCCAGACCCTCCACCTCCCGGTGTCCCACTCTTACAATTTCGTATGTACCTCCTCCCCCTCCAGTCTTCTGCTTTCTGCCCTGAGATGTTAGAAGGAGTTTCATGAGGATGGAGGTGGCCCTTTGGGAGGTATGGGGCTGTACTAGAGGCAGAAGCCACAGCAACAATACTGGCTCATGCAAGAAAAACACAGATTAAGACAATGATTCCCAAAGTCAGTAACAACTTTTCTAAGAGCTCCATGATCTGAACCACCAATAAGTCTCTTACACTGGGACATTCACTTATGTCCTCATGTGGTTTAACAAAAATGATATATTAGCAGACTCATGGGTATGAACACATGGATTCTGTTTGGATACCAGTACAGCTATCTCCTTCTGAGATAGTTAACAGTTATAATGCCCAACACCATCCTATATTGGAGGACAGTTCTTTTCATCTGCAACCCCAGTTCAGAAAGGACAGGTTTTGTTACTATCATTCAAGTTATACTGATAAATGTATTAAGGGCTTCTATATATGTTATAATATCCTCCAGGCTAGTGGAGGCAACAAAGTGATAAATCAGTGGAAAACAGAATGTGCCCACCTGGCCTTGAGGAGAGGGAGGCTGGCAGCTTTTTGGACTGTGACCAGGCCGTGCATACCATATATTTTGGAGAGGTAGACACTTAGGTGTGAGGAGATGGACTGGGAGTGGATATGCCAGACCAGGACTCCAATTTTCTTCCCTCTTTCAATGGTGTGTATTCCATTCCAGGTATAGTGCATTTAAACAGGTCCAGCTTTTACCAGGACAATGGGGATTGAGTAGTTCCCCTTCATCCAAGGGTGCAAAGTGATGAATCCATTGCAAATTCTAGTAGGTAACTCCTTTCCCGAATGTGATGGGATTTGGTGTTTTCAGCAGTTATTGATCCATGGGGAGAGTTGGGGCAATGGTTGTTTCCTGTGACTGCTATAACTTTATGGTGTTGGGTGTCTCAACAGAGGTCCCCAGCCTGTCACAGGGAGCAGCAGGCCTCAGTAGTTGATCATTCAAATGTATTAAAGCATGGAACAGTAATTTAGTCTACTCAGCTAAGGTGGTTTTTCCTATTAACAACCTAATCTGCTGCTTTAGTATTCCATTCTTACTTTTTATCAACCCTGTTTCTTATAGGTTTAGAGGAGATGGAATCTCATTTAATGCTATGTTCTTTTGCCCCATCTTACATATCAACACCTCTGAAATGTAACCCCAATAAATGTCTGTTCCATGAGGGTATCCATACATAACTCAGCTTCTGTAATGCCCTTATCATGGCAGCCTGATTTGCATCACAACAGGGGAAAGCTTGGGTCAGCCAGATGCAGTGTCCACACAAACCAAGGCATATTTAGAACCCTCATTCAGAGGGATGGGACCAATATAATCAATTTTTCAATCTCTTACCAGTTGGGAACTCCAGTGGATGGTCCCAATCTCCTTTGGCAGTTGCCTTGTGCATTGTCTAAAACACACAGAACGTGGTGTTACTGCATTAACCAAGTCACTGTACTTCAAGGGCATATCATCATGCTTGGCAACACACCATCTCAACTGGGCACTGTGGTGGCTAATCTTTCTATGCACCCAATCTGCTATAGTACTGCAGGGTCAGTTGCTACAGTTTGTGCACAGCTAGAGCATCAGATTTTTGGTTGCCAGGGAGTATCAGTGGCTTATGAGCCAGGAAGTGCAAAACAGTGAGGATTGCCTCAGGTTCTTGAAGATGCACTTAAATGTCTTTTCACATATCTTGATCCTTTTAAGGGCTTATATATAATCATCTATCCCTTGGATTTTATTGTCCAAGTCAGACAGTTAATCTTTTCAGAACAGCCCAAATCTCAGTGCAAGGGGATCATCAGTCAAACCACTTTGAGTTCAGGAGTGGTTTGTACTGGTAGGAGATAGCTGTACTGGTATCCAAACAGAATGCATGTGTTCATACCCATGAGTCTGCTAATATATCATTGTTGTTAAACCACAAACTACTGCCTGCTATGGTTCTTTCTTTCCTGAGAGGCCCCACTCAAAGTATCACTCTCTACACTGGTAGGAGCTGTCACTCTGTAGGGGTCTATCAGACTCCTGCCACCTTCCAGAACTGGGACCAAGGTACTAGGGGCATGTTCCCTTTTGTTGTCTTAGCCATAGTGCTTGACCCACACCTCCCAGAGTCACAGACACATCTAACTTAAAAGGTGGCCCTGCTTGAGGGATGCCCAGAGCTTTAAGCTGCTTCACTGGTATTTTCTTTTTTTTTTTTACTTCTCAGAGGTGGTTTGTTGCTGTATCCCTACTCCCACATGTGTCCTTTCTTTACAAGGTGGTATAAACAACGGGGGCACTATGAAGGGTAAGAAATGAAAGTCTTCCAAACCCCAAAAATCCTCCAAAGGCTTATATCTCCTTTACATCTTTAGGGTTTGGATAGGCTTGTATCTTATCAAACCCATCTTCTGGGACACCATGAGTTTTAGGCAACCAAAGGACTCCCAAAACCTTGTGGTAGTACCTGAGCCTTGAGATTTTTGTCATTTACCACACATCTTCTGCCTCACAGATGTTTCAGCAAAGTCTGCAGAGTATCCTGCAGCAAGGGGATGTTTTCACATGTTATTATGTTATTACTGTAACGTGCCTGTTTTAATGATGTGGGGAAGGAGCAAGGGGACAACTCTCAGTTTACCATCTCAGGACATATTATGAGGAGGCACAGGTAGCTTTGGGGAAGCACTTGAGAGATTTATTATTGTCCTTTCCACACACACACACACACACACACACACACACACACACACAAATATCTTAGCTATATCAGAAATGTGTCAAAGTCTTTTCCTTGAAAATAAAGCACTTCTGTAGGAATAGTTTTTGTCAAAGCACTGGAGTCAAACAGTAAGTGTCAGCAAATGGTGAAGGACTTAAAAATGGTTATGGTTAAAGTTATGATGAGAGTTTATTATAAAGCAACTGACAAGGGAATTTATTTCTGTGACATGCATATTAAATTTATGAATGATAACATTAAACCAAGATATATCAAATTTTGGGGATAAACAAACTCTAAAAAAATTATCATCACCTCTTATTTGACAATGTTTCCCATGAAATTTAACATATACAAAAATTACATTAAAAATTACATAGTTGTAGAAAACTGCTCTTTTAATCAAGACTGAGTTCCTTGAGTAATCAAAGACCTGATAAAAACAAAACATAGAATTTTTGTTTTCTAGGCATATTACATCAAAGGTAAAATCAAACCAAAACAAAACAAAAGCTTCATTATTTTTTCTTAAATAGCAGGCCGTTAAATTAAGACAATTTTATTATTTTAATAGAGAGAAAACGAAGTTCTAAATTTGCACCAGTATACTTTTGGTATTAAAATGCTTTTCTTTCTTTCTTTCTTTCTTTCTTTCTTTCTTTCTTTCTTTCTTTCTTTCTTTCTTTCTTCTCTCTTTCTTTCTTCTTTCTTTTTCTTTCTTATTCTTTTTAACTGTGGACAGTGTTTTGGTTATGTCTTAGAGTGTTTAAGACAAGATTTACAAAGGATGGAGAAAGAAGTATTCTAGAAGCTTTGAGGTAATTGCTATTTAAAATTTTCTTTTGTAGTAGGGGTCAGACAGCATGAAACATTTTGTCCATTTCTTCATCACAACATTCTCTTTGTTTTCCTCATTTTTCCAGGGACTCCACAGCTTATTATCCCAATCAGGTTTTGTTATAAGTGCTCAAACCTTAATCTGAGGCAGCTTGTGCTCTCTTAGCTTTGCAAAATACCACACTAAAGTCTTCTCCTCTCCCACCTTGTTTGTTATCCCAGAAGCCAGCAGAGCAGGGGACACACTTCTTTAACCTCAGCTCCTCCAACTTTCTAACCTGAGGTTCATCCTTTTGTTGAGCATCAGTGGCCAGTGGAACTGCTCACAGGAGAGGCCACCTCATTGTTTCAGACATACATTCCCCTTCTTTGCCACAGCATACTATGTGCAGCTCCTCCAACAAGTGCATTAGGCCATCTGACATTTTCAGGGCATCCCTGTGTAATGCAGAACAGTTTACAAGCATCTGTATACCGGCCACACCTCCATACGTAGAGGTCACTGCTAAATCAAGAATTGAATTCCCCATGGATACCTCTTTCCCAAGACCCATTTCTTCTGTCTTCTGGTTGGCTAGGCAATTGTTGATTCTCAAGTTCCTCAAGAGTTTCCCAGGTGTAATCTGAAACTAATCCTAGTATTCAGGGCAGGGACAGACTAAAGAAAGAGGCAGGCCACTTCAGGTTCATAGCAGATGGTTTTAATGAGCAAAGGGAACTTACATATGAGGACTGCCTTGGACAGCTGCAAGATGAGTAGATGTCTGCACCTGCTGGCCAAATCTTAAAGTTTATATGGCCTTAACTGGATTCAGTGAGGTATACTGTGCAGATGGCTTCAACACTACATCACTATCTCAAAGCTATATCCTTGGGGCAGGTTCTGGGATGGAAAGACAAATGGAAAGCAAATTCCAATGATGGTGGAAGGGTGGGGAGTCTCCAAATTCCCAGGGTCCAGCTCATGGATCTACCAGCAGTCATGTCCTGTCAATGTCCTCCCCAGTAGACTGTCATCCCCTTCAGGGGATTAATAAATCTCCTCACCCTTTGTGTCATTGATGGCCATGAGAGGACCTATACTTCCAACATCATTCAACAGTAACAAGGGGGCTCTTCTGCTCCCCACTGGGTGCTATCAGTTGAGGCCAGATGGAAAGTCAGGACTGTGGACCCACTGTGCAGTAACAAGGAGCTCCTCTCCTCCCAAGTATCAAAAAAATCTAGTGGACAGGCTGATACCCTTGGCAATTACGAGGCACTGCCCTACTACCACCCCTTAAAATGGTGTCAGAGTAGTTTCCTTAAAAATATAAGATCTAAATAAGATCCAGAATCTTATAATGTAATACTCAAAATGTCTAGGGTTCAATTGAAAATCACTTTTCATATCAAGAACCAGAAAGATCCCAAACTTAATGAGAAAATTTTAAAAAGCCAATAAATGCCAATGCTGAGATGAAACAGATGTTAAAATTAACTGACAAGGATTTCAAAGCAGTCATTATAAAAATGCTTCAATGGGCAATTTAAAAACATGCTTGAAACAAATTTAAAAAAAGAAAAACATAGCCACAAAAAAAATAGAAAGGAGTATCAAATGAAAATTTTAGAACTGATAGTTACAATAAGCAAAATTAAAAACCCAAATGTGAGCTCAACAGTAGGATGAGGGGGAAAGAGGAAAGCATCAACAAACTTGAAAATAGAACAGAAGAAACTACTCTTCATGAACAACAGAGAGAAAATAGACTAAAAAAATGGACAGAATCTCAAGGATCTGTTGGACTATAACAAAAGATTTAATATTTGCCTTATTTGAGAGGAGAAGGGTACAAAAGGCTTTCAATCTCTTCCGTTTTCTAAATGATAATTGATAATTGAAGCAAAAATCAGATAGTACCATACACTTATCAAAACAATTAAAATAACAAAAAAAGTGATGACATAAAATTTTGGAGAGGATACAGAAAAACTGACTCACTCATGCATTACTTGGAGAAATGTAAAATGATACAGACACTCTGAAAAGAGTTCTTCAGTTTCTTTTTTTTTTTTTTTTT
>CM053606.1:93291646-93395040 GCA_028646535.1 Procyon lotor | reverse complement strand
TTTTTTTTTTTTTTGAAGATTTTATTTATTTGACAGAGAGAAACACAGCGAGAGTGGGAACACAAGCAGAAGGAATGGTAGCGGGAGAAGCAGGCTTCCTGCAGAGCAGAGAGCCCGATGCGGGGCTCGATCCCAGGACCCTGGGATCTGACCTGGGCCGAAGGCAGACGCTTAACGACTGAGCCACCCAGGCGCCCCTCTAAGCAATTATCAAGGCTCTTATAGAATTGTTGCACTGTTGTAATATGTTTCCACCGATTCTCCCTATACTTGTCATTTTAATTACTTAGTGTTAGAGAAGCTATTATTGCCATTTGAAGAAACAGAAAGTGTTTGTTCCAAGTACCATAAATAATGAATTAGAATAATTAGCTGGAGAGAGATTTGACTTGAAATTTAATATTTTCTCGGGTTTTGAATGGACAAGGTGTATGGAATAATGTTAAAAGGTGGTTTTCAAAAGGAAAATACTTGGTTGATTGGAATTAATTGATCAGTTACAGATTGGTTAAACTTTGTAAGATATGTGTAAGAAAAATTAATTCACCTCCACATTTCCCCAGATTTTATTCCAGTCCTACCCTGCTGCTTTGAATGAGGCCTGCTTTGCTTTCAGGTTGGGATCTTGCTTTTGAAGTCCAGAATGCTGGGCAGATTGAACTCCTGTATTTGCCATCAAGCGCACTGAAATGCATTTCTACCTCAGGGACCACAGAGAATGTCAGCAAGACATAAGGGAGCTAGAAGGATGCTTTCTGCACAGTAGAAAGAATAATATGGTATCCTTCAAGCATATTAAGCAGTATCAGCAGTAACAGGAAGTAAATAGATATGTGAAATCCATCTAGGATGACTAAGAAAGAGCAACATGATCAGTTTACTTTATGAGCTTTTTCCGTCTTCTCTCTTCATGGTAAAATTCAGCTTGAAATGTGAAGATGGATAGCTCTCTCAATGTGCTTTTTAAGATTGCATAAATATTTTCCAAGGTAGTTTATTTGAAAATAAAATGTTGGTCACTCTTCCTTGCAAAGGAATTTCAAAATCTTAACCTTTTTAGTCAGTTGACATAAAAATCATAGTTCCATTAACTGTTCATTCATTGATTTGAAAACCTCTGCTAGGCATGTAAAAAGGATAAAATATTTATGAAACTTACATTCTAGTTGGCTGTTAATCAAATAATTACTATAATGCAAATAATTTAACATATTTTGGGCTTACAACCTGGACCCAAATGAATTTTAATCTATCTAATTAAAAATGATGAAGCAAAACTTTTATATCTGACTTATTTAGAAAAAACTATAACTAAAAAATTCAAATCATTTTCCTGAATAGCTGAAATACATATTTAGTTAAAATGAATTTAATAAAATGTGCTAAAATCTTGAATGAAAGTTGTTTGAAGCACTGTGTTAGAATCACATACCTTTCTCCCCCACTACCTTTTGGAAACCAGATAATTATATCGTTAATAGGAGAATATTTTTCAGACACTCAAACTGAAATAAATTCTTTCTAAACTATTGAGGAAGGAGGGCACCTGGGTGGCTCAGTGGGTTAAAGCCTTTGCCTTCAGCTCAGGTCATGATCCCAGGGTTCTGGGATCGAGCCCTGCATCGGGCTCTCTGCTCAGTGGGGACCCTGCTTCCCCCTCTCTCTCTGCTGCCTCCCTGTCTGCTTGTGATCTCTCTCCTCTCTGTCAAATAAATAAATAAAATCTTAAAAAAAAAAAAAAAACTATTGAGGAAGGAGAGTAACTATGTAAGAGTTTACTCTTACACTCAGAGTAAACTCTTTCACTAGTTTTTTGTTTTGTTTTATTTTCATGAAATAAGTTCTAAGAAGTTTTTTTTTGAAATGAAACTCAAAAACAACCTTTAAAATAATAGCAATTTGTTTATCCGTTTGGTATGATAGGTGGGAAAAAATGACAGGATAAAACCTACCTTGTAGTTTAGAAAATTATTTCAGGGAGTAGGAACACTCATGACACTGTGCTGCCAGGATTCAAGACATTCAGAAGAGCTGCGAGAGATGTCTGGTGACTTTACATGAATGTTGCTATGCAGTGTGATTTTGGACAATGGTCACTCTGAGGGACTTTAAGAAAAAAGTACGTAACCCCAAATCTGACCAGACCATTTCTTATCCCGATTTCAGTTGGAAAAAAACACAGCAGACCATTTGGCTCCTATATAGAAAATACCAAATTCTTGTAAAGCAGCCGTTTCTTGAAAATAGTGTAACATAAAACTAGATATACTATATAGAGCGTAGTAAATCGCACTGCCTATTTTTTCTGCCTAGAGTGCTTTTCACAAAATTGGCTGCTTCCCCTCTTTTAGGATTCAGTCCATGCCCAGTTCTCACTGAGGCTTTCCTGACTACGCCAATTAAAGCAGCCCTTCCTCAACCTTTCTCCTACCTCGATCACTCTCCGACAAAAGTACACCATTTCCTTTATGGTGTTTGCTACTATTAGAAAAGCTTGTCTTTATTGATTTAGTGTTTACTCTTCTTTGCCAAAACATAACACTTCTTGAGAGAGGGTCCAGCTCTAGCTAAAGAACCATTGTCATACTTTTGACAAATATTTTTTGATCTGTTAGAAGCTGGGTATCAAAAATGTTGAGTAGAGCAGACATGATCCTTGCCTTCATGTAGTTTATGATGCAGTGGGGAAAGTGTATTATAGTGCAGCAGAGAAAACAAACACCTAGACAAACAAATGTAAGATTATAACTGTGATAAGGGCTAGAAAGGAGAGAAAATGGTCTATGAGAGCCTATAATAAAAAAATCTAATTTATTAAGTAGATCGGAGAAGTTTTTTCTGAGGAAGAAACTTTTTAGCCAAGATTTAAAGGATGAGCAGACATTAATTAAGTGAAGAGAGTCCAAGTCTGTGGAAAAGCTACATAGCAAGAGAGAAGCTGACATATATGAGAAACTGAAAGAGAGCTGACATAGCTGGAACACAGGATGCCTTGAGGAGAGAGATACAAGAATAGATTATGGAGATCTGCATGGGCTAGAATATGTGGGGATTTGTGTGAGTTGTGACTTTAGCCTGAGCATGATGGAATTATTAAATATTGTGGGTGTGCTAGTGTGTTGGTGTGTGTGTGTGTTTACAAGGGAGTATAATCAGACCTGTGTTTTGTTAAGATGATTATGACTGATCTGTAGAGGACATTCAATTGGAGAGATCTAAAAAACAGTACAGGTAGATCATTCAGGATGTCATGGCCATTTTCCTCAGGAGAAATGATGAAACTCTGGGTTCAGGTAGTGCTGATGGAAAAGCAAATATGTAGGTCGATCCAAAAAACACCAACACATGGTGTTGGCTTGAATATAAAGGCAGATATCATGGATAACAAACTTGTTTGAGAGAATGAATGTGTTGCCATTTTCTGAGAAAGAAGAAGCAAAAAGGAGGTATTGTGAGCTAGTCAATCATGAGCTGGGTTTTGGCATGTTCATTTGGAGGATGTCACTGGGAGGATGGATAAATTATGACTCTACATTTTTTGAATTTCTATGTGTGGGAAGTTTAGCTACTCCATTTGACTTAAACAATTATTGTCCATTACCATTTTTTAATAGGCAAACGGAATTCCTGAATTTTATTTCCTACAACCCAAACTTCTGCATAATGTACCAAGTAGGACTAAAATCCAGCTAGAGGACTTTAATCATAGTAAGAATTGATGAACTGGTTATTGCTTATTTCATCTGTAAAAAAATGTGGGTAAAGTATCCTGGAACCCGCTATCAAAATCACGTCTCGGGATGCCTGGATGATTCAGTCTGTGAAGTGTGTGCCTTCAGCTCAAGTTGTGACCCCAGGGCGCTAGGACTGAGTCCCACATTGGGCTTCTTGCTCAGCAGGAGCCTGCTCCTCTCTCTGCCTGCTGCACTCCCTCTCTCTGACAAATAAAATCTTAAAAAAAGTCATATCTCAAAAAAGTAGTGGAACTTTAACATCTAGTTTCACAGAACTTGAGAAGAAATAGTCAAAACTTAGTTGCATTTAATACAGACATCCCAGCCAAGTAAAGTACCATTTCATAATATCAAATTAGAGTGATTATAACACATGGCAAGTCACATGGAGTTATGGCACCCCTGTAATATATCTAGCCTCCACTCTTCGTTATCTAGCCAACAGGCAACAAAGCCCGGCAGGGGCTGTTTGAACTAAAATAACACAGTTATGCTGAGAGGTAGGTGGGAAGTACTTTTTAAACATAGCCCCAAAGTGTTTGAACTATAGAAAAACTACATTAGAAGTAATTAGCTAGAATTTATCTAGAAGACATTTTTTTTTCTCTCTTTATATATCCTCACTCTGTACAAACTCTGGGATAGCACACAGGAATCCTTTCAAGTTTTTATTTTTTAAATTTCCTTTAACATTACTTTTCTGAAAGAATCCCTTATATATATTTTTTCAGGATATCTATCTATCTATCTATCTATCTATCTATCTATCTATCTATTCATCTAGTCATCCACCCATCCATTCATCCATCTATCATCTATTCTCATATGTGTGTGTGTGTGTGTGTGTGTGTGTATGTGTATTAGCCACTCTGAAATGCTTAATAACGATTATGGTCATTATGTTTGACTAAAAATCTTAGGTAAAATAGAACTACTTTAAACAATAACATTCCACAACAGTAACACTAGTGTAAACTATTATAAAAACAGTAATTTTGACACATTCAAAATATACAAATACATAGGCAAAAGGTATAATTTTAAAAATGCTGTTTTTCTGAGTGAATAAAGTAAATATCAAAACCTATTTGGGGAAATTCATCAAATATCCTAAATGAGCAATCTGTTCATGCATATATATACTAATATACTAATATATGCATGAACAGAATGCTCATTTAGGTGGCTAAGAAAAAGGAATTTGTTGATAATCTTAAAGGAAAAAACAAACCTCCCACAATTTACCATATTGTTTCATCATATTTTTCTCCCACTTTACAATAAAATTAGTCTTCCATAACTGTAATTTAATTTTATACTAAAACCAAATGAGATATATAGTCCAAAAATTTAATCAGCCTCTATGAAAAAAAAAAGTATATATGCAACCAACCACCAGAAAGGTAATAGCATGTAAATAATGATATACTATTGGGCCAACATGATATATAAGTCTCTTCATTGACCGCAAAGTGATAGAAAAACACAAAATTGAAGGATCATATGTCCCATTTGGAAAGAGTAGCAAATAATTGGTCAGTTGTGTCCATCACTGTAAATGGTCAGTCCTGATATTTTCTCATGGTTATATAGTTGGCTAAGAAGTCAGTCTTACTAACAACCGTGTCTGCTCTTCTGAATGTTTAATGCAACATAAAACTAGTGACATCAACCTGAATGAATTCACCATCACTAATTTCGAAAGCTACATCTTCATCGAAAAATATTTGTAAGCAGTATACAGAAACTTTTCAGTTGAATTCATTTAATTCATTTAATATTATTTACCCCATATTGATGAAAGAAGGGAATATTCTAGCCAAAATGGGGAATATTCCTGTTTCCCAAATGTGTCCAGTGCTTCTTTTTATAAAATATATTATTTTCTAATTATACACAAAAACATCATATTAGAAATTTGAAAAGATACAGAAAAAAGATAAAGAAGAAAATGAAAATCACCCATAATTCTATACCCAGAATTAGCCACTATTACCATTTTGGTGTATTTCTTCTCAGTCTATTATTATGAATATGTACATTTTCATAACTGAAATCACACCACTTATAGATTATTCTATATTGTGAAATATTATTTAAAATCATGAATTTTATTTTTTATTATGTTCAGTTAGCCACTGTATAGTACATAATTAGTTCCTAATGCAGTGTTCAATGATTCATTAGTTAAGTATAACACCCAGTGCTCATCACAGCACATGCCCTCTTCAATACCCATGAATTTTAAAGTCTACACAATAACGAATTGAATATGTATACAGGAATATATTTTAACAGGTAATATATTGATGAGGATGTTTTCTATTTCCAATGTTCATGATTAAAAATACAACTTTTGCAACTGCTCTCTACATTTCTTAATTCAATGACCTTTAAACTCTTAGGAATCAATGTTTCACTTTTTAAGGTATAATAAATCATTCATCAGACATATAGAATGTCTAACAATTTTTTGAAAATATAAATTAGAAACTTTTGAAAACTTCTTGAAAATAATGTGGATTAAAAAAAAGGCTACTTCATACAAATCACTACATTTGAAGACTCTTATTACTTTAAAAAGGCACATGTTTTCAAAAGCATACTTTTCCAATGTTCTCCATGTTGCTGATGCCACTTGCAGCAACAGCCTGTGTAATGAGGAAAATGTCGATTCTTTTGCTGTATGGGTGGTTCCAGAGATACTATCTCAGAAGTGGGTTCTCCAGCAGGTTTATGTCTTCTTATAATAAATAAAAGTCATCTGGAATAGCTTAGTACTGAAAGGTGTGGTTAACAAATATAGCACCTTGGCAGGTAGAATCTTGATTGTCAGAATCAACTACTAGTGCTGTATAAAATAGTCAGAAATTACAGAAATGTTCATTGAATCGTCATACACATAGTTAGCTAAGAAATGCTTAGCTATAAGTGGAAAAATGAGTGAAATAGTTACCTAGATAGTTCAAATTAATATACTTGATAGAGTAAAGAATACATGTTTTCAATAGTTAACCTCACTTTTTTCTCTTTGATTTTTAAAAGTATCAATATTTAATTGATTGTATTTCAAATTTATATATGTAAAAAATTCATTAAAACGCTTATGCTTTAACATTAGGATCTATGAAATCCATTATCACTCTTTTTATTCTATTTAATAAGTAGTCATTAGTTGTGTAAAAAAACAAAATAAGTATTTTAGAAACCATTAGAATAATAACTCTGCTATACAGTGTGGTAGGTTTCAAAATATGTAGAGACACTTGTATGCAAACCCACCACTTAATCTTCTATCTAGCAATTGGCACCATATAGAGGTCAAAGTCAGCAGTGGGACTAACCTACATTGTCTAGGACAGGGACTAAATAATTGTTTTCTTTTTTTTTGTTAAGGTGGTATTTGATAGTTTTCTCCACTAGAAAATTACTGTTTTCCCCTTTGTAATTAATAAATATTTATGGGGAGACAATCTGAGGAGAACTAGTTTCTCATACTTGTCACCATTTATTTTAGCAAACATTGATGATCCTTGTCTGGAACAATTATTACTGTAAAATATGTCAAGTGGCAATTCTCTATTTCTATCATTCCTTCTACATTTATTAATTGGAATACTGCAGTAAAGAGTTTTCTTTTTATTAGAGTAGATAATTGTTATTTGTTTCCTGAATGTACTGGAAAAACAAATTTAGAACTTTGCTTCTGATTCCCAATCCATCCTCCCAAACAATGATGAAAATTGGCACGTGACTTTCAATTTCTCTTTAGTGACAGAATTAGAAAGAGTGCTTATGATTTGTCTGATGGTTAACAAAAATGGGGGAGCATATGTCTTCTCCATCTCAATCCCCCAAGTATGCTTTATATTAAAGCCTTCATCACCCTTAAGAAACAATTATGTTTTTATCCCTAATGCTTAATATAGTAATTACTACCTATATTGTTTTATTCTGATAAGGAAATACCTTTATCAGAGAAAAATTAAAACATACCTACTAGCAGACAGATCTTCTCTTCTTACATCTGAAAACACAGGTTCATAATGGAAAAAGGATTTAAACCACCAGCTGGATTCTTCCACTTTTGGTAACCCTATCAAATAAAAGTCATATTACCCCCTTCTCAATCACATTTGGAATATAAGAAACAAGGAAAATAATGAGGGTGATGCTGATAAGAAATAAACCAAATACCTTGTTGGGATTTGTCATCAGGTGTGATGTTAACAGAATCAGTTAAAGAGCTAACTGAAGAAATACTGGCTTCTGTAGGACACAAATGGGAATCCATAAACAAATGAATAATGGGCAAACAAACACAGACATATTGTTTTTGCATAAACTCCCAATTAGCAAAGTAACTTGGTTTGAAATCATTTACTCCTGGATCATGACTTCATGAATCAAAAAATGGATTGACTTGTCAATTAAAAAGTCTTCTGCACATATTGCATGGAGCACTGAGTATGGTGCATAAATAATGAATCTTGGAACACTGAAAAAATAAAATGAAATGAAATAGTCTTCTGGAAAAGGCATATTACATGTTTTTTTTTTTCTTTTTAAGATAATTTTTAAAAGATATGTCATAACATATGGCTATTTGTTCCACAAAATTTTGATCATTGAGCTTATGCAGCACCTAGTTGGCAGTAGCACCCAAGTTTTCCAAACAGTCATCATTTTTCTCTTGTGTGCATAGACTTCTCATTAGCTGCCTTTCAGTTTTGCTACATTATTTCAGAATCTCTCTGCTTTCTCTGAGATCCCGTACTAATTTCCTGGGATCTCTTCATGTTTTTCTGTTGGGCAAGTTCTGCAGGCCATGTCAACCACCAGACCAAGCCTAGAAGAGGGTTTCTTGGAAGAGCAACAGTCTCCTAACACTCTTACGTTTTCTATTAATAAGCTATATTCTTTCCATGGTGGACAACTCTGTGTTGCTCCAAAGATATAGATGTAGAATTTAAACTATAAACGTCACCAAATTCAAAATCTTAGGACAAAATCAAGAATGAATATTATTGTACTACATTAGAAATATATGTGCATATATTTAAATATTCTACAAAAGTTACAAATTTAGAAATAAAATAATTATTTTTAAAGGATAAACATTTTATTTCTTTTATCATACTTGTATTTTAAACCTATAAGTCTTTTAAACTATCAAAATATAAAAATAGGGGCGCCTGGGTGGCTCAGTCGTTAAGCGTCTGCCTTCGGCCCAGGTCAGATCCCAGGGTCCTGGGATCGAGCCCCGCATCGGGCTCTCTGCTCGGCAGGAAGCCTGCTTCTCCCGCTACCATTCCCTCTGCTTGTGTTCCCTCTCTCGCTGTGTTTCTCTCTGTCAAATAAATAAAATCTTTAAAAAAAATAAAAATAAAATAAATAAATAAATAAATAAATAAATAAATAAATATAAAAATAACTTCCGTGGATATAATAATACTAAGTAAATGGAAATAGTTTAACAATTTTATAAAAAGAATAAGTTGATAGGCATTTCCAACTTTTATCTACAAACAAAACATAAAATTAGAATTTTCTACATGTGGGCATATTTTCAATAAATGATAATTCATTTCTGAAATGATTGTTTCATTTTATGAAGTTTCCAGATTTTCTTTAAGAAACTATAACTTTATATTCAGCTATGAATATTCACAGATGGATAGATAAAAAAGATAAAACTGGCAAATAGAAGCTGACTTATTATCCAAGAGAACATGGAAATTAAAGAATACTTGATGCAGTCATGCTATCCCTTCTTTTCTAAGAAATAAGTAATATTTTCTTTATGTAAAATTATCAACTGTTAATGCATCCTATTAAAGGCAAGATACCTGAAATTAAAACATAATTTTGAAATACAAGCTTATTTTCACTTATTTTTACATGTAATTGTTTCATCAATATCCTATAATATAACATAGTTAAAACAAAGAGCTAAGCCTTGACAATATTGATTCAAAGAGGTCTGAATGAGTTCCATTACTATTTTCCTCACTGTCACAAATAATTGTAAAGCCTTGTCCCTGAAGTTCTGACCAGGACACCATACGTAGGTTAATATTATCTCACAAACATCACCTCAAATCACATTATCTAGGAATATAGTACTCTAGTGATGATACAACTTACTTCTATAATACTGATTTTTGGCCAGCAGGCAACCAATAGAAGGTACTGATGCCATTGTTTTCTCTGTGAACAAGCACCAGAAAGACTGAACAGCAATCTGGAAACAGTGACAGGAAAAGAGAAGTTGTTAATCGCACAGAGTTTCCTTTACTTTTATATACTTTGCAAAACATAATTTACCACGTAATAAAAATCTGATGGAAAGAATTGAAAAGCTTACACAAAATTGTAATCAAATATACCACCATAAACCAAAAACTGCAGTCAATGCATATATTTATTTGGAAAAGCAAGAAAAAAAAATCCAACTATACAACTACAAACAATGCCCACAACTTGTTCCATCTGAAATAATCCTAAAGGTCAATCAGAAAAAAAATGTTAACACAGCCATGACATAGTCACTCACCTATTTGTTTTCTCCAATCTGTTCTTTTTTATTATTTTTAAATTTTTTTAATTTAATCTTTCAGTGTTTTTTCTTTTTTCAATTACTTTTATTTATTTATTTTTTTAAATAAACGTGTTCTAAGTTTTCATCAGCAAGCACACACTGAAAGAGTGGAGGTGATCCAGGAGGGGCTGACTTTTGTAGGCCCGAAGCACTCAGCAGTGAATGTGGGCGTGCTCTGGGGACTCTGAGCACACCTTATATTTAGAAGGCTGAAACCTGAGCTGTGAGCACCACAGAGGGAGGTGAGGCTCTTCATCTGTCTGCCCTTCAGCATGTCAGAGTGCCAACTGGGGCTACTGGCAGCAGGGACAGACTCTGTAAGGTCATAGCTTATGACCGCTGGTTTCTGGAGGGTGGGAGGTGATGCCCACGTATTCTCTTGACCTTAATATTATCTGACACTGGGGGAAGCACCGCTCTAGGTTCCGTGGGGGTTGGGGGTGGGTGGGTCACCGCAGCAGCCAGGCCAGCTGAGGGAACTGGTCATATTCACAGACACAATGATGCAAAGTAGAGCCACAGGAAGAACTCACAAGGAAGAGCTCCTTGAATTACTGAAGTCCTATGGGAAAGGACATGCACTGCAGAAATTTATGGATCATGAGGTAGAAATTCCAGTGAGACTGATAAAAGATGGCAATCATCAGTAATGAGGGGAAATTAGTGACATTATGAGATTGTATATTGATTCAAAAGCTATATTTATATTCTATTTTTGTAACTTCTCTTAATGTGAACTGTTTCACCATTTTATAGACTCAGTTTGTCATGAATCAAATTAGGGCTCCCCTTTACACTCAGTCCTGTTTCAATTTATTTAGTAGCTATTGGTTTTATCAGCTTAAACCACACAAAATTACTTATGTTAGCTAGTTTCAAAACTCAAAACATTGATTTTGGTATGCCATAATGGTTCTTTTTAAATAGTCCACCTGGTTATGGCTTCCTCGCAAGTATTATTTACTTAGACTTTTCTCTTTCTGTCCTAATTAGTTTTGCTGGGGGGTTCCCTATTATATTAGATCTGTCAAAGAACTATTTGTGCTTCTCTTTCTTTCTTGATTTTATAGTTCATTATTTTCTGTATTATATTATTGTTTTTGTTTTACTTTAGGATTACTCCTTTTTTAAGATTTTATTTATTTATTTGAAAGAGAGAGAGAGAGAGAAAATGAGAATGAGAGAGCATGAAACGGGAGAAGGTCAGAGGGAGAGGCAGACTCCCCATGGAGCTGGGATCCGGATGCGGGACTCGATCCTGGGACTCCAAGATCATGGCCTGAGCCAAAGGCAGTGGCTTAACCAACTGAGCCGTCCAGGCACCCTACTTTAGGATTATTCTTATTGTAATTTATTTCAAAATATTTAGTTAGCTGCCATTATGACATTTCTGGAATGTTTGATTTAAAGATGCTTTCTTTTTCCAAATATATGTTTTTTAAAATATCTTTTAGTTTATTTCTAAATCCACTGTATTGCCAAGAGAAAATGTTTCATTTTTATTCATTCTTTGAGAATGTTTGCAGAAATAGCTTTCTGTGTATTTGAGAGTAGTAAATAATTCTTCATTTACTGCAAATAGTCATTTTATTTTATTTTTTACATTTAAAATAATTTTTATTTTTGCATTTTAATTTACATTTTAATGAAAATATATTTAAATTGCATTTATTTTATTATATTTTAATTTAAATTAAATCAATTAACATATAATGTATTATTAGTTTCAGAAGTAAAGGTCAATGATTCAACAGTCTTATATAGTACCCAGTTCTCTTTACATCACGTGCTCTCCTTAATGTCCATCACCCAGTTACCTTATCCTCTCTTCCCCTTCCCTCCAATAACCCTCAGTTTATTTCCTGTGATTAAGAGTCTCTTATGGTTTGTCTCCCTCTCTGGTTTTGTCTTGTTTTATTTCTCCTCTCTTCCCCTATGATCCTCTGTTTTGCTTCTTAAATTCCAAATATGAGTGAGATCATATGATAATTGTCTTTCTCTGACTGATTTATTTTGCTTAATGTAATACCTTCTAGTTCTATCCACATCATTGCAAATGGCAAGATTTCATTTTTGATGGCTGAGATTCCTCTGTGTGTGTGTGTATACACATATATGTATGAATGTGTGTATATATATATATATATATATATATATATATATTCTTTATCCATTCATCTATCAAAGGACATCTAGACTCTTTCCATATTTTGGCTATTTTGGAACTGTTACCATAAACATTGCGGTGCAGGTGCCCCATTGGATCATTTGTACCTTGGGGTAAATCCCTAGTAGTGCAATTTCGGGTCATAGGGTAGCACCAAAAACCATAAGATATCTAAGAATAAACCTTACCAAAGAAGCAAAGGATCTGTACTCAGAAAATGATAGAAATCTCATAAAAGAAAATGAGGAAGACAAAAGAAATGGAAAAACATTCAATCCTCATGGATTAGAAGAACAAATATTGGTAAAATGTCTATGCTCCCTAGAGTGATCTCACATTCAATGTAATCTCTATCAAAATACCATCAACTTTTTTCACAGGGCTGCAATAAATAATCCTAAAATTTGTATGGAACCAGAAAAAGCCCCCAAATAGCCAAAGGAATATTGAAAAAGAAAACCAAAACTGGTAGCATCACAATTCCAGACTTCAAGCTCTATTATAAAGCTGTTATCATCAAGACAGTATGGTCCTGGCACAGAAACAGACACTATAGATCAGTGAAACAGAATGGAAAACCCAGAAATGAACTCTTAACTCTATGGTCAACAGATTTTTGACAAATCAGGAAAGAATATCCAGTGGAAAAAGGACAGTCTTTTCAATAAATGGTTTGGGGAAAATTGGACAGTCCCATACAGAAGAATGAAACAACCATTTCCTTACACCATATAAAAAAATAGACTCAAAATGGATGAAAGACCTAAATGTGAGAGAGGAATCCATAAAAATCTTAGAGAAGAATACAGGCAGCCACTTCTGTGACCTCGGCCATAGCAGCTTTTTGCTAGACACATCTCCAAAGGCAAGAGCAGCACGGCAAAAAATGAACTATTGGGACTTAATCAAGATAAAAAGCTTTTGCACAGCAAAGAAAACAGTTGACAAAACCAAAAGACAATGGACAGAATAGGAGAAAATATTTGCAAATATCTCATCAGATAAAGGGTTAGTATCCAAAATCTATAAAGAATTTATGAAATTCAACACCCAAAGAACAAATAACCCCATGAAGAAATGGAACAAGACATGAACAGACAATTCTCCAAAGAAGACATACAAATGGCCAACAGACACATAAAAAAAAATACTCAACATTACTTGGCATCGGGGAAATACAAATCAAAACTACAATGAGATACCACCTCACATCAGTCAGAATTGCTAAAATTAACCCCTCAGGAAGTGACAAATGTTGATGAGGATGTGGAGAAAGGGGAACCGTTTTACACTGTTGATGGGAATGCAAGCTGGTACAGCTACTCTGGAAAACAGGATGGAGGTTCCTCAGAAAGTTGAAAATAGAGCATGCAGTCATTATTTTATATATGTTCCATTAGATTGTAACTTAACTTTGTTAAATTACATACTTACTAACATGTTACTGCTTGATGCACCAGTTTCTAGTATGATTACATCATTGAATTCTATCATTTTTAGTTTCTTATGTTTTGAAGCTATGTGAACAGGTGCACACAACATCATGATTGTAGTATTTTCTCAGTAGATCTTTGCTTTCATATTCCTTTATCAGTACTAATGTTTTAGATAACTTTCATAACATAATTTTCCCAGATTTTTTTTCTTTTTCCCTAGGTTCCAGCTGGTCTAATATTAATATTGCAGCACCAGCTTTTTTGTAAGTAATAGAAAAATGTATCTTTTTGATTCCCTTTATTTTCAACTTGACATTCTGCTTCACCTTTAAGTACCCTTTAGTTGTTTTGTTTTTTCCTAATTTTACATTTATACTTTCTGCCACAATTTTTGATCTATTAGTTGTCTTTCTTACCATTAGATTTCTTTATAAGTTTTGGAATGTGTGTTTTCAGGCTCATTTTGAGTGCGAGATAACTTGCATAGTTTTCTACCCATCTGTAACACATCCATTTACTACATCACTCCCCCTTTCCTGGTTAGTGGTATCAAGATTTCACCTACCTGACTCTAGTTTTTATTTTTCTATTATAATACTACTCACATTTTATAAAGGTATTATTTCTATCGTATGTGAGTACCTCAAAGGCAGAGAATATTCATTTTTGCTTTAGCAATACCCAGCACAAGACCTGATACATATTGTAGTCCTTGTTCTAAAAACATGACATAACCAACATATTCCTCCTGTGCATGGTAATGAAAATTATATCCTTAGCTACTAATTTAAATATCATAGCAGGGCTCAGATTTCCATGCTTTATCTGTGACATAATGAGACTAATTTTTACCCAATTATTTTCTGACTTGTTTTTTTTCGATATCTAAGTATTAAAATTAGTTATAACCGTATTTTCATTGAGCGTTTGTCCTACATTTAAGTTACTCTAACACGTCTCTGTGATCATAATAAGAGAGTGCCTGCCCAACTCTGAGGACCCACTACAAACCAGTGTGCAAGATGGAACCATCACTCACAAAGTTCTGTTCAGAAAGTTGAAAGTTGCTGCTAATGATGCCTCATAAAGAGAAGAGAAAAATAGGTTTAAGAAAAAAACAAGTACCAGTTAAAATTAACTGCAACTTTGTGAAAGGTGATCTATTTATCACATTTAACTATTAGTCTAATTTTATTGACATTGAATGAAGTAGTAAACAGATATAAGATTGCTCTTTTGTAGAGCATAGAAATTTACGGCAAGAAAAATGGTTAAGCTTGTAGATAATTTATCATGACCTTGTGCTTCAAAGACAATTAACCAAATATGTAGTATGAGATTAGTATCTGACTGTCCTGGAGACTTGAATTGTTTATATCTAATTCCAATCAGCAGTTATACAATATCAGAATGCGTACACAAGATGTCAGGGATTTTAAGTATGTAGTAATATCCAGATCAATAAACATGCTGTATTAAGCCTATGCTTAATAACTCTATGTTTAATAACTAATGCTACAAACAAACATATGTAGCAGATGTTTTAAAAAGGCATGAGAGGGTGCCTGGGTGGCTCAGTGGGTTAAAGCCTCTACCTTCGGCTCAGGTCATGGTCTCAGGGTCCTTCGATCAAGCCCCACATCAGGCTCTCTGCTCAGCAGGGAGCCTGCTTCCCCCTCTCTCTCTGCCTGCCTCTCTGCCAACTTGTGCTCTCTCTCTCTGTGTCAAATAAATAAATGAAATCCTCAAAAAAAATTTAAAAAATTAAAAGGCATGACAATTTGCATTAAAATACTGTTTCATTTCATAGTTTTTGTGGAAAAAAATTACCAATAATTAGTCACTGAATATCTCTGGGCCTCCACAACTGATAGATAAAATGAAAATAATATTTTTTACTTTACTTGAAATCAAATCCAGTCCCAAAGTATATAATTCAATTGTTTGTTTAAAATATATATTCTCTGAATTACATGTGGTTTTTCAGTTAGTTATTGTGACTGTACAAAACAGAAATCAATTCCATCTAGAAGCAGAGAAACTATTTATTGGGAGAATAATGGTCAGTTCATAAAATCAATAGGAAACATAGAGAAGTGTGGTCTGAAAACCAAGACATTCAAAGGCAAGCTTAACCATTTTTTGGGTGCTGACATTGAGTAGTTAGGTCAATAAAACACCTGAGTAGGGGATGCAGGAGGTGGTGTGACCAAACTGAGCTTTCTTCCATGGCTCAAGGGGCTAAAATTGTCACAGGTGCACATCCCAATAGCTGCCGCATTTCCTAGACAATTCTTCTAAAAAGTAGGCACCCCAAATCCATTATTCCATCTAACAAGCAGTGTTTAGTTCTGCACTAAGAAAGTTGTTCTTGCTACCTAAGAAGGGAGAACTGTTAGAACGAAGTACTGAAGCATGTTCACCAGAAAATCCTTGCCCTGTGTGCCTCTTGCAGGGATAATGAGAGTTTGGGAATAAAAATGCCTTCTCTCACTGACCCTTTTGCTCATAAACTTTTGCAGCAGATCCTATTTCTCAACCCTTACAATGCAACATTGAGCACACTGACCTGAGGGCTATTGCACTACTGGGAAGCCACCCAGAAGGAAGCAGGCTTAGAATGTGGCAAGAACTAAATACACTTGAACAGGGAAGCACCTGCTCAGGTAACTTTTTCTTTTTAATATTTATTGGGCATAGTTTATCCAACTGGAGACTACATTTCTCAGTCTCCCAAGAAGCTAAGAATTGGTGTGGGCCAGTAAGATGTGAGAAGTAAGTAGTTCATCCTCAGGGTCATCTCTTTAAAGACCAATCCGCTTGCCTTAGACTTCTTGTGCAGAGGTAACTGTCATAACTCAGAGGGTGGTACAACTCTTCTTACATTAGAATGAAATAAAGTTCCCTCTCTAGTTATTATGTATTGTTACTGTTATTCAACTTATACTGCACCCTGACCATTAAAATCACTCTGATTTCCATAGTGAGTGGTAGAGTGCTGGATTCCTCAAATAGAATGGGTCCTAATATGCTGGACTGCCAGGTACAAAAGCTGAGGTCACCAGCACACTCCATTATCCCTGCTCCTAACATGCAACTATCTTTATTGAGCAGTTTTAAGCACTTTCTTCCACTAGGGCAATCTCACCCTCACCACATGCTCCTATTTACTCTGTTTACCTGACCTATAAGTCTTTCTTTTCTGTTCTTTTCCCTAATCCCTTGAACCAAAGGAGAATTCAGTTCAATGACTTCTTGATGTTTTTGTAACCGATGGGTGGGATAATGAGTCAGTTGCCAGTTATAGAAATAGTAAAATATTTAAAAAAAACAACAACAGTTCCTTCTTACCTTTGGTCCACTTTCTCCCCAATTTGTCTCCAAACACAGTGTCAAAATGTAAGAACATTGATTGATCATTTACTAATGAGCACTGTTCTTGATTCTTGAGGTTCCCCCACCATTGCAAATAGCCAAATCTCTGTAATAGCCAAATCTCTGAGGGCAGCAACCAGATCCTTCCTCAGCACTAACTCATAGACAGGAAAAGATGGCTGTTTTTCTTGGTGCAAAGACCATTTCTCAGTAGACAATCCCTTCAGGATTCTTTTAGTTGCCAGTTTCCAAATTGCTGTTAGCTTTTTTCTTCTTATGGCAAGGCATCTAAATGAGCATAATAACTGGTAAAACTCCTCAAGGCTCAGCACCCTACTTTTTCTAGGCCTGGTAGGTCAGATTCTGGAGAGCTTGTAAAGGAGATTCATTGCAATGCTTCATCAAATGCCTTTGTCTTCCTAAATGCTGAGATATTTAGGTAAGCAAATATACTGAAAGTAATAAATATGCTAGAACCAAAAGAATTCATTTCAACTTTCTCTTGGTTTTATAATTTGAGGCATAGATAAATATTCATAATTATCTAAGCCAGTATTTCTAGCTTGTGAATCCTAGGTCTGCTGAGTTAGGTACCTGCTCTTGGTAACGATGAATACAACAACTACTTGGAGCCTTGTGAAACAGTTTGGAGGCATGGACACTTTCTCTTTCATTTCTCCCCTAGCATCTGTAAGAGAAAAAAAAAATCATGAGATTCCTTTTTTTTTTTTTAATTTTAGATTGCTTTTAAATATCAGATCAAACTCCTAAGCATCATTTTTCTTTGTCCTAATCTAATTGCTTCCATTTCCCATAAATCTCAAACCTAAATAAGAAAAGCCTGCTTATTCCGATATGTACAAAGATCCTAATCTGAATGCATGGAGTACCTGATGATCTTACTCTAGGTGTCTTAGGCTCTGTTCTCAGGAAAACAGATACATCTGCATACAGTTTTACTGGAGAATTCTCTCCCAACACAACAAAAACAAAAACAAAACAAAACAAAAAAGTAGTAAGGGGGACAGTGAGAAAAGGTGACCTGTGACCTTGCATGGGTTGATTTCATGAAGAAAATAAGATGATGCTTCTACATTGTTCCTAACTGAGGCAAGACATCAGGCCTTTGCCTATGAGTCATCAATGAGTCTTTGGATATGGGCTAACCCATGGGGACACATGTCAGTGGAAGGATGAGTGCATTCAGCTGATGGAGATCCTTGGGGGACAGTTGCAACCTTCCAGCAAATGAGAAGTCATGGTTTTTGGTGATGAGCACCTTTGTCCTGAAGAGAAGCTGGGCAGCACAGCCAGTCCCCAGAGGCCACCCCTTACATTGCTTGAATCAAATGCTTTCAAGAGTAAGTTCATCCTATTTGGGGCTTCTTTTCCTGGGAAGACTTACAAGAGTAAGGTGAGTAGAATGACGTATAATTTTTGCCAGGGCAGCTGGACTTATGTCACATCAGATAGCTATGCTCCCATAATTTACTGTTCATCCAGTGTTTCCCTCAGTCCTGGCTAGCACCTCTGCTAGTCCAAATGCTCTACCTGGAGGACTGACCCAAATCTTCATCTTTGAGTTTTATGAGCCACTAAACTTAGGATATTTGTGTGGGGATGTTTGTGTGGCAATGGCATCTTAAGCTGAGGATGTTTGTGTAGAGAAGGCACATTCCCCTGAAAGAACTATTTTTAATAACTGTCTGTTGGCTGGCTCCTGGGAACTGAGCTCCTGGAATGTTCTGTCTCATGGAAGTGTTTTGTGTCTTTTGGCCTTGAGCAAAGTTGCACCAGTTGTCTAGAGGATTTATTCTAATAATGTGATTTATGATGGTCTGAGGTTTCAGTAACTGAGGTGAGTCAAGCAGGGAGTATACGTGACTGACTTTCAATAAAAACCCTGAACTCTAAGGTTCAGGTGAGCTTCCCTGATTGGTAACACTCCACACATGTTGTCACATCTTTACTGGGAGAATTTATTATGTTCCAGGTGAGGCTATGAGAAGGGACACCTAGAAGTTTATGCCTGGCTTCTCCAGACTTATCCTAACCAGGGAAGTTTTTGTAAGTCCATCATCACCCACAGGATCTATCTGGTTTCTATAGGGACCAGGCAATTAGAATAAATAAGTATATGATGGCCACCACCACTCATACTTCTTCATTCCTTTAGAAGTAGAACTAATATCAACCATTCCTCCCAATACACAATTTTAAAAGTTTACTATCTTAGCCATAGTGTGTGGGTGGCCAGTGTTGGAGCCTTCCACCTGGCTTTTCCACCCAGTAAATCCTATACTACAGGACAATGACTAATATGGTGGTTCTGCCAACCAAGAAAATGACCGTTAGATCCAGTGGACAGAGCAACGGCAACCTGGACCTGGGTCATGCCTCTGTTAATGACCTGGGTTCTTTTTTTTTTTCTTTTAGATTTTATTTATTTATCTGGCAGAGAGAGACACAGTGAACAGTGAGTGAGGGAACAAAAGCAAGGGGAGTGTGAGAGAACAAAGCAGGCTTCCTGCTGAACAGGCAGCCTGATGCGGGGCTTAATCCCACATCATGACATGAGCCAAAGGCAGACACTTAATGACTGAGCCACCCAGGCACCCCAATGACCTGGGTTCTATACCTTTCTTTCTAACAAGGATGTAATGAATGATGTTTCTGATCCCTAGGAATCAATTTCAATATAGTTCTTTTATTTAGAAGTCCTCAAAATGTGTATGTATTCTCATCCCATGGTGTATGGGATGTATGTATCCCATGTATCCCTTTCTTTTGGAGAAGACCTGGGAGGGGGATTATGTTCAGATTCCATGATGTCACAGGATCCTAACTCATGGGAACCCAGGCCTCCTTAGTTCAGTGAGTTCCAGGTACGATCCAGACACTAGAATAGGGATCATGAGTATTTATTGATGAGCTGCTGTTAGAATCCTTGATTTTATCTTAATTGTATAATTAAGCAAGATTCTTGAGTCTACTTACCTATATTGGACCTAGAAACACCATATTCTACAAGCCCCATCTCACTGTAAGTAAGGCTCCCTTTGTGGCTACTCTGACCTTATACTTGTTCTGATAGTTGCATTTACTGAGCTTCTAATGGTTAAGTGCCATCACTCAGCCTCCTTTTGGAGATCTTGTTATTCCCCACTGCAATTAGGGAGTCAATTCTAATAGTACATTTTATTCTATAGTCTTGAACTATAGAAAAGTCCTCACTGTGCTTCTCAGTGAGCTGATGCTCCTCTCTCCAATGTATTCCTTCTCATTTTGTGAAATGGGAATTGTAGTCAGTTGGGTCTTTTGGCCTTCGGTAGGATATCCACTCTAGCATTCCTATTTCTATCTCAACTATCTTCCACAGCTATTCTGGAATTTCTATTTTACTTTGTAGGGGCCATTGTTGCTTCCAAGAATCATCCTGACAACATATTGCCTCTCTATAGTAACCTTGCCAGGATGTTAGATTCTATATCATAGGGAATGTCACCCTTATCAATAGGCTCTCCTATTAGCTAAATTCATGACAAGAATTCGACTCATTACCATAAGGACTTAGTTCCATTTGTATTCATTCATGTACATGTTGGAAAATCTTACAGCTCCTTTAGAGTATACTTCCTTTGTACCATGGTAGGCCCAGCTGCCTCAGCTAGCTAACATACCTGACCTGAGTTATTTGTCCAATGACTAGGATAGGAAGTAGAGGGATATCCTGAAGGGGCGCATAATGTCTTGCAAGCAAGAAGCCTATGCATCACCTTCAAGCAAAAGAGGAACTCTGATTTTTCTTTTTCTTTTCTTTTTTTTTTTTTTTTTTTTTCTTGCTAGGAGATATTCCCCTTTCCTGGTTTTATTTTTTTAACTTTTTAAAAAATGTTTATTGTGTTATGTTAGTCATCATGAATACATTATTAACTTTTGATTTAGTGTTCCAAGATTCATTGTTTACATATAACACCCAGTGCTTCATGCAATACGTTCCCTCCTTAATACCCACTACCAGGCTCACCTAACCCCCTATTTACCTGCTCTCTAAAAACCTCAGTTTGTTTCTGGGTGTCCACAGTCTCTGATGGTTCTTCTCCCCCTCCAACTTTCCCCTTTCACTTTTCTTTTCTTCTTTCTAATGTCCTCTAATTTTAAGAAATTGACCATTTCTGTAGACACAGAGTTTTGGGATGATCCTGACAGTCAACAGTTTTTTAGTGCATTGGCTCAGATGCCCCTATCACAAATCTTTCTTTCCAACTGGACCCCTGAGCTTGAAGAAGCATAATTGCCAGGGCTGGGAATTCAACTTTCTTCAAACCCTGACCCCTTTATAATTAAAGCTTTGGGACTTGATCTCAATTTTTTTCTGCCTTTTAGTTGCAAGAGAGTCTTTTTATATGCTGCCAAGGAGCCATCTGACTATCATCATTTACCTTACACTAGTTAGGGGTACCTAACTGGCTCAGTCAGTTGAGCATCCAACTCTTGGTTTTAGCTCAGATTATGATCTCAGAGTCATGAGATCCAGAGTCCAGCAACGATCCCTGCATCCAGCTCTGCACTCATTGGAGAGTCTACTTGAGATTCTCTCCCTCTGCCCCTCCCCCACTTGCACACTCATTCTCTTTCTACCGTACATAAATTAATAATCACTCTCCTTTCACCGATTTTTTTTCCCACTGTGTCAGTGATATCCAGCTACAGACAGCTCATCCCATAGCCTTATTGTTACTTCCTCTGACCCTCTCAGAGGCCTAAGATGTTACAAATGCTAATACATTCCCTTCCACCATCATCCTATCTCAGTTCACTATTAGTAAACATTGTAACAGTAGTCCTGTTTATTCATTTGCTAGGGCTTCTGTAACAAAGTATCAGAGACTGGGTAGCTTAAATAACAGAAAATTATTTTCTCACAACTTTGGTGTTAGAAGTCCAAAACCAAGGTGTCTGCTTACTTGGTCTCTTCTGAGGCCTCTCTTCTTGACCTGTAGATGACTGTCTTCTCTCTGCATCTTCACATGGGCTTCTGTATGTGTCTGGGTTCTTAAATGACTCCAATCATATTAGATTAGGCGCCCACACAAATGACCACATTTGAACTTTGTTAACTCTTTCAAAGGCCTGTCTCCAGGTAATAGGAAGTACTAGAGATTAGAACTTCAATTTTAGGGGAACACAATTCATCCCATAATAACCTGCTTAAAGCATGCTACGTACTACTATCATTATCACCAATGATAGGGTCCACATCGACAGCCAGCTAAAGGGTGATTCGGCTTCAAAATCTCAGTTTTGCTTTCATACTATCTTTGGCTGGGTTTCCTGGGAAGTAGACTCTGAGATGCACTTGAAGAGGTTTATGGGGCATGCCAGAGGGAAGCCTTAAGCATCATCTGTTCAAATCATCTAGCTCTTCATCAATTACGTTATAATATCACTCAGACAACTAAAGAGAAGTAAGATCTCAAATATTAACTGTACGCTAAGGGTAAAATTTTTAATTTTGGACATGAATTATCCATTTAATTGAAAATCTTGAATTTTATAAATTTTTATTTATCTTTACTCATAAATATAGGCATTGCTATTGCTGGAATGTAATATACATAGTTTCTACCATAAAACTCACAACTGCAGTTATCTTTTGCACTGATCCTTTGACTAAACTTACACAAAACAATTTCTTTTTTTTTTAAACAATTTCTTATTCTGAATTAAAACCAGACAAAATGAGCTTTAGAGGTAGAGATATAAGATACCTTTTTAATAACCTCTTATAATTATCAAAGAGCCCAAATCAAGCCACTATGTTTTAAGCATTAGATTGTACATTATTTATCTGAAATAAAAACTATAAACGAGACCTACATATAAAAAGAAAGAATAGTTTTAACAGTGGTATTATTTTATTGTACTTTTCATTCTTTATGCCTAATTGAGGACATAATTTTCAACTATAATGTTATTTCACTTCCTATCCTTGTTTGTTTGGTTTTGTTTTGTTTTTTATGGAAATAAAGAGTGCTGGACTTTCCAGTTAAATGCTAACTTTTATAGATAATCCAAAGCTCAAGATGGAATTTGAATTTCAACCCAGGGAAAGATATATATATCTTGATGCATTTCATCACAAGAAAGGAAGGGGAAAATTTACCTTTGGCAGTATCTTCACAAGCTATTTCCAGAAACCACAGAAAACTCACTTGTATTGCAAATCCAGTATGACATTCTATATATATACATATATGTATGTATATATATAATATATATATTATATATATAATCTATTTTAAAATAATCAATATCAATATTTCAAAGTAATTATATAGTTAACTATAGAAATGCACAAGCAATTAATGTTAAGTTACTGATAGAGCACTTTTCTAAATTATTACATCTTTTTGTATTTATACACCTGTACTCAATTACAAAATAAATGTAAGGAGATATGGAATTTTAGGTGTTTCTAAGTAAATATTTATAAAACAACAATTTGATTTACAATCTAGGGAAAATATTAGTAAAATGTTTGCTGAAAACAGTTGTTTCAATATTCAGCACTATCTTCTATATGTACATCTATAATATTGAACTCAAAGGTAAAATTTTATATTCTTTCATGATTCTAAATTCATTTCAAATTATGGATGAACTTGTACAAATATTTTGAGGTTTTATTATTTCTTCACCAAGTCATATTTCCCTCCCTAGCACATTCCTTCCTACTACTATGATTACCTTACACTTAGCCCACTTTATTTAGAGTCACAGATGTTTTGAGTTTTCCTCTATTTTTATCCTATCCTCTTGTCCCAACCCTGAACAACATGGAATATATCTGGATCTAGGATCTGGAAGCAAGAAAATAATATCAAAGGGCAAATGAAAGAGTAAAAGAGTGAAACAAAATATAGCTTTCATGTTTGTAGTGTTTTCATTCTAATTAAAGTAGGGAGACGATGGACACTCTACTCCTGTGGAATGTGTCAATTTCTAATAGAGCCAGAATAACAGTTGTTCAGTCCACATCATTATTCTGACTGTACAATATTTCTCAAGTTTAGTGTGGAAGCAAAAGAAACATCCCTGACATTACATTGTTTATAGTCCAATGGGTGGAGATCATTTTACACACAGTCACCTAGAAAGAAGATACTTTGAAAATAATCTGTAAGTGGTGAAGGTAGCATTCAAGAGTACTGAGGGAGAAGCAGAGGGGGAGTCTCAGTATCAAGCTGAGCTAGCAAATTTCCTGGAGTAATATTTCTAAGGCTAGATTTCTTTGAGGTTCTTTATTATATAAGTAAACCAATCATCTTTTCTGGTGACTTTTCTTAAGGTGAAATAAGAAACCTTTGTAGCTAAAGTAATTTTTTAGATATCCCAGTGCAAGCAATGTGCTAACTGTAAAATATGGAACTAAGGGAAATAAGGTATTTCAATCTTTGTCATATTAGTATTCAGACTGCATTTAAGCTGTAATTAAAACTCATTTTTCATTGAATGCACATTTAATATGCTCAGTAAGATTGACTAAATACCTCAAGCAAGCTGATCTTTTAATTTTTGGTTTCCAAGATGGCATATGCATTGATTCAGTATCTCACTTGGGATGCTTTCACTGTCTTCATCTCTCACATATTCTAAATGAGGACCCTTAAGCAACAGAAGAATGTCTAAACATAGCATTTGAAATAACACAACATAAAATTGTAAATTTTAATAAATGATGTATAATATCTGATTTAGTTACAAATTGCTAATATTTTTAGTAAGACTTTACATTTCACAGAACTAGGTAAAAATGTAATTCAGATTTCAGAGGTTTCAGGTAGAACTTTAAGTTAATCTTATAAACCAAGACAAGTGTCCTTGTACTTATTCCACACAATATGTAATTTTCATTTATATCTGTTGGTAAAGAAGGCTAATGAAATTCAGAAGCCAGTCCATTTGGTCTGAGCTTTGTCTAAATGTGCTCAGGTAAGAAAGACAGCAAATAACTACCCTATGTCTTCATTTTTTCTTGTGAAAATAGAGCTATTAAAATTTAAATAGCTTTCCAAGTATTATATATAGGAATCTTTAAATTATTGTATGCATTTGGAAAGCATGACTCATTATACCACTTGTTACCAATTTAACCCAATTAGTGTTCTCCTTTTACTTTTAAATTAATCTCTAATTGTACATGAGACATCTGTGAAAGATCATGAACTATTTGCAGCCTCTTTTAGTAAATCCCCAGGGGGATAGATCTCCTGGAGTTAGGTTACCAGAGCTTATAATCATATTATAGTACATGAATGGCTTCCTTCGGCAAACTTCATTAAAACTAACTTCTCTTGATCATTAAAATACAGTTTGCCTTTGGAGCAGCCTTTTGTGAAGCATCTTTCACTGAAATTTGAGATTTTGTTTAGAAAGGCTAGCAAAATTAGCATATCTTTTCCACAGCGCTTATGCTATCAACACATATAATGACTTCAAATTCACTACTATTTTATAAAATATAATCTACAATGGGTTTAGAGTAAATATAACAGAATCCACTCTCTCATATCTAATAGGAATACTCTAGAAGAGTTTGTTTTAACTTTTAATTAATTAAATTTTCCATAAAAGGGATGAAGTGCTTATGATTTTTCAATGAATATTTATGAAAGCTCATTGTCCAAAATTCACAAGCCTTCATTCGGACTCATAAAAGAGTTTATGAATATTTCATAAAAAAACAAGTCAAAATGAACCACTTTGTAATTCTTTCAAGAGCCACAATAACATCCATGAATTAAAGCCATGCTTATGTTGGCAAGTATTCAGTGTTTTTTTTTTTTTTCCTTCAGAACATATATTACAAATGCCTACTTAGGATCAACAGTGTGTCAGATACCATTATCATTTTAGGAGCAGTACTAATGGCTCTATAACTCCCACATATTGTCAAAATCTTTCAAAAAATTTGAGGAAAAAAACAAAATTCTCATACCAAGTTTAAAGCTAGTAATTATCAAATCCTAAAACAGTATTGGGGAACAAATTTTACAATCCAGAAATCATGGGTCTATGCATCATCAAATGACAGACTAAGATTAGAACAAATTTTCCAACATGTAGTTCAATGTGATATTTATAGAGTGGTTGCTATGTGGCAGGCATTATGCTGCTATTTTTATCTCTAATAATCCTGTAGACTTTAAGAATATTGACATTTAATAGAATGTCAACTCCCTACCTACAGTAGAATGGAAAGGTACAGACTGAAATCGTGCTTTTGTCTTGTTTCACGGATATTGTTCTACAAGCATGGTGAAAGCCAGTATTCTATCTGTAAATTCTCAGTACTCATTGAATATTTGGGTTTCTTACCACACAGATACTAATGTTTATCAATCCATTCATTCATTCAAAGGTATTTTTTGAGTTTATACTATATACTAGGACCTATTATGCAGATGTCTAAGGTTAATAAGACAAAGTCCTTGATCCCATAGAATCTAGTTAGTAAATAAATTCGTAATATAATTTCCAGTAGGAAAGTATGCCACAAATAAAATAAACCAAGCAGAAACAGTGTAGGAGGAAAACCAATTTAGGTATGGTCATAAGAAACAGTTTCTCTGAGAAGGGCTTCTTTGGGTGAACTCTAAATGAAAGAGCAAATTCATATATTACATCAGTTTGAGAACAATACCAGACAAGAAAAAGTATGAATGCTCTGAGGTAGGGCAAAGCTCAGAAACAGAAGGAAAGACCATTGTAGATTCATCTGGGTGAATGAGATGGAGAGAAGGGAAGTAATAGGAAATGCAGTCAGAGAGGTGAGTGGAAACCAGTTCATATGTGGATTGGCAGGACTTGAAGAACATTGATTTTGGTTCATGGTGAACATAATGGGGTGCTATTTATAGATTTTTCAATAGACACATGACATATCTGATTTTCATGTGTAAAAGCTGTTCTATGGAATAAAGACTGAAGTTGTCAAAGTGGAAGCAAGTAGCTAAGTTAAGAGGTTACGGCAAAACTATAAGAGAGAGAAAATAGGAGCTCGGACAAAAGTGATTGTGTTAGAGTTCAAATTTCATATTTTAAAGGTGGAACTGACTTTAAAAACATTTGTTAACTTAGGGAGCAAATGACTAAAAAACCAAAATCCAAAAAATAAAACAAAACAAAAAGGCTCCAAGGTCTTAGCAACTGAGCAACTGATGCTGTTACTAACTGAAATTGAGTAGATGACAACAAATTGATTCTAGTGTCTTGTGTGTCAGAAAGTAGAGACCAAAGACTCTATGTTGGATAAATTCAAAATGCCTGTTAGAAAATCGAGTAGAGATGAACACAGTTATCTGGAGTTCAGGATGGAGTCCAGAACTGGGGTTGAAGATTCCAATTCTGGGTATTATTAATATAACATGGTAGTTAACACCAAGAGCTTACATGAGATTATCTAGTGATATGGTGTACAGAGAAATGAAGGAAACATGGAAAGCTGAGCCTATGGCAGGCTAAGCCAACACTTAGAAATCAAGAAGAGCAGGAGCCAGCACAAGAAATGGAAACTGAGCAAAGAATACAGTAGAAGATTTTACAAATTTTGCTTCCAAGGAATAAAGTAAGACAAAAGGTGGGCATGAGGAAGATCTGCCAATTGCCATTAATTTTCAATATGGAAGCCACTGATGACTCTGGCAGGAGATCTAGGTGAGGCATAGGGAGGACTTTCAGTAACTGAAACAAGAGAATAGCAATGAGGATGGACAGAGGGAAATAATAAGAAAGTTTTTTAATAAAACAGAACTCAGAAGCCAATAGACCATAGAGTCAAGGATAACTTACAGAATGAGACCACAGTGCTATTCTCTAAACAGAAAACACAAAGAATTAATCTCAGTTTAAGAAAATTTGATGTTTAGTTTTACTTGTTTGTTTGTTTTAGTTTTAAACTTATTGAGGTGTTTGAGGCACACATGGGGCTGTGAATAAACTAGAAAACAGGCCTCAAGCCAGGGTTAAAGGATACGCACACAAAAATAGAACTATATGCAACATCAACAGTAACATTTCAAGAATGCATTGGACAAAATGGGCCTGCCCTAGAATATAAGGAAGAAAATGCTGAGAGAATTAATTGAGTTATATGTGATACATGCTTCTTGAATGGTAATGAAAAGTCATTTTAAATTCCCTTGTCTTAGTCTTTCCCAAACTTCTTCAATCTGGCTCCAAATCTGTGCCTGAAGAACAGATAGAGTAATCAATAGTTACCTCCACTGTGGTAAAAACAGAGAGAAAAGACAGGAGTTCTAAAATAGTATTAATATATACCTTTTTCTTAAAAATAAGTTTCTTTTTAAACACAGAATTCCAACAAATATTGGTTATTTGAGCATGAAGGAACTATAGTTCAAGGTAGTGGAAAGGAGATTGATCCTGAACAAACTTATCAAGATTGAATTCTGACTTTTCTCTGGTTAGCTGTGTACTCTTTAGCAATCGACTCACTCTCCTTATCTGTGAAGATCACTAAACAAACTTCACTAAGTTCCTGTAAATATTACTTAACCTTACTATTTAACCTTACTGTCTACCTATGACAAGGTAGATAAAAATTTCACCTCAGCACTTGGTGCACGAATACTTAAGAAATACTAATTCACTTCTTGTCCCTCCAGTAGGGTATTTTGAAGAACTTTCACTCCTTTTAAATCCAAGCTCAAGAAAATGATTATGTTTTCAAACCTATTTTAAAATATCAATAGTTATAGTTGGGGGAAACTGAGATAATACATGTTGTTTTAGTTACTTACAATTTCATTACTTTTTACTGAGACAAATGTACATAGAATGGAAGGCAAATACCTTAAGAGCATAATTGAATGGGTTTTGATAAAACTATAAACCTGTGTATAAGTACCATTCCAGTCAAGGCATATAGCACTTCATCGCCCCTTTGTGTCATCCTTATCCTCCCCAAATAGCCATTGCTCTGAATTACATCTCTACAGATTAGTTATGCCTGTTTTTAATTTCAAATAAATGGAAATATACAAAAATTATTCTTTTGTGAATGGTTCTTATCACTCATTTTATACGTATGTGTATATAGATACACACACATATAACTAATCCATGTTGTTGCATGTATAAGTAGTTTATTCTTTTTTTCTTTTTATTGCTGAGTAGAATATTCCATTTTATAACTTTATCAACTTGTTTATCCATTCTTTTGTTGACAGACCTATTGGGTCATTTTTAAAAATTTTTTTATTAAAATATAATGTATTATTTGCCCAAGGGTACATGTCTGTGGATCATCAGGCTTACACATTTCACAGCACTTACCATAGCACATACCCTCCCCAGTGTCCATAACCCAGTCACCTTTCCCTACCCCCTGTACACCCAAAGCACCCTCAGTTTGTCCTGTGATTTTAGGAGTCACTTATGGTTTGTCTCCCTCCCCATCCCATCTTGTTTCATTTCTCTCCCCCACCTATCCTGACCCCCCATCCTGCCTCTCAGATTCTTCATATCAGAAAGATCATGTGATAATTGTCTTTCTCTGACTTATTTCGCTTAGCATAATACCCTCCAGTTCCATCCACGTCATTGCAAATGGCCAGATTTCCTTTCTCTTCATGGCTACATAGTATTCCATTATATTTATATACCACATCTTCTTTATCCATTCATCTGTCGATGGGCATCTAGGGTCTTTCCATGGTTTTTCTATTGTGGACATTGCTGCTATAAACATTTGGGTGCACGTGCCACTTTGGATCATGACATTTGTATCTTTAGGGTAAATACCCAGTAGTGCCATTGCTGGATCATAGGGTAGCTCTCTTTTCAACTTTTTGAGGAACCTCCATACTGTTTTCCAGAATGGCTGTACCAGCTTGCATTCCCACCAAAAGTGCAGGAGGTTCTCCTTTCTCTGCATCCTCGCCAACATCTGTCATTTCCAATTTTACAATTGTTAGATCTTCTTGTTGGACAGTCCCTTCAAGTATGATATAGTGTCTTTCCTCATCTCTTATTTTAGTCTTTGGCTTAAAATCTAATTTATCTGATATAAGGATTGCTACCCCAGCTTTCTTTTGATGTCCATTTACATGGTAAATTGTTTTCCATCCCCTCACTTTAAATCTGGAGGTATCTTTGGGTCTAAAATGAGTTTCTTGTAGACAGCATATCAATGGGGTTTTTTTGTTTTTTTTTTTTTTTTAATCCGTTCTGATTCTCTGTGTCTTTTGATTGGGGCATTTAGCCTATTTACATTCAGGGTAACTATTGTTAGATATGAATTTAGTGTCATTTTATTGCCTATAAGGTGACTGTTACTGTACATTGTCTCTGTTCCTTTCTGGTCTATTTTCCTTTTAGCCTCTCTCTTTGCTTAAAGGACCCCTTTCAATATATCCTGTAGGGCTGGTTTGGTGTTTGCAAATTCTTTTAGTTTTTGTTTGTCCTAGAAGCTTTTTATCTCTCCATCTATTTTCAAAGACAACATAGCTGGATATAGTATTCTTGGTTCCATATTTTTCTCGTTTAATGCTTTGAATATATCATGCCAGTCCTTTCTGGCCTGCTACCTCTCTGTGGCTAGGACTGCTTCCAATCTAATATTTTTGCCTTTGTATGTTACAGGCTTCTCGTCCCAAGCTATTTTCAGGATTTTCTCTTTGTCACCAAGACTTATAAGTTTTACTATTAGATAATGGGGTGTAGACCTATTTTATTGATTTTGAAGGTGTTCTCTGTGCCTCCTGGATTTTGATGTTTGTTCCCTTCACCAAATTAGGGAAATTGTCTACAATAATTTGCTTCAATATACCTTCCACCCCTCTCTCTCTTTCTTCTTCTGGGTTCCCATTTTTCTAATATCTTTGTATCATATGGTGTCACTTATCTCTTGAATTTCCCCCTTGTGGTTCACTAGTTGTTGTCTCTCTTTTTCTCAGCTTCTTTATTTTCCATCATTTGGTCTTCGATATCACTAATTCTCTTTTCTGCCTCATTTATCCTAGCAGTAAGAGCCTCCATTTTTATTGCACCTCATTAATAGCTTTTTTATTTCTCTTTGGTTAGATTTTAGCTCTTTTATTTTTCCAGAAAGGGATTTTATTTCTCCAGAAAGAGATTGTCTAATATCTTTCATGTTTTTTTTTTTTTTGAGCCCAGCTAGCACCTTGATAATTGTCATTTTGAACTTCAGTTCTGACATATTACTAATGCCCGTATTGATTTGTTCCCTAGCCATCAGTATCTCCTCTTGTTCTTTTTCTGGTTATGAGTTTTTCCAACTTGTCACTTTATTGACATGAGAACAGATGAATGAGAGAACAAAATGGTAAATGGTTAGTAATGTCCCCAGAAAAATGACAGCCAAAACCAGGGGTTGAAGAAAAGGGGGGGAGGGAAAAAATACATAAAATAAAAAGAGAAAAATAAATAATATATATATACATATATATATATTATCTCTCTCTCTCTCTCTCTCTCTCTCTCTCTCCTTCTTTCCCTCTCTATATTAGACTTGTGATTAGAACAGAGCCCCACCCCTGATTTTAGGTGATTTTTTCGTCCATTAGAAGAAACTACCTCCCAAAATTTTAAAGAAAGAAAATAAGGGTAAGCAGTATGAATGGATGTAATATGACTGTAAAGATGAAAATTAAAAAATAAAAAAAGGGATTGATAAGAGGTTTTTTGAAAAAAGAAATAAAAGGAAAGAATGTGATCATGCTGGAGACTTGAACCAAGCTGTGTGCTAGATTTAGGGTATATTTTGATCTATTAAAAGAAATTGTATCCCAAAATTTTAAAGGAAAAAACCCCTATACGTATACAAAAAATAAGGTTAAATACAATGAATGGATAAATATGAATGTAAACAGTGAAAATTAGAAAGTTTTTTTTAAAAGTTATTGATAAGATACTAGTTAAAAATAGTTAAATATTTAAATAGTTAAAATAGGAAAAATGAAAAATAAATAAAATAAGAAAAAATAAAATTAAAAATTTTAACTCTGAAAGACTAAAGGATCATGGGAAAAAAAGCCATGAATTCTATGTGTTGCTTTTTCCTAACTCTGGAGTTCTCCAGTTCTCATTGATCAATGAACTTGGTCTTGGCTCGATATTCTTGCTGATCTTCTAGGGGAGGGTGCCTGTTGAAGTAATTCTCAAATGCCTTTGCCCAAGGTGGAGTTGCACTGCCCTTTCCAGGGGTCCAGCCAAGCAATCTGCTAGGGTTCACTCTCGGGAGCTTTTGTTCCCTGAACTCTTCTGTACAGCCTTGGAGGATGGGAATGAAAATGGTGGTCTCCCAATCTCCATCCTGGCCAGGAGGACCTGAGTACTCAGGACCCCACTCTTCAGTGCACCCTCAGAGAAAAGCAGTTAATCACTCCCAACTCCCTGGTCTCCAGCTGCACTCAGAGCTCAGCCAGCCTGTGACAGAGTATTTCTGTCTCTGGCACACAGCTCCATCTGGAATCTCCAAACCCAGCAGATCTCTGCAGTGCACTCCCGTGCCAGTCCTCCCGGAGGAGGAAGAAAGAGGTTTCTCCAGATCTGCCCCTGTGGGGTCCCTGTTCGAAGAGCAGTGGCTGGACTGTGCCTCAGATCACAGTTTAAGGTAATCTCGAGCTGATTGCCCACTGCTCCACTTGGTCTCTACAGCCGGCTTCCCCACTCTGATACCTGGGAGCTCTGCCACCCTCAGATTCCCTGGTCTTTCTGTGACCCCACAGGTCCTGAAACCACACTGTCCCTGTGAGGTCTAAACCCCCCGCTTAGCCTCTGGAGCAATGTCCCTCAGTGGAGCAGACTTATAAAAGTTCTGATTTTGTGTTCCACTGCTCTGCGGCTTGCTGGGAGCCAGCCCCTCCCCTCACGATCTCTCTTCCCATTGCTTTGGATTCACTTTTCCACATGTCCTACCTTCCGGAAAGTGGTTGATTTTCTGTTCCTAGAATTGCTGTTCTTCTCTTCTATTTCCTGTTGAGTTTTTAGGTGTTTAGAATAGCTTGATAACTATCCAGATGAACTTCTGTGATATGATACTATTTTGGCCTCCTACTCCTCCACCATCTTGCTCCTCTTCCTTTGGGTCATTTTTGTTCTTTAGCCATTATGAGTAAAGTTGCTATGAACATTCATTTCCAAATCTTTTTAAAGACAAGTGTTCTCATTTTTTTTTGGTAAATACTTAGGGATGGAATTTCTAGGTCATGGAATAGTATATTCTCCTATCCTCCCCGACATTTACCATCAGGGTTTTTAATATTATCCATTCTGTTGGATATGAAAAGGTATTGCATTACGCTTTTAATTTGTGTTTCCCTAATAATTGATGTTGGGCACCTTTTCATATGCCTATTGGCAATTCAAATATTTATTTTGTGAAGTATCCAAGTTTTTGTCCATTTTTACTAGGTTCTTTGTCCTTGATTATTGATTTGTAGATCTTTATTTATTCTAAATACATTTCTTCTATGTGAATATTTTTGGACATGTGCTCCCTTTACATTTTCTTCATGATGACTTTTTTTTAAAGACTTTATTTATTGATTTGATACAGAGAGAGAGAGAGATAACAAGTAGGCAAAGAGGCAGGCAGAGAAAGAAGGGGAAGCAGGCTCCCCACTGAGAAGAGAACCCGATGCGGGGCTTGATCCCATGAACTTGAAATCATGACCTGAGCTGAAGGTAGAGGCTTCATCCACTGAGCCACATAGGACCCCTTTGTGATGTCTTTTGATGGGCTTTTCAGACATAGTTTTTAATTCTGTCAAAGGCCAATGAATCATTTTTTTAAATTATTTATAATGTTGTGTTTTCACTAAATAACTTTAGCCTATCTCAAAGTTGCAAAGATATTTCTATGTAGATATTTGATGTCTTTAGATTTCATGTTTAGTGTATGATCCATCTAAAATTACATTATATTAAATATTAATAATAAACAATGTGTTTTCATATATTTTGGATTTTCTTTAGTGGTTAAATTTTTAACTACCTTATAATCTGCTGATGTTTATGACTAATGATCTCCCTTAGAAGCAGCACATTTTTATTTTAGTTTTTTTTAAAGATTTTATTTATTTATTTATTTGACACAGAAATAGAGAGATATCAAGTAGGCAGAGAGGCAGGCAGAGAGAGAGGGGGAAGAGGGCTCCCTGCCAAGCAGAGAGCCCGATGTGGGACTTGATCCCAGGACCCTGAGATCATGATCTGAGCTGAAGGCAGAGGCTTTAACACACTGAATCACTCAGGCGCCCCAGAAGCAAACACATTTTTAATCCTACCAGTTTGACTAGTTACCCTGTAAACAGAGATGTGATTCAATTAGAAAATATTGCACTTTGTATATGCTATGGTAAGTGCTGTGAAGTGTGTAAGCCTGATGATTCACAGACGTGTCAATACAAATAATACATTATATATTAATAAAAAATTTAAAAAAATAAAATATTGCACTTTGTATCAGTAAAATTAAAAAAGCAATTTGTGTTTCACATTAGTACTCATCAAAAATTATAACAATAATAATATGTACAAGTGCTTCAAGGCTTTCAAAAGAGCACATGAATATATAGAAGTAACGGTTAGTAATTAGTAATTTTATCTTTAAAGGCTCTTTCTTTGAATCTGTTTACAGTGTCTGAAGAAAAAAAGATTCAATACCAGAATTCAGAGGAAACTTTATTTAATGATCTGAAATATATAAAACTATTTCAGAACACTTCTTGTTATTTATGGAAAAATAACCAGGACCCCAAATTATTTTTATAGTAACCTTTCAGAAGATAATGATTTCTAACTTTGAAAAGTAAGAGGAAGTCCATTTCATATTACTCTGTAATGAAAAGTGCTATTCCTCTAAATTAAGTAAGAAAATGACCAATTTAAGTACTCTGACATTGTCATTTTGCATTATGCTCCCCACAGTTGTAGTTCATAAATTGTTTTATAATTGTTTTTTATGTACAAATGCCCTGCATATTGAGCAAATATCTGTAATTTGACATCAATCTTCATATGCACTATTAAAACAATGGCTTTTTCTTGCTGTCTACATGATATATGTTTTAACTTGATGCTAGTAATCTACTCAATTTTATCTATCATCTATCTATCATCTATCTATCTATCATCTATCTATCTTCTATATATCTGTCATCTATTTATCTATCATCTTTCCACCACTGTACCTACATGCCAGTCTCAAGCAGACGTGAGTCCATAAGTAAACCCTCTTACTTTCTCTGACCTGATATCAATGGCTTACCCATACTGGGGTGCAGAAAGAAACTGTGAGAAGGCAGGGGACACAAAGATATGCCCCAGAGACACCACATTTATTTCTCTTGACTACCAAACAATGCCTGCCAAATTTCTATTTTTCCTAAAATCTAGTGGATTCACATCACCACACCTGTTGCTCTTGAAACAAAAGAAGAGTCATTCTGTCCAAGTGTCCTCTTCCCCCGCCAAGACTCAGGGACTCCAGATGCCCACTCCTTGACACCAAGGCTGTTGGTAACTGAAAATGAGGGTACTTCCTCTGTCCATTGCTGCAGAACCACTAACACCCAGAACATTCAGCACACTGTGGATGAGTGCAGCAAAGTTTCACTTTTAATTTTTTCTGCACTTTTTATTATGGTCTTCCCATCATGATGTGTGCCTTGGTTTTATAGGTGATCAGCCTGAGGAGACTATGCTCAGAACTAGCACTTCCCTTTGTCCTGACCACTGTCATAACCGAAATATGCAAGTGCTTTCCCTTCCTTTCCTTAGGATTTGTCTGCCTCAGAAATCTTTGTCAACACCATAGAAAGGTCACTGGAGGACCAATGTCACCAGATACACAGATTGTGATCATAACCAGCAAAGTTCCTCTGACTTCAAGGACAGCCTGCCCCCATACACACCTCTAGAAAGAGGGTGTTTGCTCTCTCTCTTCAAATCTGCCAGCTTGGTCCTCTTTCCCTGGCTTTCTGCACCCCCTATTCCAACTCCCAGGTGCTAATACCAGTCTCAAACTCTCTACTTTTGCAACATCTGTGGATGCTGTCCTTTTTCTGTTGTTGTGTTTTTTAATATTTTTTTACCATGTTATGTTAGTCACCATACAATACATCATTAGTTTTGATGTAGTGTCCCATTGTTCATTGTTTGCATACAACATCCAGTGCTCCATGCAATACTTGCACTCCTTAATACCCATCACCAGGATCACTCATCCCCTCCCCTCTCCCCTCTGAAACCCACAGTTTGATTCTTGGAGTCCATAGTCTTTCATGGTTTGTCTTCTCCTCTGATTCCACCCCTTCATTTTTGCCTTCTTTCTCCTAATGTCCTCCATGCTATTCCTTATGTTCCACAAATAAGTGAAACTGTATGATAATTAGCTTTCTCTGTTTGACTTATTCCACTTAACATAATCTCCAGTTCCATCCATGTTGATGCAAATGTTGGATAGTCATCCTTTCTGATGGCTAAGTAATATTCCATTGTATATATAGACACATCTTTTTTATCCATTCACCTGTTGAAGAACATCTTAGCTCCTTGTGGCTATTGTGGACATTGCTGCTATGAACATTGGGGTGCATATGGCCCTTTTTTCATTATATTTATATTTTTAGGGTAAATACCTAGTTGTGCAATTGCTGGTTCATAGGGTAGCTCTATTTTCCTCTTTGTGAGGAATCCCCATACTGTTTTCCAGTGTGGATGTATCAACTTGCATTCCCACCAGCAGTGTAAGAAAGCTCTCCTTTCTCCACAACCTCTCCAACATTTGTTGTTTCTTGTCTTGTTGATTTTTTCCATTCTAACTGGCATAGGTGATATCTCAATGTGATTTTGATTTTCCCTGATGGCTAATGATGTTGGACATTTTTTTATGTGTCTATTAGCCCTTTGTATGGGCTCTTCTGCCACAAAGATGCTTAATTTGTGATGGAAAGGAGAGAAGTAAAGAGCTTTGCAAGGGAGAAAAATGTCTGCAAGATAAATTTTGCCTCTCAAATGATTTTTCAGTGAGGAATATTAGAAATCCCCAAGCATGTACCATTGTCAAATCACTTTGATATGCAACTCAGTGAATTTGTTGTTTTAATTCAAATAGAAAAGGACCAGCAAAGTTATACTTCTAAAGCACCATGCAACTCAAAGTAATTATGCTTCATCTTTCCAAATACATTAAATACTCTCTTCAATTATAATTACTTAAAATAGTGTAATAGGATTATTGGCTGGTATAGTCACACAAGGCCTGACTCACCTAAACAGAAGAAAACCTGGTGGCACAGAATTGCTGGTCCACTCACACCAAACCACTTGGTGCCAGCTTTCAGTGACCACACCTGTGCTGGCCCTGCCTCAGGACTCACAAAGGTTAGCTAAACTTCCCTATTTAAGTGACACTAAATCATATACAATAGCCATGAATACCACATAGTGATTCCTCAAAAAACTTCAGTTCCTCCTCACTAAACCCAAACTGAAGGATCTAACAGAATAGCCTCTGCCTGGCCAGAAGTCTCCTAGTGAAAGCCCACTGCCTCTAGGTGACTCACACACTCTGAATGGGGACGTGCCTTTTGTTTGCTGTCCACTGTCACTCTCTGAACTTCTCAGTCTCTCATATCTAAATGTTAACATTTCATTTCATTAGAGCCTCTACCAATCCAGAGCTTTAGCTTCTTTGAAATGTTCCCTTGAAATAGGGCTGCTTGCCAGCTTTATCCATTAAACTGAGGATTATCATTCAAGAATCTGTGTTCCGTGCTGTGACCCACATTCTTGTCTGTGTTCCCACCACTCAGACTGCGTGAGAGCCTTTAGAGGACACCCTCTTGCCCGGTTGTGTGTCCTCACTGCCCACCTATGAATGAGACTTTGCTCTGACAACCCCTTTCATAAAGGTTCTCAGGTTTCCTCAAGCCCAGCCTTATGAACACTGGGAACAGATAATTCTGTGTTGGGTGTGGGAGGTTAGTCTGCTCATTGCAGGGTGTTTAGCAACATCTTTCACCTCCACTAGCCAGAAGCCATTAGCACTCCCTCCCATCATAAAGACTGACCATATCTCCAAATAATACAAATGTTCCCTGGGGAGCACAACTGTCCTCGGTTGAGAACCCCAGGAATAAACTGTCAGCACCCCACCTGAGCTCCATCATGCCTCTCACTTTCTGGCACCACCATGAGGGATGGCAGTGAGAACCCATCCTCCTGCATCATAGCCTATGCAAGCAAGGGGCTTCCTGGACGGTTTTCCTAACCAAGAGAGGATTGTAACCTGTGGGCCAGTGTTTCTGTCTCTTTTTCAGAGACAGAGACACTGGTTTGAAAATACTTGCTGTGGGCTTATCATCTTGTACCACTATAATTCTCCCAAAGAAAGTAGCTCAGAACAGCATCATTATAAATTTTACAATCACTAATAGTTGAACTACATTTTGCTAAAACAAGCCATTACTAAAATCCAAATTCATGAAGAGATGCTCATCCAATTGATTAATAAGGCTTGACTTAATATCTGTGGCCAGAAGACATGAAACATTATTTCTGAATATTATAAGTTAAATAGGATATGGATTCTAAAACAATTTTTATTCTCTATTTCTTAGAGCTGCCTTTGTGCTGTCAATCATTTTAGATGTTTGGATGAGATTGGTGGCTAAGTCATTGAATGCCCTAGCTAGACAGTTATTCACTACATTATATACATAATAGAAAGACATTTTCTTACTATTCCTGTCACTTAAGTTAACATGTATGCACATGCATGCACATGCACACAAGGACACACACACACTCCCATGCACAGATGATGAGAGAGAACCCTAGGGAACTCTGCATCCAGCAGCATCCCATATCCAGGTGACTTTATCTCAGCCATGAGGAGGATGATAGTTATGATTATTATGCTTTTTTCTGACCATGACCCAAATTTAGCCAGATACTAAGACAGCTGAATGGCTTGTCCATCATGATCAAATTGAAAAACATAGTGGAAAAGTGGCTCTTTTATTTTCAAATGTCTAGTTCTCTTTCCAAGTGGCCTCACTTATTCATACTTAATGTAAATGAGATGGACATGGGGATGTATTTGGAAAATCATAGTGCAGTGCCAAGTTTAGAGATGTTGACAAGACAAAAAAGGATTCCAACTAAAAACAAACAAGCAAACAAACAAAAACAGTTAAAAGACCAGAAAGCTTTTAATTTAAAAATATCTGGGTTCCTTAGGGTAGATATTTTCATGTACATTATTAGGTAACGGAAATATGTTTTAGCCTGATAAAAGAAGATATACCTACAAATAAAAGGAGCTATACATAAGAGAAGACAGAAAAGGTTGTGATATCAATGATTGCTGACAGGTAGACGTGGAAGCATAGAGAGAAAACATTGCACGTTACTTCAGTACTAAGATACTTTTCCTGGCACAAATGATGTAAGTGCAGACAAATGAGATTGTCCATAGTGGAAAGCTGTTCATATCTCTCTACCTGCTTTATCTTCCACCCCATTTAGAGGGGACTGAAGGATAGTACGGCACCACCTTTTACTTACATGGCTGCTTTAGAATCCCCTTCAGGACTTTCTTTGAGTGGGTAAGGATGGAGTTTGGTTTGTTTCTCTTTGAATCTAAGAATCATAGAGGTCAATTTGCATATGCTTTTTTAAACACAGCCATCTTTTTCAAAGATGATTTTCAAATCCTGTTTTCAATAGGCAGCCACATTTTTATACTGGTCAGACCTGGGTCCTTCACTGGCTTTTCCTAGGTCTGCCATAGCGAAGTCTGAGGGAGTCACTCCCCTCTGGGTGTCAGCAGGGTTCTTACATAGAAGAATGATGCCCATTCCATCAGTTTCAGAAGGAAAGCAGGCTTACTTTGTCAAATCAAAAATTTTGGCTGGTAATACTAAATAAAACCCACCTGGTGAGCTATTTTGAAAGCCAAAGTTTCCCCCACAACTCCCCCCTCCCAGTTGAGGTCCTCATTATAGAGAGCAGCTGGCTGACTTGTGGAGAAAGCATACTTCTATTGATAATACCAACACCTTTTACTTTATATAGATGCACTGGGAGTACTTCATTATATTCAAAAGTTAATAAGCCAAGAAAAGTTTCTGATAGTTCTAAAAGCTGGAAGTTTGTTCTTTCTATCTAAGCAGGCACAGGGTTTATTAACTTGACTATAACTTGACTTACAGCTTTATATATTTACCATGGATTAACCATAGAGAGGTGATGCATTTTCTCTCAAAATAATCTGTGCACATGGCAAAGTTCAAATATCATTTTCCAGGTTCTACTGGAAGCAACTAAGAGGAAAGTTGGAATCAAATGACCAGCAAACATTTAACAAACATCTTCTGCAGAGGAGGCCTTGTGCTTGAGGTGGTATGGGAGACTCAGCAGAGCAGCAGCATTGGTCTCAGACAGAACAGGGTTTGAATCCTGGCTCTACTACTTGCCATGATAAGCACAACTCTTCATCTCTTGAATCCCAGCTATCTGTGACTATAACAATACTAACTTCCAAAGATCTTTATAAGGATTTAAAGATTAAAGCATATAAATTACCTACTCGGTGCTGGCACAAAAATTTATTTCCCATTCTCCTTCTTTAGAACATGGGGATGCAAGGAGACACAGAGAATCCTTCAGATGGAGGAAAACTGAAATTCTTTAGGAAAAATAACACAAAAATTGAGTTCTTAAAATTCAAAGCACATAAAAGGTCAGTTACTTAAGAGCTAGAAATTGTAATTATTCAAATACTATTTGCAACCTAAGCCATATAATCATGACTTTGGCACGAACATTAATTTAGGTATTACAGACCCACTGGGAGAAAGTGTTTACGTGTGCTTACCTGGTTCCTGGGTATAGACATGTGTTTACTCAGTGCTTCACATGTGAGTTCACCAGCACCTGCTTCTTGATATTTGGTATACTCTGAATCTTTTATGGGGTCTCAGGAAATGCTAAATTTAGAAAAGGTAAATTTGAATTGAGTAAATTCATCCTCTGGCCCAGAAAGAAACTACTGAGGGTGGACCCCTTCCCCCTGCTTCCTCCCATTACTACCTTTCCTATTGCCCAAACTTGTAACAGCAGAAGAAAGGCTCATTGGCATTGCATCTCAGTGAAGAGCAAAGCATTCCCAATGCAAAGAGCATAGGGCAACTGGCTTCCTTGGTCATATGCTCCAGTGAGAGTTGTGGGGTGGAGCTGGTGGGGGTGCAGAGACTGTGTCAACATGGGCCTGCCAACCAGGCTCAGATAGTGGGAACAAGGACAGTGGTGACATGCACATGCCTTTTTCTCCTCTAGGTTTTATGAATGTGGAGGCGTCCTCTGTCTGACTATTATTACCTTCATGGTTAGGTTGAGTTATACAAGTTACTGATGCTTGGTCACTTTCGATCTATAAAAATGACTGTTTTGTGTGATCCAACCTGATAATTACTATTTAGTCTTTAATCTTCAGTTCAGACTTCAACTGCCCAGGTAGCCACCTCTGACTGGCCAACTGGGTTTCATGTCCCTCTTTTGGATTTCCACTGCATCCTGGAAGCTGGTCATTGAACTTATTTCCTTACATTGGAACTATCGGTGCTCCTAACTTCCTCATTCTTAGGTGATCTATGTACCATACCAGATATGGTACAATACTGCTGACTTCATAAAGGCAGGTCTAAAAAGAGGGTTTCTCACTATTTCAAAATTTTGATTTAAAAACTACTTAAGGCTGTTTCAACATTACTTTTTGCCAGGACTAAGTAGCTAAAGTGACACAAATAATTCATGGATTTAGATTGTCATGAACACATGCACATGTAAACATGTATAAAATCTTCTTAAGTAATTTTCAGGTTAAAAATTTAATATCTCTATACACTATGAGTAAAAGCCATCCATCTGTAGCTAGCAGCTTCATTAACTGGAGAGAGGGAAGGGGAGCATTTAAACATGACCTTAGACCTAATCACAATTTTCCTAGAACCTAACAGCAACCTGTTCCACATGATTGAGGCCCAAATCTTCAGAAATAACTTCCTTTCACACGTCTACTTAAAACAAACTAATGTTCTGCTCTTGGTCAGACATAGAACCAAATTCACCTTCCTGAGGTTCCTGGGTTAACAGAGTATGGGTTTATTCAAATGACATTTTTTTTAACCACTTAGCTAATAATCAGAAGTAAAAAGCATTATGCCCTGTTTCTACAACAGTTGATTTCCAGGAAGAATGTTTAGTAAAAGTAAAGAAGAGACAGAGGGCCAGCCAAATGACACATGTCCATTTGGGGACTGATTGTACCAGACTTTCTACTGCTGGTCTCAGGATAGAAACTGGGTTGCAATGAGCTTTCCCTTAGACAGAAGTTCCTAGGGCTTAAATACATGTTATCTCTTGGCCAATGACAATTTGGGGCTTGGAATTGTCTGGGGTGCTGAACTCTGAGAATAGTCCATGGTTTCAAAAGCAAGGCTATTTACTGTCCCTCTCAAAACAAAAACAAAAACAAAAACAAACAAACAAAACTGATGTGGAAAGATATGTATATATATTGCTGTAATATTTACAATAACGAAGATATAGAAGCAACCTAAGTGCCCATTGATAAATGAATGGATAAAGAAGATATGATCTATCTATCTATATCTATATATATCTGATATATATATCAGATATATATATATATATATATCAGATATATGTGTGCACACACACACACACACACACACACACAGGGAAATATTATTTGGCTATTAGAAAAAGAGACCTTGGGGTGCCTGGGTGGCTCAGTGGGTTAAAGCTTCTGCCTTCAGCTCAGGTCATGATCTCAGGGTCCTGGGATTGAGCCTCACATTGGGCTCGCTGCTCGGCGGGGGGCCTGCTTCCACCTCTTTCTCTGCCTGCCTCTCTGCCTGCTTGTAATCTCTCTCTCTTTGTCAAATAAATAAATAAAATCTTTAAAAAAGAGAGAGACCTTAATGATAAGCAAGATGGCAGAGGTATAGGAGGCTGAGATAGCGACAAATCCCAGAATTTCAGCTAGATAGTTATCAAACCATACTAAAAGCCTGCAAACTCAACAGGAGAGAGAAGAGAGGAAAAACAGCAATTCTAGGAGCAGAAAATTGACCACTTTCCAAAAGGAAGGATGTGTGGAAAAAGTGAATCCAAAGCGACCAGAAGAGAGAACCCAGGGAGGAGGGGCTGGCTCCCAGCAGCAGCAGAGCCATGGAGCACAAAATCAGAACTTTTAGTCTTCTCTGCTGAGGGACATCACTCCAGAGGCTAAACGGGGTGTTTAGCCCTTGCCGGAGCAGTGTGGTTTCAAGACACATGGGATCACAGAGGGACCAGGGTGTCCGAGTGCAGCAGAGCTCCCAGGTATCAGGGCAGAGAAGCCAGAGGCAGAGAAGGAGCCGCACAGTGCACTATCAGCTCGGGCTTAACTTACACTGATCTGAGGCACAAACTGGCCACTGATCTTCAAGAAGGGACCCCAAAAGAGGTAGCTCCAAAGAGACCTCCTCCTTCCTCCTGTGGGAGGAGGGCACAGGAGCACACCACAGGAATCTACTGGTGTCTGGAGACACCAAAGATAGAGGCGCTCCACCACGGGCTGGCTGAGCACAGAGCACAGGTCACAGACAAGGGAGATGGGAGTGATTAACTGCTTTCCTCCAAGGGTGTGCTGAGTAGCAGAACTCTGAGTGCTCGGCTCCTCAGGGCCAGAGTCTGGGAGGCTGCCATTTCATTCCCAGCCTCCAGGGTGGTACAGAAGTGCTCAGGGAACAAAGAATCCTGAGAGTGAACCTGAGCAGTGTGCTTGGCCAATCCCCTGGCAAGGGCAGTGCAATTCTGCCTCAGGCAAAGACATTTGAGAATCATGGCAATGGGCCCCTCCCACAGAAGATCAGTGAGAATATCCAAAATTTCCCTAATCTGATCAAGGGAACAAGCATCAAAATCCAGGAAGCACAGAGAACCTCCCCTCAAAATCAATAAAAATAGGTCTACAACCCCTCATCTAATAATAAAACTTACAAGTCCTAGTGACAAAGAGAAAATCCTGAAAGCAGCTCTGGAGAAGAAGTCTGTAACATACAAAGCAGAAACGTTAGATTGGCAGCACATCTATCCACAGAGACCTGGCAGAACAGAAAGGATTGGCATGACATATTCAGAAAACTAAATGAGAAAAATATGACAACAAGAATACCATATCCAGCTAGGCTATGACTGAAAGTAGATGGAGAGATAAAAAGCTTCCAGGACAAATGAAAACTAAAAAAAATTTACAAACACCAAGCCAGCCCTATAGGATATATTGAAAGGAGTCCTCCAAGAAAAGAGAGAGCCTAAAAGGAACATAGACCAGAAAAGAATAGAGACAATATACAGTTAACATTCAATGTACAGGTAATAAAATGGCACTAAATTCATATCTGTCAATAGTTACCCTGATATGTAAATGGGCTAAAGGCCCCAATCAAAAGACAGAGTATCAGAATGGATTAAAAAACAAGACCCATCGATATGCTGTCTACAAGAAACTCATCTTAGACCAAAAGACACCTGCAGATTTAAAATGGAGGGGTGGAAAACAATTTACCATGCTAATGGATATCAAGAGAAAGATGGGGTAGCAATCCTTATATCAGATAAATTAGATTTTAAGCCAAAGACTAAAATAAGAGATGAGGAAGGACACTATATCATACTTGAAGGGACTGTCCAACAAGAAGATCTAACAATTGTAAATATCTATGCCCCTAACATGGGAGCAGCCAATTATATAAACCAATTAATAACAAAGTCAAAGAAACACATCAAAAATAATACAATAATAGTAGGGGACTTTAACACCCCCCCTCACCGAAATGGACAGATCATCTAAGCAAAATATCAACAAGGAAATAAAGACTCTAAATGACATACTGGACCAGATGGACATCACAGATATATTCAGAACATTCCATCCCAAAGCAACAGAATACACATTCATCTCGAGCACACATGGAACATTCTCCAGAATAGATCACATCCTGGGACACAAATCAATTCTCTATCAATACCAAAAGATTGGGATCATTACCTGCATATTTTCAAACAAAAATGCCATGAAACTAGAACTCAATCAGAAGAGGAAATTTGGAAAAAACTCAAAAACATGGAGGCTAAAGAGAATCCTACTAAAGAACGAATGAGTTCACCAGGAAATTAAAGAAGAATTTAAAAAATTCATGGAAGCAAATTAAAATGAAAACACAACTGTTCAAAATCTTTGGGCCACAGCAAAGGCATTCCTGAGAGGAAAGTAAATAGCAATACAAACCTTTCTCAAGAAACAAGTAAGATTTCAAATACACAACTAAACCCTACACCTAAAGGAACTGGAAAAAGAACAGCAAGGAAAGCCTAAACCCAGCAGAAGAAGTGAAATAATAAAGATCAGACCAAAAATCAATGAAATGGAAACCAAAATAACAGTGGAAAAAATCAACAAAACTAGGAGCTGGTTCTTTGAAAGAATTAATAAAATTGATAAACCCCTGGCCGAACTTATCAAAAAGAAGAGAGAAAGGACCCAAATTAATAAAATCATGAATGAAAGAGGAGAGACCACAACCAAAACTAAAGAAATACAAGCAATCATAAGAACATATTATGAGAAACTATACGCCAGCAAATTAGACAATCTGGAAGAAATGGATGCATTCCTAGAGACACACAAACTACCAAAACTGAACCAGGAACAGATAGAAAACCTGAACAGACCCACAACCAGTAAGGAGATTGAAACAATCATCAAAAATCTCCCAATAAACAGCAGCCCAGGGCCAGACAACTTCCCAGGGAAATTCTACCAAACATTTAAAGAAGAATTAATACCTATTCTTCTGAAATTGTTACCAAAAATTGAAATGAAAGGGACACTTCCAAACTCATTTTATGAGGCCAGCATTACCTTGATCCCAAAACCAGACAAAGACCCCATCAAAAAGGAGAATTATAGACCAATATCCTTGATTAACACGGATGTAAAAATTCTCACCAAAAGCTAGCCAATAGGATCCAACAGCACATTAAAAGGAGTATTCACCGTGACCAAGTGGGATTTATTCCTGGGCTGCAAGATTGGTTCAACATCTGCAAATCAATCAATGTGATACAACATATTAATAAAAGAAAGAACAGGGCACCTGGTGGCTCAGCTGGTTAACCAACTGCCTTTGGCTAAGGTCATGATCACGGCATCCTGGGATCTAGTCCTGCATCAGGCTCCCAGCTCCATGGGGGGTCTGATTCTCACGCTGACCATCTCCTCTCTCTCACTCTCTAATAAATTGATAAAATCTAAATAAGTAAATAAATAAATCTAAAAAATAAAATAAAATTAATAAAAATCTTAAAAAAATAAAAGAAAACCAAGAACCATATGATATTCTGAATTAATGCTGAAAAAGCATTTGACAAAGTACAACATATTTTCTTGATCAAAACTCTTCAGTGTAGGCCAACAGGGTACGTTCCTCAACATTATCAAAGCCATCTATGAAAAACCCACAGCAAATATCATTCTCAATGGGGAAAAGCTGAGATCAGGAACACAGCAAGAATGCCAACTATCTCCATGGCTATTCAACACAGTACTAGAAGTGCTAGCTTCAGCAATCAGACAACAAAAAGAAATAAGAGACATTAAAATCGGCAAAGAAAAAGTCAAACTCTTAACTCTTTGCAGATGATATGATACTTTATGTGGAAAACACAAAAGACTCCACTCCAAGAATGCTAGAACTCATACAGGAATTCAGTCAAGTGTCAGGATATAAAATCAATGCACAGAAATCAGTTGCATTTCTATACACCAAGAGCAAAACAAAAGAAAGAGAAATTAACGACTGGATTCCATTTACAATTGCATCCAAACCCATAAGATACCTAAGAGTAAACCTAACCAAAGAGGCAAATAATCTATACTCAGAAAACTTTGTAGTTTTCTACAAAACTTTGTAGTTTTCTGAGTATATTGAGGAAGACACCAAGCAGTGGAAAAGTGTTCCATGCTCATGGATTAGAAGAAATTGAGTAAGACACCAAGAAATGGAAAAGCGTTCCATGCTCATGGATTGGAAGACCAAATATTGTGAAAATGTCTATTCTAACCTAAAGCAATCTACACATTTATGCAATCCCTATCAAGATACCATCAATTTATTTCCAAAAAATGGAAGAAATAATCTTAAAATTTATATGGAACCAGAAAAGACCATGAATAGCCAGAAGAATGTTGAAAAAGAAAACCAAAGTCAGCAGCATCACAATTCCAGAATTTAAGCTCTATTACAAAACTATAACAATTAAGACAATGTGGTACTGGCACAAACACAGACACATAGGTCAATGGAAAAGAATTGAGAGCCCAGAAATGGACCCCCGGCTCTATGATCAACTAATCTTCGACAAGGCAAGAAAGAATATCCAATGGAAAAAAGACAGTCTCTTCAACAAATGGTGTTGGGGAAACTGGACAGCCACATGCAGAAGAATGAAAACAACCATTTCCTTACACCGCACAGAAAAATAGACTCAAAATGGATCAAAGACCTCAATGTAAGACAGGAATCCATCAAAATCCTTGAGGAGAACACAGGCAGCAATCTCTTCAACCTTAGCCTCAACAACTTCTTCCTGGAAACATCTCCAAAGCCAGGGGAAGTGAGGGCAAAAATGAACTATTGGAACTTCATCAAGATCAAAAGTTTTTGCACAGCAAAGAAACAGTCAACAAGACCAAAAGACAACTGACAGAATGGGAGAAGATATTCGCCAATGACATATCAGATAAAGGGCTAGTATCCAAAATCTATAAAGAACTTCTCAAATTCAACACCCAAAGAACAAATAATCCAATCAAGAAAAGGGCAGAAGATAGGAACAGACATTTCTGCAAAGAGGACATCCAAATGGCCAACAGACACATGAAAAAGTGCTCAACATCACTCAGCATCAGAGAAATACAAATCAACACCACAGTGAGATACCACCTCACACCAGTCAGAACAGCTAAAATTAGCAAGACAGGAAATGACAGATATTGGCGAGGATGCAGACAAAGGAGAATCTCCTGCACTTTTGGTGGGAATGCAAGCTGGTACAACCACTCTGGAAAACGGTATGGAAGTTCCTCAAAAAGTTGAAAAGAGAGCTACCCTATGATCCAGCAACGGCACTACTGGGTATTTACCCTACAGATACAAATGTCGTGATCCAAAGGGACACGTGCACCCGAATGTTTATAGCAGCAATGTCCACAATAGAAAAACTGGAAAAAACCTAGATGTCCATCAAGAGATGAATGGATAAAGAAGATGTGGTCTATCTATTTATAGATGATATAGATGATATAGATATAGATAGAGATGATATAGATAGATATAGATATAGATATAGATATAGATATAGATATAGATATAGATATAGATACACACACACACAATGGAATGCTATGCAGTCATCAAGAGAAACGAAATCTGGCCATTTGCAACAACATAGATGGAACTGGAGGGTATTATGCTAAGTGAAATAAGTCAGTCAGAGAAAGACAATCATCACATGATCTCTCTGATATGAAGAATCTGATAGGCAGGATGGGGAGTCAGGGTGGGTCAAGGAGAGAAATGAAACAAGATGTGATGAGGAGGGAAATAAACCATAAGAGACTCCTGGACTCACAAAATGAACTGAGGGTGGCTGGGAGGTGGGGGTATAAGAGAGGGTGGCTGGGTTATGGACCTAGGAGAGGGTATGTGCTGTGGTAAGTGCTGTGAAATGTGTAAGCCTGATGATTCACAGACATGTACCCTGGGGAAATTAATACATTATATATTAATAAAATAATAAATTTTTAAAAAATACTAATGGTAAAAAATTTTTAAAAAATGAGACTCTGCCCTTACCACAACATGGATATACCTAAAGTGTATATGTTAAGTGAAATAAGTCAGAGAAAAATAAATGTCATACAATTTCACTTACAGGTGGAGTTAAAAAACAAAACAAACGTATAAACAAACAAAAGAGAACCAGAATCATAAGTACAGAGAATTGGTGGTTGCCAGGGGGTGGAGGCTCGAGGGAGAGTAGAAAAGATGAAGGAGATTGATTTGTATAACTCCCAGTTACAAAATAATAAGTCACAGGAATGAAAAATATAGTATAGGGAACATAGTCAAATATTGTAATAACATTGTGAAAGATGTTAAATACACTTTCTGTGATATGTGTGATGCAATGCATAAAATTGTTGAATCACTATGTTGTAACTTGAAATAAATGTAACATTATATTTCAAATATATTTCAGTTTTTTTAAAGTGAGTGTGGAACTAGAGAATGCTCATGAAAGAAATTTAAGAAGACAAAAAAAGGTGGAAAAGCATTCCATGTGCCTGGATCAGAGGAATAATGATTGTTAAAATGTCTATAGTGCCCAGAGCAATCTATACTTTCAATGCCATCCCAATCAAAATTCCACCGTTTTTTTCCAAAGGGCTGGAACAAACAATCCTAAAATTTGTATGGAACCAGAAAAGACCCTGAATTGCTATGGAAATGCTGAAAAAGAAAAACCAAGCTGGGGGCATCACATTGCCTGATTTCAAGCTTTACTACAAAGTGGTGATCACCAAGACAGCATGGTACTGGCACAAAACAGACACATAGACCAGGGGAACAGAATAGAGAGCCAGATATGGACCCACAACTCTATGGTCAAATAATCTTTGACAAAACAGGAAAAAAATATCCAGTGGAAAAAAGAAAGTCTCTTCAATAAAGGGTGCTGGGAAAATTGGACAGCTATATGTAGAAGAATGAAACTTGACCATTCTCTTACACCATACACAAAGATAAACTCGAAATGGATAAAAGACCTCAACATGAGGCAAGAATCTATCAAAATCCTAGAGGAGAACATAGGCAGTAACCTCTTGACATCAGCCACAGCAACTTCTTTCAAGACATGTCTCCAAAAGCAAAGGAAACCAAAGTGAAATGAACTTTTGGGACTTCACCAAGATAAAAAGCTTCTGCACAGCGGAGGAAACATTCAACAAAACAAATAGGCAACCCACAGAATGGGAGAAGATATTCACAAATGACACTATAGACAAAGGTCAGATATCTTAGATCTATAAAGAACTCCTCAAACCCTCAAACTCAACACTCACAAAACCGATAATCACATCAAAAAATGGGCAGAAGACATGAACAGACACTTCTCCAAAGAAGACATACAAATGGCTAAAAGACACATGAAAAAATGTTCATTATCTTTAGCCATCAGGGAGGTTCCAATCAAACCACACTGAGATACCACCTTACACCAGTTAGAATGGCCAAAATCAACAGGACAGTAAACAACAAATGTTGGAGAGGGTGTGGAGAAAGGGGAACCCTCTTACATTGTCGGTGAAATTGCAAGCTGATGCAGCCACTTTGGAAAACACTGTGGAGATTCCACAAGAAATTAAAAATAGAGCTACCCTATGACCCTGCCATTTTCACTACTGGTATTTACCCCCAATGAAGCAGATGCATTACAAAGAAGGGCCACATATACCCCAATGTTCATAGGGGTACAATAGCCACAATCGCCAAACTCTGAAAAGAACCAAAATGCCCTTCAACAGATGAATGGATAAAGAAGATATGGTCCATATATACAAAGGAATATTATACCTCCATTAGAAAGGACAAATATCCAATTTCTGTATCAACATGGATCGGACTGGAAGAGATTATGCGGAGTGAAATAAGTCAAGAGAGCCAATTATCTTATGATCTCACTTACGTGCTAAGCATAAAGAAAAACTTGGAAGGCATTTTGAGAAGGAAAGGAAGGGGGAATGGGGTGAAATATGAGGGGGAGATGAACCATGAGAGACTGTGGACTCTGAGCAACAAACTGAGGGTTTTGGAGGGGAGGGGGTGGAGGGTTGGGTGAACCTGGTGGTGGGCATTGAGAATGGCACATATTGCATAGAGCACTGTGTGTGGTGCATGAACAGTAAATCTTGTAACACTGAAAAAATAAAATAAACATATTTAGGGGATAAATAAAAAAAAAAAAATAAAGTGAGTGTTATTTAACATATTGAGCCAAAGCTGAATCTTTGAGTGAAACTTCTTGGTTTGAATCCCTGGCTCACCATTTAATAGTTTGTGACATTAGGCAAGTTTTTTAACCTTTGTGGCTTAATTCTTTCATCTGTAAACTCAAGAGACCAATAATAAGACTGTATGAGAACTAGGGGCATACTTCCTGTAAAATGTCTGACATGTAACTTGCCACATAGTAAAAGCAGTTATTGAAAGCTACGTTAAATGAAAAAAGTCATCAGTAAGCCGCCTGAGGGCAATATTGTTCATTTCTAGCAAGGAAGGTAGCCTTTGGCAGGTCTTCAACAAGAATAGATGCACACATACCAAATGGATCCTAATGGCCTAAAACAATGAAGTGCCTTATTTATAAATATTAAAAAATCAGCTATAGATTAAGCTTAATCTACCATATTTAATGTTATTCAATTTTCAATATTATGAGAATAAAATTAGAATTATCAATTATTACCTATATCATCAGATGAGGGAGTATTGTTTACCTTTCCTTTCTTTTTCCTTTTGAGAAAGTCGATGTTTATAAAGATATTTAGTCAGTTATAATTATTCAGAGAATCTATATCTGTAAGTGCCTTTGTTCACTAAACTTATCTACAACACCCAAATCAATAGTCATGACATTTTTATGGTCATTTGTGAATGTGCCCAGAGAAGCCAAACATTTGAGTTACCTGATGTGTACCTTCCCAGAGAAGTCAAACAAGGTGACTCTCTGTCTTCTTGTTTCAGCCTTTTACTCTAAAGTAGTATCTTCTTTATGGTCTACTAAGTGTCCTGTTTTGTTTTGTTTTGCATTTTTGTGCTTTTGATTTTCCTGCTTAAAATATTCCTTGAGCATAGTGCTGAAGTGTTTTCTAATGTTCCTAAGGACAAGACTGTGATGTGCTTGTGAAGAAATTATACATGTTAGATAAAATTTGTTTGGGCATTAGTTATGGTGCTGTTAACAAAGATTTCAATGGTAATGAATCAACAGTATACATTAAATAAGTTATTTTTATTTTTTTAAGATTTTATTTTTTTATTTGAGAAAAAGAGAAAGAGAACACAAGTGGAGTGGTGGAGGGAGGGGCAGAGGGAGAGCAAGAAGCAAAGAGTACTCCACTGAGTACTCCACTGGGCAGGCAGTACAACTCAGGGCTCTATCCCAGGACCCCAGGATCATGACCTGAGCTGAAGGCAGAAGCTTACTAACTAAGCTACCCAGGCAGCCCGCACCTGCTGGTAGAAATGCAAAAAGAACACTGCTTATTCACCCTGGAACTGCCTTCAGTAACCAAAAGTCCCTTTGTTGTTCAACTGAGAGCCATTCATAAGGCACTGGGTTCTGGCAATTCTACAGGTAGCTCTAATGTTGATCCTAGAAGGAAAACAGTTACCTGCTCTTGGATTTGGTGGGTGCCTCTATGCATTCCCCTGGCAGCATATTCCTTTATGAACCATTTTCACTGTATTATGGAATTCTTCTGAGCACTGCCTTCCTTATTAGAATGTTCTCTGATTTCACCCAAAACATTATAGGTATCTCAGGTCTCATGATTATTTTGTGTCCTTCAGTCATTGGAGCAGTTTCAATTAATGTCTAGTTATTGCTTCTTTTTTTTTTTTTAAAGATTTTATTTATTTGTCAGAGAGAGAGAGAGAGAGCACAAGCAGGAAGAGTGGCAGGCAGAGGCAGAGGGAGAAGCAGGCTCCCTGCTGAGCAAGGAGCCCAATGTGGGACTCGATCCCAGGACCCTGGGATAGTGACCTGAGCCAAAGGCAGCCACTTAACCAACTGAATCACCCAGGCATCCCTAGTTATTGCTTCTTGAATGATGTGTTCCCAGCAGCAACATCTGGGAACTTTCTCATCCAACACCCAATGGTTGCTGTTGAGAGGCATTCATGGGTTTTTAACATAAACCCTGGTCTGCATGAATATGCAGAAGACAATTCCAAAATAAAATCTGAGTGGGGGTCAAAATGGCCCAATGGCATTGAGACAGCTACCACTTTTTGTAATTTAGACATGGCCTGAAATATAGGCTCCCACTGAAATACAGATTTCTTTCAGGTAATCTTAAAGATAGGAACTAGTAATATTCCCAAATGTGGAAAATGTATTCTCCAAAATCCAAATAAAAACAACCAAATGCTGGACGTCTTGTTTGGTTCTGGGGTTGGTTAGTGATAGCAATTTATTTTTTTTTTGTCACTTGTGGAATACCCTGTATGGCTCTTGTCCAGGTTATCCCTAAGAATTTTGCCATTTGGGTGAGCCCTTGGATCTTCCCCAGTTGCTTTAAGCAGTTCCAGTTGACCATGTACATCATCATTGTATGTACATGGTGCATACACCATACACATGTATGTACACATATAAATCAATCCTAGCTTGCTTCTTAGTTTCTGATATTATCACACTATCATAAATATGGCATGCTCTTGCACTTGAGACCTGCATGAAGCTGAAATCCCTTTTGACCAAATCATGACAGTAAGCTGTTAAGTTGAGGTAATACCAAAGCAGCACAATACAGCAGTCTCCCCTCATAATGGGAGATATGGTCCAAGACCCCCAGTGGAGCCCTGAAACAATGGATTGGACCAAATCCTATACACACTATGTTTCTTCCTATACATACATACCTCTGATAAAGTTTAATGTATAAATTAGGCACAATAAGAGATTAACAACAATAGCAAATAATAAAATAGAGCAATTATAATAATAGATTGAAACTTAAGTGACTGTAGTCCCCTCTCCATCTCCCAAAATATATTATACTGTACTTACTCTTCACCTTATGATGATGTAAGAGGATAAAATGCCTATGTGAAGAGATGAGGTGAAACATAAGGATGTGATGTAGCATTAGGCTACCATTAATCTTCTGACAATATGTCAGAAAGAGGACCATCTGCTTCTGAACCTCAGTTGATTTCAGATACCTGAAACTGAGGAAGGCAAAACCATAGATAAAGGGGGACTACTGTAAAAGTAAATTAATGTCTTTTCCATGTGAAACAAACTGTAGCTGTCTCTTTTCTACAGCTGAGATAGAGAAGGAACCATTTATAAGGTCAGTTACTTAGTACCAGCCTGTTGTGTTTTCTATATTGTTGAGATCACATCTGAAGCTGCTGAAGCTGTGGGTGGTACAATTTTATTTCAGCCCTGGTAGTCTGCTATAAGTCTCCATAAGCCATCACTTTTGTTACAGGCCACACAAGACAGCAAATTCATTGAAACCACTATTTCCAGCTTCTAATGCATCATTAATTAAAGTGATAACATCTTTTTGCCTATCAGGTATTCTATAGTGCTTCAAGGTAACTACTTATGCGGGCTTGGGAGCAGTTCTAGTGCTTCCCATTTAGCATGCTCAGTTAAAACTGGCCTGAGGGTAGGCTTACATGTCTTTTGTTTTACGATATTAGGTAGCAAGAGCAATTCCTAGACAGACATCATATCCATCCCAATAATATATTATTGGTAAGGAAGATATGACCACCTCACACAAAATCCACTCAAAAACTCAATTTTCACCCAAATGTTCACCTTAATCCCATCAACTGTTACATTTCTATATTCTCCATATCACCTCAACCCATTGAGACTTCAAAATCACAGTGCATTGGACTTCTGTGTTAAAGAGCTACAGAAAAATCTCTTCTCCCCACCCAAGCCATTCTATCCACACATGTGCATATGGCCTTGGGCCTTTACATAGGTCTCTACTTGATTGCTTAACTACTTGTAATTTTTTACTTGTAAGTCAGTAGATTGCTCATCTACTTGATGGCTTAACCATCATCCCACTTGATTTCTGTTCAGGTTTCTGATTGGAATCTGTGCTTTCTTACTTGTGAATTGCTCCAAACTGGGATAAATATCACAAATTCATCTCAGGACTCTTTAATGTCAGGAGACCAAAAGGAGGTACCAATCGGTCCACCCAACCTATGACAGTGTTATATCAACACCTTTGTTTCAGCTCCACTGATGTCTGCTTTATTCAGACCATTTCTCAACAACTATCTAAAGTCTTCTACCCTGTAGAGTCAATCTTTTGAATTTCCCCTCTATCCCTCCTCATTTTCTTGTTAATTAATTTAATGTTCTTGGTTTCAGTAAGACCCATGTGAGAAAGGTGAGACAGCAAATTTTGTTAGCCTTCTGGAAATGTTAGATTTTGTAGCAGTAAAGTTACATGGGGTACCCATGCAAAAGGGGCTGCCTTAATTATAGCATTTATTCTAACTTGGGTAACAGGCATGTTCAGGGGATGAATATCTCAGTCATCATAAAACCAATCAAATTAACAAAACACAGCTGCTGTATTATACCACTGGTAACCATATAATCACCCAGGAATCAAAGATTTCTCATCTTTGACCCTTTCATCCTTTCTTTTCTCAAAGCACATGTTTCTGTGAGCCAGGGACATTCTAGCAAATCTGACTTCACTGACACAAACTACAATTTTGACACCAATTATAATATGTGGTTTTTCCCCACACACACCAAGTAATTTTTAGACACCACCTAGGTGTCCCAGGATTCAACCCAATTCTGAAAGTACCTCAAAATAGCATCAGATCCCTCAGGTTAAGGGATTCAGCCCTACAACCCTGCCCAATCATCTACAGTACACGCGAATCACAGGTCCAGGCTGTCATACATGCTCCTGACCCACTGGTTATAGATCAGAGGTTCCAATATCCCATTCTTGGGTTTGATTAATTTGCTAGAGAACCTCACAGAACAAAGAGAAATAACTATTTACCAGATTATCTGGTTTATCATAAAAGGGTAACTCAGAACAACCAATGGAAGAGAGTCAGAAAGAAAAGTATGTGGAAAGAGGAACAAAGCATCCATGCTATCTGAAGGCACCACTCTTCCTGAATTTCCATATGTTCACCCTCTGGAAACTCTCAAGCCCCATCCTTTTGGGTTTTTATGGAAGCTTTATTATATAGTAAGATTGATTAAATCATTGACCATCATTAATTGATTCAACCTCCAGCCATTCTTTCTTCTACGAAGGTGGGAGGGATATGGAATTGAAAGTTCCAGCCCTCTAATCTCAAGGTCACTCCCCTGACAACCTGATCTCCTACTTAAGTGTTTTCCAAAAGTCACCTCATGGACATAATAAAAGACACTTTTTTTCCCCTCACCTCAATTAAGAAATTTTAAAGGTTTTAGAACTTCTGTGCCAGAAACTGGACCAAGGACCTAATACATATTTTTTATTATAAATCACATACCTCAATAAATTATTTTTGTAAAATATAGATGAAAGAAAAAGAGAAATTCTAGTAAATGATAGCCAGCTTCTTAGGAAATGCCAGAATCTGCTTAGCTATCCTGGGTTATTTTCCTAGAAACAATTTAAGAAATCAATGAATTTAGGGGAAAAAAGAGACTTTTGTTATGAAGTAGAAGATCCATGAAGATGCTTCCAGTCTTCAAAGATTTGCATTATTAAAGTGTACTGTTTAGAGAATATGACTTAAAGTGTCATTCATGATTCTAACCAATATTCTTATCTTTAAAGTAGCATGATACCTTACATATAAAGGCACACAAACACTAAAAGCCTTTTGAAACAATGTAGAAAAAAACCTGGAAAATGATAGGCAAAATTTCATCTAATGGTTAGTTGGTACAGTGGTACAAAGAGAATCTAGGATGTTCTGTCCTGCAACAGATGGTGGACACATCGCCATTGATTCATTGTTTTTATACCTTATCCATTTGTTATAAACCTGTATTTGTAAATTTTCCAAATTTCATTACATTTCTTTTTTAAAATTTCATTACATTTTTAAAAAAGAGTTTAGTGAATGAATAAATTTCAAGAAGATAGACAATGCTTAAACATTTTGTTAATACTCTGGCTTTATTATTTTTAGACAAGTTATTTTAAAAATCATGGATATTTTTATTTTTATTATCTCTCAAATCCCATGTGACATAGAAGTATTCAAAATTTAGCAAATTTTAAACTCAATAAAACTGAAGTATAAATACAAGTGACTTGTTCAGGGTAACCTACCAAGAGAGTAATCAAAGTCAACTTAAGCTGTGTTAGTTATAGACCACTGAATATTCTTGAGTATTAATCACCATGAACTTCAGTGAACTTCAATGCTGTCCATATGAGTGACTAGCCTGGCCAACAACTCCAGCTTGGTCCATGCATGGAACATGAGATGAAGAATTTTATCTTTTTTATCTAATTTTACCTAATTTTTTCTTGTTGTTGTTGTTGTTAAAGATTTTTTTCTTGAGCCAAAAGAGTCACCTGTGCATATAGTGTTTAGATTAATGGAGTAAAGATATCTTAGTTATAAAAAGCTGTTTTTCAGAACTTTGCTGTTAGCGTCCATAAAGAGTCATGGAGCTTTATGAAGAGTTATTCAAGGCTGGATTACTTTTGGTTGTTTTTAATCCCAAATCAATTTTGCCAACAATTTGATTTTAGTTCCCAGTGATAAATCATTCCTTGCATTCAGTTACAGAATGAGGTTTTACTGGCCTTTTTAAATGAATTTAGAACAGTCTGGTGCTTTTTCAGTGTATTTCAATCAACTTCAACTGAGTGTAGACCAACAAAAGATAAGACTGCAGGCTATAAAATAAAATGTGTACATTTATTTAGAGTCTTAGGTATTACAAGCTGGGAAACACAGAGTCAACTAACATCAAAAGCATGCTCCAGAAAGACAAAGGAAGCTAGAGCTTTTAAAGAGGAAAAAGGGAATTTATAGAAGTTGTTTGAACAAAATGTGATTGGTGCTGATAGCTATAGTAACACTATCTATGCATAATAGGTTGCTAGTGCTAGTGCTGGGCAGAAATTCCATTTCTGTCCATTCTAACTTGCAGCAGATCCCTCGGCTTTTAGCTAAGTTCAGCAATACTGAGAATTTGAGGCAGGAGACAAGGTGCACAAGCCCAAGTTTTCATTGTCCTCCTGGCTCTATTCTAAATACCCCCATAGCAATGTTTACTCCATTTGATTCTCTCCATTATTATAAGTTAAGAACTCTATTTTGTTATTTTAGTTTTTTTTTAAAAAAATTAAGGCTTATCTGAAAGGAAGTGAAATAAAAGTGATATTGAGAAAGAGATTCTTAAATTTGTTGATGACACCTGTTTTCAGATGCTGCCTTTTTCTCTAACATTTCTTAGACTTCCTTTCTTTGTATACATCACCCCTTATAGCACTTAAGCAAGGAAATCTAGTTATTTAAAATAAGGGAGTCGGTTAATTATAAGAAGACTCTAGGGTTTGATTGAGAGCAAGCACAGCCTACAACACTCAGAGTCAGTGCAGACAACTTCACTGAAAGGAAAACTGACTCGACGCAAGAACAAGGCAAAAGCAACACACATAGTGTACTCTCTTGAAGTGCCAGGTTCTGTGAAGAGGGGGATACTGCATTGCAGGGCACCCTGGGACCTCTTTTTCATAAAGTCACTACTTACAAAAACATAAGACAACTAACTTTCTTAACACAGAGAAGCAGACACAAAAGCAGACAAAATGAGAAGACAGAGAAATATATCCTAAATAAAAGAACAGGACAAGGCCACAGCCAGAGATCTAAGTGAAACAGATGTAAGTAATGTGTCTGATAGAGAATTTAAAGCATTGATCATAAGGATACTCACTGAGCTTGAAAAAAGAGTGGAAGATATGAATGAGACCCTTTAACACAGAGGTAAGTATTACCATAGCAAAGATAAAGGGCTCAATAAATGAAATGAGAACCAGTAGATGGAATGAATGGCAGTCTGGAAGAAATAGAGGGATGATTTTGTGACCTAAAGTACAAAGTAATGGAAAGTAATCAAGCTGAACAAAAGACAGAAAAAAAAATTACACAAAACAAGAATAAATTTAGGAAACTCAGTGACTCCATTAAACATAATAATATTTGCATTATAGGAGTTCCAGAAAAAGAAGAGAGGGAAAAGGGGAAGAAAATTTATATTAAAAAATACTAACTGAAAACTTCCTGATCTGGGAAAGGGAACAGATATCCAGGTCCAGGAGGCACAGAGATATCCCACCAAAATCAAAAAAAGGAGACCCACAACAAAACATATTAAAAATAGTAAAAGCAGCAAGAAAATGAAGTCTTACAAGGGAAAACCAATAAAGCTACCAAGAGATTTTTCAACAGAATTTTGCAAGACCAGAAGACAGAAGGGAATAGTATGATATGTTCAAAGTACTGAATGGGAAAATCTGCATCCAAGAATACTCTATGCATCAAGGCTATCATTTAGAATAGAAGGAAACAAAGAGTTTCCCAGACAAACAAAAAAACTAAAGGAGTTTGTGACCACTAAACCAGACTTATAAAAAATATTATAGGGGACTCTTTGAATGGAAAGGAAAGACAAAAAATGATAGTAAAATGGTAAGAAACACAAAAGCAGTAAAAATGAATATTTCTGTAAAAAAACAGTCAAGGAAAAAAAGGAATATAAAATATAATACCATATACTCACAATGTAGGGAGCAGAGGGAAAACGAATTGGTTCAAACTTAAACTACCATCAACTTAATATAGACTACTAAATAGTAGTCTGCATATGCAGAAGAGGTTATATACAAACCTAATGGTAACCGTATATCAAAAACAGCAGAGACATGCAAAAAAAATTAAAAATTCCAAATATGTCACTAAAGAAAATCAGGAAAACATGAAAGAGAGAAAGACAAGAAAGGATCAGAGAAAATCTACAGAAACAACCACAAAACAAGTAATAAAATGGCAATAAATATATCTATTAGTGCTTATTTATTTATTTATTTATTATTTATTTATATTAACATATGATGTATTATTTGCCCCAGGGTACATGTCTGTGAATCGTCAGGCTTACACATTTCACAGCACTTACCATAGCACATACCCTCCCCAATGTCCACAACCCAGCCACCCTATACTTACCCCCCTGCCTCCCAGCCACCCTTAGTTGGTTTCGTGAGTCTACGAGTCTCTTACGGTTTGTCTCCCTCCCCATCCATTCCTGTTTCATTTCTCTCCCCCATCGCCCCACAAACCCCCGCCTTGCCTCTTAAATTCTTCATATCAGAGAGAACATGCGATAATTGTCTTTCTCTGACTGACTTATTTCGCTTAGCATAATACCCTCCAGTTCCATCCGCATCGTTGCAAATGGCCAGATTTTGTTGCTCTTGATGGCTGCATAGTATTCCATTGTATATATATACCACTCTTCTTTATCCATTCATCTGTTGACAGGCATCTAGGGTCTTTCCATAGTTTGGCTATTGTGGACATTGCTGCTATAAACATTCGGGTGCACGTGCCCGTTCAGATCACATTTGTATCTTTAGGGTAAATACCCAGTAGTGTGATTGCTGGATCGTAGGGTAGGTCTATTTTCAGCTTTTTGAGAACCTCCATACTGTTTTCCAGAGTGGCTGTACCAGCTTGCATTCCCACCAACAGTGTAGGAGGGTTCCCCTTTCTCCGCATCCTCGCCAACATCTGTCATTTCCTGACTTGCTAATTTTAGCCATTCTGACTGGTGTGAGCTGGTATCTCACTGTGGTTTTGATTTGTATTTCTCTGATGCTGAGTGATGTTGAGCACTTTTTCATGTGTCTGTTGGCCATTTGGATGTCCTCTTTGCAGAAATGTCTGTTCCTATCTTCTGCCCATTTCTTGATCAGATTATTTGTTCTTTGGGTGTTGAGTTTGAGAAGTTCTTTAAAGATTTTCGATACTAGCCCTTTATCTGATATGCCATTTGCAAATATCTTCTCCCATTCTGTCAGTTGTCTTTTGGTTTTGTGGACTGTTTCCTTTTGCTATGCAAAGTTTTTGATCTTGATGAAGTCCCAATAGTTCATTTTTGCCCTTGCTTCCCTTGACTTTAGAGATGTTTCTAGGAAGAAGTCACTGCGGTTAAGGTTGAAGAGATTGCTGCCTGTGTTCTCCTCAAGGATTTTGATGGATTCCTGTCTTACATTGAAGTCTTTAATCCATTTTGAGGCTATTTTTCTGTGCAGTGTAAGGAAATGGTCCAGTTTCATTCTTGTGCATGAGGCTGTCCAGTTTTCCCAAAACCATTTGTTGAAGAGACTGTCTTTTTGGATATTCTTTCCTGCCTTGTTGAAGATCAGTTGACCCTAGAGTAGGGGTTCCATATCTGGGCTCTCTATTCTGTTCCATTGATCTATGTGTCTGTGTTTGTGCCAGTACCACACTGTCTTAATTATTATAGATTTGTAATAGAGTTTGAAGTCAGGAATGGTGATGCCGCCGACTTTGGTTAACTTTTTCAACATTCCTCTGGTTATTCGTGGTCTTTTCTGTTTCCATATAAATTTTAGGATTATTTGTTCCGTTTCCTTGAAATAAATCGATGGTAGTTTGATAGATTAATGTGTAGATTAAATATGTAGATTGCTTTAGGTAGAATAGACATTTTCACAATATTTGTTCTTCCAATCCATGAGCATGGAACGTTTTTCCATTGCTTGGTGTCTTCCTCAATTTCTTTCATAAGCACTTTGTAGTTTTCTGAGTACAGATTCTTTGCCTCTTTGGTTAGGTTTATTCCTAAGTATATTATGGTTTTGGGTGCAATTGTAAATAGGATAGACTCCTTAATTTCTCTTTCTTCTATTTTGCTGTTGGTGTATAGAAATGCAACTGATTTCTGTGCATTAATTTTATATCCTGACACTTGACTGAATTCCTGGGTGAGTTCTAGCAGTCTTGGGGTGGAGTCTTTTGTGTTTTCCACATAAAGTATCATATCATCTGCAAAGAGTGAGAGTTTGACTTCTTCTTTGCCAATTTGGATGCATTTGATTTCTTTTTGTTGTCTGATTGCTGAGGCTAGGACTTCTAGCACTATGTTGAATAGCAGTGGAGATAGTGGGCATCCCTGCCATGTTCCTGATCCAAGGGGAAATGCTGAGAGCTTTTCCCCATTGAGAATGATATTTGCTGTGGGTTTTTCATAGATGGCCTTGATGATGTTGAGGAATGTACCCTCTGTGCTTATGCTGTGAAGTGTTTTGATCAAGAAGGGATGCTGTATTTTGTCAAATGCTTTTTCAGCATCAATTGAGAGTATCATATGGTTCTTGTTCTTTTTTTTATTAATGTATTGAATCACATTGATTGATTTGCAGATGTTGAGCCAACCTTGCAGCCCAGGAATAAATCCCACTTGATTATGATGAATAATCCTTTGAATGTACTGTTGGATCCTATTGGCTAGTATTTTGGTGAGAGTTTTTACATCTGTGTTTATCAAGGATATTGGTCTATAATTCTCCTTTTTAATGGGTCTTTGTCTGGTTTTGGGATCAAGGTGATGCTGGCCTCATAAAATGAGTTTGGAAGTTTCCCTCTCATTTCTATTTTTTGGAACAATTTCAGAAGAATTCTGGTATTAATTCTTCTTTAAACATTTGGTAGAATTCCCCTGGGAAGCCGTCTGGCCCTGGGCTTTTGTTTGTTGGGAGATTTTTGATGACTGCTTCAATCTCCTTAAGCATAAGGGTCTTATCTCCCATAAGCATATGGGTCTCTTCAGGTTTTCTATTTCTTCCTGGTTCAGTTTTGGTAGTTTGTGTGTCTCTAGGAATGCGTCCATTTCTTCCAGGTTGTCTAATTTGCTGGTGTATAGTTGCTTATAATATGTTCTTATAATTGTTTGTATTTCTTTGGTGTTGGTTGTAATTTCACCTTTTTCATTCATGATTTTATTAATTTGGGTCCTTTCTCTCTTCTTTTTGATAAGTCTGGCCAAGGGTTTATCAATTTTATTAATTCTTTCAAAGAACCAGCTCCTAGTTTCATTAATTTGTTCTACTGTTCTTCTGGTTTCTATTTCATTGATTTCTGCTCGGATCTTTATTATTTCTCTTCTTCTGCTGGGTTTGGGCTTTCCTTGTTGTTCTTTCTCCAGCTCCTTTAGGTGTAGCATTAGGTTGTGTATTTGGGATCTTCTTGTTTCTTGAGAAAGACTTGTATTGCTGTACACTTTCCTCTCAGGACTGCCTTTGTTGTGTCCCAAATATTTTGAACAGTTGTGTTTTCATTTTAATTTGTTTCCATGAATATTTTAAATTCTTCTTTAATTTCCTGGTTAACCCATTCGTTCTTTAGTAGGATGCTCTTTAGCCTCCATGTATTTGAGTTCTTTCCAACTCTCCTCTTGTGATTGAGTTCTAATTTCATGGCATTGTGGTCTGAAAATATGCAGGGAATGATCTCAATCTTTTGGTACCAATTAAGAACTGATTTGTGTCCCAGGATGTGATCTATTCTGGAAAATGTTCCATGTGCACTTGGGAAGAATGTGTATTCCGTTGCTTTGGGATGGAATGTTCTGAATATATCTGTGATGTCCATCTGGTCCAGTGTGTCACTTAGAAGCTTTGTTTCCTTGTTGATCTTTTGCTTAGATGATCTGTCCATTTCGGTGAGGGAGGTATTAAAGTCTTCCACTATTATTGTATTATTTTTGATGTGTTTCTTTGACTTTGTTATTAATTGGTTTATATAATTGGCTGCTCCCATGGTAGGGGCATAGATATTTACAATTGTTAGATCTTCTTGTTGGACAGTCCCTTTAAGTATGATATAGTGTCCTTCCTCATCTCTTATTATAGTCTTTGGCTTAAAATCTAATTTATCTGATATAAGGATTGCCACCCCAGCTTTCTTTTGATGTCCATTAACCTGGTAAATTGTTTTCCAGACCCTCACTTTAAATCTGGAGGTGTCTTTGGGTCTACGATGAGTTTCTTGTAGACAGCATATCGATGGGTCTTGTTTTTTAATCCATTTTGATACTCTGTGTCTTTTGATTGGGGCCTTTAGCCCATTGACATTCAGGGTCACTATTGACAGATATGAATTTAGTGCCATTTTATTGCCTGTTAGGTGACTGTTAACTGTGAATTGTCTCTGTTCCTTCCTGGTCTGTTAGGCTCTCTCTTTGCTTTGCTTAGATGACTCCTTTCAAGATTTCCTGTAGGGCTGGTTTGGTGTTTGCAAATTCTTTCAGTTTTGTTTTTTGTTTTTTTTTTTTTTTGGTCCTGGAAGCTTTTTATCTCTCCCTCTATTTTTAGTGACAGCCGAGCTGATATAGTGTTCTTGGCTGCGTATTTTTCTCATTTAGTGCTCTGAATATATCATGCCAGTTTTTTCTGGCCTGCCAGGTCTCTGTGGATAGGTCTGCTGTTAATGTAACATTTTTGCCTTTGTATGTTACAGATTTCTTGTCCTGAGCTGCTTTCAAGATTTTCTCCTTGTCACTGAGGCTTGTAAGTTTTACTATTAGATGGCGGGGTGTATACCTATTTTTATTGATTTTGAGGGGGGTTCTCTGTGCCTCCCAGATTTAGATGCTTGTTCCCTTTGCCAGATTAGGGAAATTCTCTCCAATAATTTTCTCCAATATACCTTCTGCCCATGTCTCTCTTTCTTCTTCTTCTTCTGGGATCCCAATTATTCTAATATTGTTGCATTTTGGTATCATTTATCTCTTGAATTCTCTCCTCGTGGTCCAGTAGTTGTTTGTCTCTCTTTTTCTCAGCTTCTTTATTCTCTGTCGTTTGGTCTTCTATATCGCTAATTCTTTCTTCAGCCTCATTTATTCTAGCAGTGAGAGCCTCCATTTTTAATTGTACATCGTTAATAGCTTTCTTAATTTCAACTTGGTTAGATTCTTTTTCTTTTATTTCTCCAGAAGGGGATTTTATTTCTCCAAATGAGATTCTCTAATATCTTCTATGCTTTTTTCAAGCCCAGCTAAAATCTTGATAACTGTCATTTTGAACTCTATTTCCAACATATTACTAATGTCCGAATTGACTAGGTCTCTAGCCATTGTACTGTCTCTTCATTTTTTTTGTGTGGTGAGTTTTTCCTCCTCGTCATTTTATCAAGGTAAGAGTAGATGAATGAGAGAGAACGATATTTGGAATTCCGCAGTTTTTACTGATTGATTAACTAGGTCTTTGCTGGATATTCTCACTGATTTTCTGGGGGAGGGCCCCGTTGCTGTGGTTCTCAAATATCTTTGCCTGAGGAGGAATTGCACCTCCCTGGACAGGGAATGGGCCAAGCACTTTGCACAGGTTCACTCTCAGGGTTCGTTCCCTGAACACTTTCTGTCCCACTCTGGATGCCGGGAATGAAAATGGCAGTCTCCCAGTTTCCGGCCCATAGGATCCAAGTGCTGGGTGCCCTGCTCCTCTGCACACCCTCAGAGGAAAGCGGTCAATCACTCCCATCTCCCCTGTCTGTGGCCCGTGCTCTGTGCTCAGCTAGCCCATGGCAGAGCGCCTCTATCCGTGGTGCATGTGGCCCCATCTGGAGTCCCTAAACCCAGCAGATTCCTGCTGCATGCTCCCGCACTGCTCCTCTTGGAGGAGGAAGGAAGGGGTTTCTCTGGAGCTGCCTCCCATGGGGCTCCACTTGAAGTGCAGCAGCCCGACCCTGTCTCAGTTAATATAGTCCAAGGTAAGCCTAAGTGGACCCAGCGCTGCACGGCTCCTTCTCTATCGCTGGCTTCTCTGTCCTGATACCTGGGAGCTCTGCCGCACTCAGGCTCCCCTGGTCCCTCTGTGACCCCAAGGGTCCTGAAACCACACTGTTCCCGCAAGGGCTGAACCCCCGCTTAGCCTCTGGATTGATGTCCCTCAGTGGAGCAGACTAAAAGTTCCAATTTTGTACTCCACAGCTCCGTGGCTGCTGGGAGCCATCCCCTCCCCCCAGGGACTCTCTTCCTGTTGCTTTGGATTCACTTTTTCCACACGTCCTACCTTTCAGAAAGGGGTCATTTTTCTGCTTCTAGAATTGCTGTTCTTATTCTCTTCTCTCTCCTGTTGTGTTTGCCAGCTTTTAGAATGGTTTGGTGCCTCTCTAGCTGAACTTCTGGGATCCTATAGATAGACAGCTAGTTTCAATTCTGATTTCTCTCTTAAAAGAACTTAACATTTTACTGGGCTTTGTGGAAACTCATACTAATTTGGGAACTTTAAATATTAATGTATACAGTTTATAACACTTGAAATGATTATAATATCAAGTAGTTTGAATATAATCATTGACTTTATTGGTAATCTTTTCTAAGAAAACTACAAAATTCAGAGGTCATAAAAGAAAATTTTGATAAATTTGTCTACACAAAATAAAAATAAATTTCTATATCACATAAGGAATATCAATTAAACATAATTTCTGCCAACTTACTTGTGCTTATTATGTCTTTATGATAGTTATAATATTTATTATATACTAAGGGCTAAGCAGATATTAAATCATTTAATCCCTACAAACAGAAGTGTAACAACATTAAAAATGAAATGCGTTAAAACTCATTCCTCATTAAGCACATTCGCATTTAAAAAAAAATCAAAATCTGTAATCTATAGGTAGAAAGAATACACTTGCCCATGCACATGTATCACCATTTTAGAGGAAAATGTGACAATAACCATAAAATATTTCCATGCATATCTCTTTGATCCAGCAATTCCAAGTTCAAGAATTTGTAAAACTGATGTAATCACATTTGTGTAGCAAAATAAATAAATGATGAAAAGGGAAAAAAATCCATCTTTTGTGTCCCCCAGTAAGGAATTGGATAAGAAATTGTGTATGCTCACAGAATTAAATTCTACAGGGGCACCTGAGTCACTCAGTTGGTTAAGTGTCTGCCTTCAGCTCAGGTCATGATCTCAAGATCCTGGGATTGAACCCCACATCGGGCTTTCTACTCAGTGGGGAGTCTGCTTCTCCCCCTGACCCTCCTACTGGCTCATTCTCTTTCTCTCTCTCTCTCTCAAATAAAGAAATAAAATATTTAAAAATAAATAAAACTTTTAAAAAAGAATTCTACACAACTATTAAAAAATGATGTAGTGTTCCAAGATTCATGGTTTATGTATAACACCCAGTGCTCCATGCAATACATGTGTTGATGATGTACTGTATGGTGACTAACATAACATAATATAATAAAAAATAAATAAATAACATTTTTAAAAAATTACAATTCTGGGATTCCTGGTTTGCTCAGTTGGTTAAGTGTCTGCCTTCAACTCAGATCATGAATCCAGAATACTGGGATGGATCCCCATGTTGGGGTCCCTGCTGAGCAGGAAGTCTGCTTCTCTCCCTCTCCCTCTGCCCTTCTCTGATGCTGTGCTCTCTCTCTCTCTCTCTCTCTCTCTCTCTCTCTCTCCCTCTCTCAAATAAATAAATAAAATCTTTAGCAGACTGAAATTCTGTGTTTTATCCATTGTTATGAAAAGATTTATGGAATACATTGTATTTCATACAATACGTAAAACCAAAGTGCAGAACTGTGTGCTGCCAGGCCCAGTGGCCCAGGATCATGCTGGGCCCCGAGCATGGGAACAGACACTATGTGGCTTGAGCTTCGGCCTTCTACATAGGACCAATGATTGGACATGGCAGGCACATTCATTTTTCACATCAACTCATGTACTGTTTTAAATCACACAACTGACATGTGTGATTGTAATAAAAACAAAACAATAAGAATTGTTAAGATGCTGAGGGGTGTCCACTCTGTGATAGTGTCCTGCTTCCCCTTCCTTGTGGTTGGACTCAGGTCATCGTTGTGCTATTTGACCCCATGTCTAAAGTTGACTGAACCACGGATAAATGCTTGATTCAATCTGATCCAAACAAATTTTCTCCTCCAAGGAATTTGTAATTGAGACTAAAAGAGAGCAACAGGTGAGTGTGAAATTGTTATTTAAACTGAGCTGTATAACTGGGTGAAAGCAGCCATATTATTTCCCGCACATGAGAAGAAGCAAGCTAACTGGGAGGAAGATGGAGGCAGAGAGAAAAGTTGAGGTAGATGATGAGGGAGAAGGTGGGAGGGAGGAAGGGAGAGAGAACCAGCCTGTAGGAGAAAAGCAGGAAGCAGAGGCCAGACATCCCAAACAGAACAGTGGCTCCAGGCAGAAAGAAGGAGCTGTTCTTATTTCAAGATCCTTATTTCCTTGTTCTAATCCATGTGTCCAATTCCTCAAGTCTGACTCCCTTTCTCTTCTATTTTGGTTCCTTTTTCATCTTTTTAGCAAATTATTTTTCTGTTTAGACTAATTCATTTCTGTTCTTTGCAACCCATGTCCCTGACTAAACATGAAGCATTGGTTTTCTGATACTTTACTGAAGGTGGCCAACTATAGCTTGTTTGTCTCCAGACCTTATTTCTATTACAAAGCTTAAACTCCATCCTCTAACTACTGTCTTAAATGTGCTATTTACCTAGGAACTTGAATTCAATTTAGTGGAAATTGATATAGTCGCCTTTCTCCTCAAAATATACTCCCCTTGTGAAATCCCCCATGTACTGAAGGAATGTCATAATCTTACCCCAGCTTAAACCTCAGTCATCTTTGGGACTTTGTATGGACTCATTTTCTTCAATATGTGGGGACTCAAATATAGTTGATTCTACTTTTCAAGTATGTCTTACATCCTCACCATCTTCTCTACATCAGCTGGTCTCAAGTAGACCATTGAAAAGTCTTCTGGTTGTCATGATGATTCAATTTCTTACCCCCTACATAAAGCTTCTTAAAAGGATATGCTGAGCATTTTCTCAAAATCTACATTATATTATTATGATTGATTACTTATAATGAGTCAAACCTTATATTGGTTGTTGGGGATGAACCAGAGAACAAAAAAGGAAAAAATCCTTCTTTCAAGGATGAATACTGACAAAAGATACTTAGTTTTATTAAAGCTGAGATGTCATCTTTTTTTAGATACAACAAAGAAAAATTAAATTATAACAGCTAAAATTCTATGGGTTATAACAGCATCCTGAGTATTCTTATTCCAGAGCTGTTAAAATGTGAAAAAAACTGTTAAATTTATTAAATATATGTTATGGAAGATAGTAATAATTGGATACATGTGAAGGGGAAATTAAATAAAACAGAAGGTAGATGAGAGTCCAGGTAGAGTCACTGGCACATCTTGAAAGGGAGGCAGACAGTTGACTAAAGACAATAAGAATTGTCTTATCTGTTTGGATCAGTTGTGTGAACACTGGAGAGAAAAATTCCTAGCATTTTCCAGAAGAAATAGTGTGTGAAAAGGCCTTGAGGCTGGAGAATACAATGTTCTTAAAGAGCAGTAGATCAGTAGGCTGAACAGATTGTGCAGGGGCAGGAGACAGGTGGGTGCAGTGAGTGGTCAGAGAATGAAGAGTACAGTTACATGGCACACAGCCTATAAATTAAAGAAAGACTTGAGTATTCTTCTGAGTGAGGCAGAAACTACATGATTTTGATCCAACTTTTCACTTCATCAGGATCACCCTGGCTGACAAGAAGCAAGAGCACTTAGAAGCCAGTCACAATAATCCCAGTGGAAATTGACAGTGGCTTGTACCAGAGTGGTCAGCTGAAATTTCCACTAAAGTGAGATGGAGAGGAATACAAGAGAAGGAACTTGGGAAGTAGTTCCAGATTTTCAGGTGTGGCCAGGTAAGGTAAGTTTGCAATGCCGGTAGTATATCTAATTGAATCTATCAATTAGACAGTTGGATAGGACAGTCTAGAAGTTAAAGTACAGATCACAAATGGTGATATAAATCTGGAAGTGATAAGTGTGTAGGAGACATTTCAAGCCAGAAGACTGGGTGAATCTCTTAGGAGTGAGTAGGGATAGGGATAAAACAGGGTAGAGAATCAAGGACTGAGACTAGAGGGAGTGTGGGGCTTGGAAAGTAAAAAGATGGGTAGGAGCCAACAAAGGAGATCCAGAGAGGGGCCAGAGAGGCTAGAGGAAAGTGTGGAGGTAAAGGGAGGGAAAGAGGAAAGGAACAAAGGGATGGGAGGAGAGGGGGAGGGAGGAGAGGTAGTACAGGGAAGGGGAGGGGAAGGAAGAGAAAAGAAGGGTTAGGAAAAGAAGGGGAATAATAAAACAAAATAAGATAAAAGACAATCCAAATACAAAAAATAAAAACAAATAACAAACTTTGTTATTTGTTAACAAAAAACAAATATTTAAAAATAAAAACAAATGAAGAAATGGGGAAATGTGATATACTCCAGGAGCCAAGTGGAAAGATTTTTCAAGAAGGGGAAGGTGCACTTGGGTGCTTCAGTGGTTAAGCTCCCCACTCTTGATTTTATCTCAGGTCATGATCTCAGGATTGTGTGATGGAACCCTGCCAATGCTCTGTGCTGGGTGTGGAGCCTGCTTAGGATTCTCTCTCCTTCCTCTGCCCTTCCTCACCTCTTTTAAAAAAAAATGAGGAAGAGGAAAGTGATCACTTTGCCATATGTTACTTATTGGTCACCAGGATGGGGACTGGGAATTAAGGATTGGTTTAACGATGCACAGGCCATTACTGAACTTCATAAGAACAATTTCTGGAGGCCCTACTAGAATGGGTTTTATCAGAAATTGGGGACCATGAACATGTACAACTCATCTCAGAAGTGTTTTCATAAGGTGAAAAAACAAATGGGGTGGCGCCTAGGTGGCTCAGTGGGTTAAAACCTCTGCCTTCGGCTCAGGTCATGATCTCAGGGTCCTGGGATCGAGCCCCACATTGGGCTCTCTGCTCAGCAGGGAGCCTGCTTCTCTCTCTCTCTCTCTCTCTGCCTGCCTCTCTGCCTACTTGTGATCTCTCTATCTTTGTCAAATAAATAAATAAAATCTTTTTAAAAAAAAAAAAGAAAAGAAAATGGGGTGGCACCTATAGGGAAAGGTTGTTCTTTTGCCATGAGAGAAATTACAGCATGTTATTATGGTGAAGAGAAGGATCATAAATAGGGAAAACTGATGATGCAGGGGAATGAGTGGGGATGACTAAAGATACATTGACAAGCAAGAAGGAAGAGTTGGGATCCAGGGTACAAGTGAAGCATTTGTTCTGGCCTAAGAGGGGAAGCAGTTCCTCCATAGTTACAGGAAAGTAGGTATATCACTGGGTAAAGGTAGAGTCCACTCATGTGTCTGTGTCCACATTCATGGCTTACCCACAGAAATCACCAGAAATTCAATGATACTTCCTAACCTGCTTCCAAGTGACTCCCACTAGCCAGCCACTTCTTCTGAAGATGTGCTAAATCACCAGATTGCTCATCCATTTACTCATCAACAAGGCATTGAATGCCCTAATCCAGGCTCTATTTCAGCCAGTTAGGATGCTGTAGTACAGCAAACAAAACTCCCTGTGCTTGTGGGGACAAGAGACATCTGTGAACAATAAACATGATGTGGTATGCTAGAGTGGAATAAAATGAGCAGAGGGGGGTGTAGGGATAAGGATACACCAGATAAAGTGTAAGGATTGGGAGTGCTAGGTCATTTTGTCTAGAATCTTCCCTCTGCCACATTCCTTCTCTATCTTCTGAAATCCTAGTAACCTCTAAAGTTTGAAAATAAAAATTGACTCCTTCATGATGAAACTTCCCTGAATTTACCACACCCTCAAAAATGTGATTGCTCCTTGCAGTCAGTGCCCAAAACACACTGCAGCTTGCTATTCACAACTAACCCCTATAAGCCATGCTGTGTGTTTTTATTCAATTCCCCCTTTGTAAATATCTTATTTTCTTTGCTAGACAATCAAATACATATGGTTAGAAACTATGTCTAGATTTTTGTCCCCCAAGTTATACTTTACTGTAGTTCTGAGGAATAAAACCCCTGGATATGAGGACAACTTCAGAATTCCAAACCCTTACAAAACCAAATAGAACACAATATTGTCTATATTCATTGTACTGTGCCTATTACATCTTTAGAGGTTATTTACAACTCATCATAAGTTTGTATACTTTAACAACATCTGTCCTATCCCTTCAACTCCCATCCCCTTGTAACCATCATTTTAATTGTTTTTATGAATTTGGCTTTTTAAGATTCCACACATCAACAATATCATATAGTACTTGTTTTTCTTTGTTTGATTTATGTCACTTAGCATGATGTTCTCAAGGTTTATCCCTGTTATTACAAATGGCAAGATTCCCTTTTCTTCATGGATGAATAATATTCCATTAAATATATGTACCACATCTTGTTTATCCATTCATCCCATTGATGGGCAGTTGAGTTGTTTCCATATCTTGGTTATTGTAAATAACACTGCAATGAACATAGGAGTGCATACATCTCTTCAATGTCCTGTTTTCATTTCCTTTGGGAATATAATCAGAAGTGGAATTGCTGGATTATATGGTAGATCTGTTTTTAACTTTTTGAGAAACATCCTTATTGTTACTATAATCATCAAACTTGCCAAGACTCTAGAACTTAATTATTCCAACAACTAAAAAGAAATGATAATTATGGAATGTGACAGGGGTGTTAATTATCACTTGGATGACAATACAGCCATCATATTTATTATATCAGTATCAAATCTTTAATCTAAATATATCTTTTAAAAAAGCAAATAGACAATAAATTTGGTGTCCGAGAGAGGCAATTAACTAAGAGACAGAATTCTTGGAAATCTAGTTTTTGTTCTGCCTCTGTTTTTTTTTTTTTGCATAATTCATTTTTATCTCCTAAAATATGAAGTCTCTCATAAAATAATATGGTTTTATGATCTAGAAATCACTAAACTGTGTTTCATGAAGCCCCAGAGTCTCAGAATAACTCGGAAATTACCTTGAGGGTGAGAAAGCCTAGTTTCTGGATGCTCTTACTTAATTTTTTTTTTTAGTAGAGAGAGCACACACACGTGAGCAGGGGAGGGAGGGGCAGAGGGAGAGGGAGAGAGAATCTTAGACCTGGGGCTTGATCTGTGACCCTGAGACCATGACCTTAGCTTAACCAATTGAACCACCCAGACATCCCAAATCTCACTTCATTTTTTAATCAGAGCAACTCTATTTGTATATTTCTATGTCAGAACTTCATGCAAGATGTTGAATGGATATTTAAAAAAGTGTTAACATGCCAAAAAAATTGAAAACAAATGAATTAGGTAATATCTGAAATTCTCTTTAGAGATAAATGAATGTTCTACCCATATGAATGGGGTCTGAAAGAATTCCCCCAACGTGCTTAGGTTAATTAATTAATAATTGATTATTTAAAATAGAAATTGTTATCTGAAAAGTTAAAAATATTAAAACATAATTATCCATGTGGAGTCTTATAATATTTAGTTTATTCATTTAACTACTAGAGCCTTAGAGAGAAGGACCCAGGACACATGAGACTGGGGGAGGAGCAGAAGGCAGAAAAAAGTGTGGAGACCTGATACTAAGTGGGGACCATTGTCCCATAAAAGGAAGGAATCATGCTTCATTAATCCATCTTCTCTATTATAAACCCCACAGAAAAAACATATTCAGAAAGCTACAATGAAAGTAGTCATTATTCAAAAGAGAAGAACTATCACCTATGTCAAAACTGTAACAAGGTACATGGGAAAATCCAATCTCATCTCCTATTCTGAGGCTCAGACCTGAAACAGCTAGACTGCTCCTCTTAGAGTAGGAAACTTGCTCTCAAACCTACCTTCCTTTCTTAAAAACCATTCTTTACGTCTCCTTCCATTGGAAATCACAAATTCCAAGAAAAAAAAATTTTAAATCTCCAGTCCATTTTTAATAGATATCATTTCATACTCACTTATGCAAAAATGGTTCTTTTAACATCTTTCAGCATCTTGTAACACCTCTAAAGATATTATCCTAAAAATAACAAAGATGCAACTCAAATCCCACAGACACCTAGAAGCACCTTCTTGCTTCCCACTTGATATGCTTAGGGACTTGTCTCTGGTATGTCAAAGCTTCTTAGATGATTAATGCTATTTTGATTTGTAAGATCTCCTAGTCACTTATCAAATTTCTCAGCACTCACAAATTTCCTCTGAGACATCATTGCCATACTGGTCCACAAATATGTCACATAGATTAATTTTATTTTAAATTGAATATGTGCCTGGCAGGACAACCAATTAAAAATGACAAAGCAATATGATTAAGAAATAAATGTCAAAAAATAAGATGAGACATTGCTTGGATAATCAAGTTACCTAGAGGTGTCTGTTTAAGCATGCATCAAATTGCTGGTACTTATATTTGTAGCAAATACTAGACAACATCTAAGTCGGATGTGACATCTTCAGTGAAGATCAAAGTGAAAGTATGATAAATTTTATTTTGTTTTTATTTATTTTTTGAAAGTATAGTAATTTTTAAATGCTAATGACATTAAACAGTCTCTCTTTTCCTCTCTCCCTCTTTTATACATACATACATACTTACATACACACACACAGCTATCATTAGATGTAGGATTCTACCTAACTGAGTTACTCTAATACTCTGAATGTCACCCTAGGCTTTCTAGTGCTTTTTCACAGTGGAGTAATGGAGGTAGCATGAATTCCAAAATCAGGTGTGTGATGTCTGACTAGTCATTTCAGCTCCCTAGTCCTCAGTTTCTATGCTGTTAAATGGGGGTGAAAATGTCCACCTTGATATTTTGCTATAAAAATAAAATATGACAGATTGTATTTTAACCTGGTCAATAACATATAAATGTGTGAAAACTAATTGCTAATATGACACTAGCTGAATCCTGATAGGCATAATGCTCACATACACACACACATGAATAAATGTCTTATTTATATTACACAGGTTAAATATAAGACAGCAGACCCAAAATGGAGTCATTTATGCTAAGCTCCACGTCACCAAATTGAAACTTAATTAGTTTTGGTTGGGCCAGAAATGGAATCTTAATCCAGTTAGTCAAAAGTTGCCTGACTCCTAGTAGTAATTTAAAAAATTAAATTGATAGACCCTGTTATTCCCTAGAGGAAAGTGACCTTGCCATAACCAATACACTCTTTCAGCCACTATAACGTCCTTGTTTTCACTCCATTCTACCTCTAAAAGTTTCATTTTCTACAACTCCTCTGGGCTTCTTTCTCTCTGCTATAGATTGGATGCTGCACAATTTATGAATCATTGAATAAAACAAAAATATTTTTAAAATTTACTCAGTTGAATTTTGTTTTTAACACACATAATTTATTATTTAATAAATATAAATTAGAATATTATTTATTTTTTAAAGAGTTATAATTCTTAATCACTGAAAAAAAGAATAGAATTGTTTTGGGTATAGAAAGGCTTTCATCCCTGTAGAAGTTACTTATATGAAGACCAGTTCAGGAGTTAGAATTTCTTGATTATTTCCAAATTTACCCAAATAAAACTTCTGAATGCCATGTTTGTTACCAGGAAAGAAGCCATATCTGTAATTAACCTTTGCAATTACTTTACAATTTTATTTGTGATTTCTACTGATAATGAACTACTTGCTCATTATCAACACTAATATGACAATGGATAAATTTTTTTTATTTTAAAATAACAGACCAATATCCCTGTGAATGAAAAGCCCACAACAAATATCATTCTCAATGGGAGAAAACCGAGAGATTTTCCCCTGAGGTCAGGAACAGACAGTGATATCCACTCTCACCACTGTTGTTCAACATAGTATTAAAAGTCCTAGTCTCAGCAATCAGAAAACAAAATGAAATAAAAGATATCCAAATAGGCAAAAAAGAAAACCAACACACTCTTTGCAGATGATATGAACTCTATGCAGAAAACCCAAAAGACTCTACCCCAAAATTGATATAACTCATACAAGGAGTAAGCGAAGAGGCAGGATATAAAATCATTGCACAGAAATCAGTCCCATTTCTACACACAAACAATTGAAAGAGCAGAGCAAGGCCAACTGTGTTTTGTGCTACACCCACTATCTTGTGTATAACTCAAGGACAACCCTATTTTGTGCTACACCCGCTATCTTGTGTATAACCCCCACATGACTGAGTCCTGAGAAAAAAACCACAGAATGTTAGAATATTGCCTAGTCCATCCTTGAGTTAGTTTGAGTTAGCCAAAAAGAATGTGAAAGGACATCTCGCCATCTATGCAGCTGATCTGTGGCCAAACAGCACAACCCATGAGCATCACCCCAGCAACTTTTACCAAGCTCCCTATAAAACTGCTGCACTTTTTGAAACTTGCTCTCTTTCTCTACATCACGCTGCTGCATTGGTGAGTGTGGGAGACAGAGCTCGAGCTAGCCCAAATAAAGGCTCTTTGTTTTTGCATCAAACTCGGCTCCCTAGTGGTCTTTGGGGATCTCAAAATCTGGGCATAACACAATGAAACAGAAGAAAGATAAATTAAGGAGTTGATCCCATTTACAATTGCACTCAAAACCATAAGATACCTAGTAATAAACCTAACCAAAGAGGCAAAAGATCTGTACTCAGAACACTATAGAATACTCATGAAAGAACTGAGGAAGGCACAAAGAAATGGAAAAAGGTTCCATTCTTTTGGATTGGAAGAACAAATATTGCTAAATGTCTATGCTCCCTAGAATGATCTATACATTCAATGAAATCCTTATCAAAACACCATCAAATTTTTCTCAGAGCTGGAACAAATAATCCTAAAATTCGTATGGAGCCAGAAAAGACCCCAAATAATCAAAGGAATGTTGAAAAAGAAAACTGAAACTGGTGGCATCACAATCCCAGACTTCAAGCTCTATTAGAAAGCTATAATCATCAATACAGTACAGTACTGGCATAGAAACAGACACATAGATCAATGGAACAGAATGGAGAACCCAGAAATGGACTCTCAACATCAATAGTCAACTAATCTTTGACAAAGAAGGAAAGAATATCCAATGGAAAAAGAACAATCTCTTTAATACATGATGCTGGGAAAATTAGACAGTCCTATGCAGAAGAATGAAACTGGATCACTTGATATGATACACAAAAATACACTCAAAATGGATGAAAGACTCAATGTGAGACAAGAATCCATCAAGATCCTAGAGGAGAATACAGGCCACCAGCTCTGTGACCTCAGCTGCAGCAGCTTCTTGCTAGGCACATCTCCAAAGGCAAGGGAAACAAAAACAAAAATGAACTTTTGGGACTTCGTCAAGATAAAAAGCTTTTGCACAGCAAAAGAAACAGTCAACAAAACTAAAAGGCAACCTACAGAATAAGAGAATATACTTGCAAATGACATATCAGATAAATGGCTAATATCCAAGAGCTATAAAGAATTTATCCAACTCAACATCCAAAAAAACAAATAATTGAGTCAAGAAATGACAGAAGACATGCAAAGATATTTCTCCAAAGAAGATGTACAAATGGCCAACAAACATGAAAAATGTTCAACATCACTTGGCATCAAGGAAACACAAATCAAAACTGCAATGAGATACCACCTCGCAATGGTCAGAATGGCTAAACTTAGCCACTCAGGAAATGACAGATGTTGGTGAGGATGAGGAGAGAGGGGAACCCTCTTCCAATCTTGGTAGGAAGGAAATCTGGTACAGTCACTCTGGAAAAGAGTATAGAGGTTCCTCAAAAGGTTGAAAATAGAGCTATCCTATAACCTGGGAATTGCACTACTGGCTAATTACCCCAAAGATATAAATGTAGTAATCAAAAGGGGCACTTGCACCCCAGTGTATATAGCAGCAATGTCTCTAATAGCCAAATTATGGAAAGAGCCTAGATGTTTATCGACAGATGAATGGATAAAGAAGATATATACAACCGGGGTGCCTGGGTGGCTCAGTGGGTTAAAGCCTCTGCCTTTGGCTCGGGTCATGATCTCAGGATCCTGGGATTGAGCCCCGCATTAGGCTCTCTGCTCAGTGAGGAGTCTGCTTCCCCCCATCTTTGCCTATTTGTAATCTCTCTCTCTGTCAAATAAATAAATAAAATCTTAAAAAAAAATGTATACACACAAACACCCCCCCACACACAAACACACCAGAATACTACTTAGCCATCAAAAAAGAAATCTTTCCATTTGCAATGATGTGGATGGAACAAGATACAGGATGTAATGCTAAGTACTGTAAGTCAATCAGAGAAAGACAATTATATGATCCTACTGATATGACAAATTTAAGAAACAAAACACAGTATCATAGGTGAAGAGAGGAAAAAATAAGACAAAATCAGAAAGGGAGACAAACCATAAAAGACTCTAAAGCCTAGGGAAAAAACTGAAGGCTGCTGGAAGGAAGGGAGTGGAGCAAAGAGGTAACTGGATGATGGACATTAAGGAGGATATGCGATACAATGAGCACTAGGTATTATATAATACTGATGAATTACTGACCTCTACCTCTGAAAACATTAATACATTATATGTTAATTGAACTTAAATAAAAATAAATAAATAAAAATGTTAACAAAAAATGAGTCAAATGTGTTACATATTCTAGTCTAATTCTTTCATGAAGTAAAAAAAAGTCAAACAATAAAACTTTCATTTTTAGTGAAAAGTTAATTTCTATAAGCATTCTAGTTAATAAACTCTTAGGTATTCATTTATCAAATAATTAATTAATTAATAGGCTAATTACACATAGATATCATGGAGGATTTCAAGCCACTACTAAATGGCATGAACAGTTGTTTTCATAAGTAAACTACGCAGGTCTTGTCTTGCTCTCTACCTGGATACAAAGTTCAAAAACAAATCCTGTTCATGTCTTCTGCCCATTTTTTGACATGATTATCTGTTTTTTGAGTGTTGAGTTTGAGGAGTTCTTTATAGATATTGGATACCAGCCCTTTGTCTGTAGTGTCATTTGTGAATATCTTCTCCCATTCTGTGGGTTGCCTATTTGCTTTGCTGACTGCTTCCTTTGCTGTACAGAAGCTTTTTATCTTGATGAAGTCCCAAAAGTTCATTTTTGCTTTTGTTTCCTTTGCCTTTAGAGATGTGTCTTGAAAGAAGTTGCTGTGGGCAATGTCAAAGAGGTTACTGTCTATGTTCTCCTCTAGGATTTAATAGATTCCTGCCTCACAATGAGATCTTTCATCCACTTTGAGTTTATCTTTGTGCGCTGTGTGAGAGAATGGTCTTCTCCAAAGAAGACATACAAATAGCTAACAGACATGAAAAAATGTCCATTATCACTAGCCATCAGGGAAATTCAAATCAAAACCACATTGAGATATCATATTACACCAGTTAGAATGGCCAAAATCAACAGGACAGGAAAAAACAAGTGTTGGAGATGATATGGCAAAAATGGAACCCTCTTGGTGGGAATGCAAGTTGGTGCAGCCACTTTGGAAAACAGTGTGGTGATTCCTCAAAAAATTAAAAATGAACTACCCTATGACCCTGTAATTGCACTACTAGATATTTACTCCAAAGATACAGATATAGTGAAAAGAAGGGCCATATGTACCCCAATGTTCATAGCAGTAATATCCACAATTGCCAAACTCTGGGAGGAGCTGAGATGCCCTTCAACAGACGAATGGATAAGGAAGATGTGGTCCCTATATACAATGGAATATTACACAGCCATCAGAAAGGATGAATACCTAACTTTTGTATCAACATGGACAGGACTAGAAGAGATTATGCTGAGCAAAATAAGTCAAGCAGAGAAAGTCAATTATCATATGGTTTCACTTACTTGTGGAACATAAGGAATAACATGGAGGACATTAAGAGAAGGAAAGGAAAAGTGAATTGGGAGAAATTGGAGGGGCAGACAAAGCATGAGAAACTGGACTTTGAGAAACAAACTGAGGGTTTTGAAGGGAGGGTATTGAGGAGGGCACATATTGCATGGAGCACTAGGTGTGGTGCATAAACAATGAATCTTGGAATACTGAAAAAATAAAATAACTACTTCAAATGGCAAAGATTAAAAACAATCAGATAAATACAAATTCACACCATTTCTTATTTCAAAGGTGTGAATTACAGGACATTACAGGAATCCTGTAAAACATTACAGGAATCACTCAAAAACTAAAAAGAGAAAATATCTGAATATGGAATGTATCATTATATTGTTATCTGAATTGAACAGTGAAAAAATTAAATTAAATTTTAAAATATATATATAAATTAAGCACAAGTCTATATTTTATAATATTCATTTGGTATTCTACTTCATTTCCTTTACATTTTATTTCTTGCAAGTCAGAGATAATTTAAGCTTAAGTACTTAAGAAAAATATGAGTCTTTTAATTACTATACTTCTTGAGCTTAAAATAATTAACACCTTGCTATATGCATAAGCAATTACAATATGTCTATATACGGAAATAATAACAAGAAGTCTGGGGATTTTTCCTTTTAGAAGTATAAAATATTTTCTTTTTTTTTTTTTTAAAGATTTTATTTATTTGACAGAGAGAAACACAGCGAGAGAGGGAACACAAGCAGAGGGAATGGTAGCGGGAGAAGCAGGCTTCCTGCGGAGCAGAGAGCCCGATGCAGGGCTCGATCCCGGGACCCTGGGATCATGACCTGAGCCGAAGGAAGACGCTTAACGACTGAGCCACCCAGGCACCCCGAAATATAAAATATTTTGAAGCAAATTATTCTTACTGGAAAATTCTACAACTCTTAAGAAATAGAAAAGCTTTCCTGACAATTTGGAAAATGGAAATCGATTTTAATTTTACCTTTGATATTATTTTATCCCACTTCAACAAGTATTTATTGGATGTGTTAAACATTATTTACCACTGTGTTTTTTTAAAAAAACAATGTTTTTATTTTGGGGCACCTGGGTGGCTCAGTGGGTTAAAGCCTCTGCCTTTAGCTTGGGTCATGATCTCAGGGTCCTGGGATAGAGCCCCTCATCAGGCTCTCTTCTCAGCAGGGAGCCTGCTTCCCCCTCTCCCTCTGCCTGCCTCTCTGCCTACTTGTGATCTCTCTCTTTCTGTCAACTAAATAAATAAAATCTTTTAAAAAAAAAAAGTATGTATATATTTATTTATTTATTTATTTATTTACTTGAGAAAGCGTAAGAGTAAGAAGGAGAAAAAGAGTGCACAGAGTGAAAGGAAAAAGTAGTATCCATACCAAGTAGGGAGCCCCACATGGGACTTGATCCCAGAACCCTGGGATCATGACCTGAGCTGAAAGGAGACACCCAACTGACTGAGCCAACCAGGTGCTCCTAGCACTGTGTTTTGAAAAACATTAATTTAGTATGGCAGGTCTGAGATTTCCTGTGAATTCCTTAACCTGCCACTTTCCTTTAACCCATCAATAATAAGTGATCACCTGGTATTTGCAGACCATCAAGGTTACAGTATAGTTGAGGGATGAATTAAAAACTCTTTAAAAAGTTTTGAAAGAGAGTTCAATAAAGAATATAAAAGAATTAAAATGTAGTCTATATTAATTGATAAAAGAACTATTTTTTTATATTTACTAAAGAAATTTGGAAGGGCTGATTGCTTTGGGAAGAGAAGCATTGCTTTGAGAAGAAAGACATCTTTAGAAAAGAAGGAGGGAATTTTGTGAGGAGAAGTGTTGTAGTAAATGGGGCTTGGAAAGCACATCAGAGACCACAGCACACAACAAGAAGGCAACCTTGAAGATGCAGATTTGAAAAAAGTAAATGAGAGATCAATGCCCCCATTTAACTTGCATGCCCTGAGAGTCTGGTGTCAGCACAACTTAGAGCCTACTGCCCAGTGGGGCTTCCCCAGAAAGACAGCTCAGAAAGACAAAAGCCTAGAGCCATATTTCATTCACCATTTAGAGAACTGCATACAATGGAGAGACTCAAGAAAATTCAGATATAAATCCAGCAAAAATTCTTCTAGTAACACAGATGAAAGTACCTACTATTGTGTGTCTGGCCCTGGATTAGGTGATTAATACATACCGTCTCCTTGAATCCTGACATAAACAACACTTTTGTTACCATCACTTCAAGTTAGAGACCTTTAATATTTAAGAAAAGTGGAATAAACCCTGTAAATAAGCAGGAAAATCAGAATTCTCTATCCATTCCCCCTGCACTTTTTATATATTTATAGTTATCTAAGAGCAGAATGGTATCTACATAAGAACATTTTTGTTTGTTTTCTTCTAGTTCAGTAGTTCTCAAACTTTATTTTGCATAAAAATTATATGAAAAATCATATATTTCTCACTTTCTATGTGATACAGTTTCATGTGCAATTTTGAGAATATTCAATTTTTGCCATGAAGGCTTTGGAACACAACAGAAACTTGTGTCTCCATCATCATGAGAAATAAGCCTGTGAATGGACTTGGAGCAAAATCATGAGGGGTTGAGAAATAAGCCTGTGAATGTAGTTGGCACAAAATCACGAGGTTCTTAACTGCCATATTCCCACTGGTACTGAAGAGACTTAGAGTGTTTTCGAGGGGCATGAAATGTTTTCAGACAAAAAAAAAAAAACAACATGGTAGCAGATCTGAAAAAAAGAAAAAGAAAGAAAGAAAGAAAGAAAGAAAGAAAGAAAGAAAGAAAGAAAGAAAGAAAGAAAGAAAGAAAGAAAGAAGAAATCACAATAAATCCAGAAGAAAGGAAACTTTATGCTATGATGGTAGGAACAAGAGGGAAAGAAGGACATTTCAGGAGTCCTTCTCTACATTATCTCTACAGGGCTAAAAGTGCTCACTGACAGTGTCGTAATTCAGGCACATATTTTTCCACACTGAATTAATGTAGTCACCCAAAGAGTCTTCTGCATATGGTTCTAATTTAGTCAAATGTTTACAGACACCAACAGAGTTAATTTTTAGAATATAATTCTGATCCTTTTACTCTGCTGCAACCTTACCTTCCTGGACTACATTTTGCAATGCTCTGCATGATCTCACCCCTTTTTCCTCACTCCCACATAGCCATGTTTCAGTCATTCCTAACCATTTGAAGACACTTAATCATGCATTCTGTCTTATACCTCTAGTTTTTGAAGAAATGTGTCTAGATGTGGAAGGGGCGGGTTGAGTGGTAGGTCAACCCAATATTTAAAGAACAAATGATGATGTCCATTGACTTCTTAGATATAGCTTGCTCTCAGCAGAACCTGTACTTTTCCAGCCTTAGAAGCTGTCCTGTTCTGTTAGAACATTGGTTATTCTCTAGAGTGTTTTTATTCAGTGTTACCTTCCCTGGTAATTTATAAGCAACTTGAGAAAAGAAAAAGACTATTTTTTAATTCATCTTAGGGTCCACAGAGTTCAATATCAGTTTATAGTAATTGTGCAATGTTTGATTAATTGAATTCAACTGAATGAAATTACATACACTTAGAACAGTAAAAATCTTGTCTCAGAATTCTTTGCTTTACTATTAAATATTAAAATAATTTTTAACTGAACATTTTTATAAGATAATTATTTTATCAAAATCTATACCCTTATTTAAGTAGTGCAGTGATTTTTGGAAGTAATAATTTCTATGTCAGTCTTGATGGCACTGACTTGAATTAACTAGGTCTCTGTTTACCTTGATCGGATTGGCTGTTCTCAGTTATTGTGGTATCTGTACCCATTATTCTCTTAAAACTTTTAAATTCCCTAAAGAGCTTATGTTTCTGTGGTTTATATCTTCAATATTTACCATATTCAATATTTAAAACAAAATTTTAAAATATATATGTACTTACCCATTTAAACTAACAATAAGATTCACTAGATATTAATGTAACATATTTATACAAAAAATTTTAGATAGAAATAAGCATTTAGTGATATGAGTGGAAGTTTTTCGTATTTACAAACTCCTTACTGATGGGCTTAATGGAACACAGATGGAGTCTCATATCTGTTTCTTCATTCAATCTGTTGTGTCATGTTGTTTTTATTGAAGAAAGTGAAAAAGTTTGGCTTCACATATGCATGTAGTTGGCAAAAAGAAAGCCTTGGCAGACCTCTTGAAAGTGGTACAGGGAACCCTATGAGTTCTTGGACAACATTTTGAGAATTTGTGTCACTAATCTGCTCTTTAGAAGAAGAGCTAAAGGGGCACCTGGGTGGCTCAGTCCGTTAAGCAGTGCCTTTGGCTCAGGTCATGATCCCAAAGATCCTGGGATTGAGACCGACATGGAGCTCCCTGCTCAGTGAAGCCTGCTTCTCCCTGTCCTCTGCTGCTCCCCTTGCTTGCGCTCTCTCACTCTTTCTATCAAATAAATAAAACCTTTAAAATGAAAGAAAGAAGAAGGAAGAGGAGGAGAAATAGGAGAGGAAAAAGAAGCGGAAGGGGAAGAAGAAGAACTCCATTGTACTTTGTTTAAAATGTGGTGCCTGACTTCTGGTCCTTACAAGAAGTCATGCTCATTTCTTTCTGCTCCTCCATGCTAAGTTACAGCTATGAGCTCCGGAATGGGCCAAAAAGTCCTCTCTTCAACCCAGGTTTATGGCAGCAGATGAAAAGGAATATTAAGAGGACTTAGAGTACTCAATTCTAGAAGCCTTTTTGATCCTGTGGGCCTGAAGATCTCATCCTGTACTCAGAGAAAAGAGGGAAACCAGTGACAATGGCAGAGAGGATCCAACCACAATAAGCACCCAGCCAGAAAAGCCCACTAAGACAACCAATCTCAGACTCCCAAACCCTCACAGATAGCTACATGAGGTCAGCCCACAGAAATCTCTTCTGTTTCCTCAGGCAACACTAGCAGAGATTAATAAAAGCATAACACCATCATACAAATAAAAAAGACTAAAATTACATTGCAAAGACTCTGGAAATTAAACTACCATTATAACCAAAGCCCATAGTTCAAGATCCATGTAGTAAAGCTAAAGAGGATGATTGTCTACTAAAATAAAATATTTTTTAAAGAATTTATTTATTTATTTGACAGAGAGGGGAGAGATCACAAGTAAGCAGGCAGAGAGAGAGAGAGGGGGAAGCAGTCTCCCTGCCGAGCAGAGAGCCCAATGTGGGGCTCGATTCCAGGACCCTCAGCTCATGACCTGAGCTGAAGGCAGAGGCTTTAACCCACTGAGCCACCCAGGCGCCACTAAAATAAAATATTTAAATAGTACCCAGAAGCACCTAAAATAATAAAGTGTATAGGTTACAATAGAAAATCATCCATCTACTAAAAATAAAGAAAATCACAACTTGAAAACGAGGAGAGTCTCAATCAATAACACCTCAACAAATCAGGTGGTGGGCATAATCCGAAGGACTTAAAATTAGCTATCAGAAAAAGTTTCAATAGTCACAGACTCTCTTGAAACAAGTGACAAGATTATGTCTTACCAAAGAAATAAAAATTATAAAAGGGTAACTAAATAGAAATTATAGCACAAAAAATACAATAAGTAAAAACCAAAACAAAAATCTCAATATGTGGGCTCAACAGAAAAATGGAGGCAACAGAGGAAAGAACTAGTGAACTTGAAGATGAACAATGTAAATAATCCAATATGAAAAATAGATGGAGGAAAAATGCAGGGAGTGTCGGGCCCTGTGAGATAATAATAAAAGATCCAACATTCATACCAATAGTTTCAAGGAAAAGGGGAATGAAAGTCCATTAGAAGTAATAATGGCTGAACATCCCAAATTTTCTGAAAGATACAAAAAATTTGAAGATTAGTGAACCCAAATGAAATAAACCCAAAGGAATCCACATCAAGAGCCATCATTATTTTACCATGATATTCCAAAGATATTCCATGCAAATGAAAACCAAAATAAAGGAGAAGAAGCTGTGGGGTCACTATGTAATAAAATAGAATAGAGAACCCAGAGATAAACCCATACACATATAGTCAACTAATATAGCCAACCAAATAATACAGACAACTAATTTTTGGCAAGGGCTCCAAAAACACATATTGGGGAAAGAATAGTTTCTTCAATAAATGGTGTTGAGAAAACTAGATACACATGTAAAAAATATGAAACTAGGCCTCTATCCTACACCACTCAAAAAATTAACTCAAAATTTATTAGACTTAAATGTAAGACCTAAAATTGTAAAAATCCTAGAATAAAACATTAGGGGGACATCTTCTTGACATCGGTCTTGGCAATGAATTTTTGTATTTGACTCCAAAAGAACAAGCAACAAAAGAAAAAATAAGAAATGGGAATAATTTAAACTAAAAAGGTGCACAGAAAAAAAATTATATATACTAAAAAATTATATATAATTATATATAAGCTTAACAATAATAGTTATCTTAAGAATAATAACTATAATAATATTGCATATCTACATATATATGTGTATATATATCAAATGGAAGAAAATATTTGTGAACCATATATATATTTTTTTAAAGATTTTATTTATTTGACAGAGAAAGACACAGCGAGAGAGGGAACACAAGCAGAGGGAATGGTAGCGGGAGAAGCAGGCTTCCCGCTGAGCAGGGAGCCCGATGCGGGGCTGGATCCCAGGACTCTGGGATCATGACCTGAGCTAAAGGCAGACATTTAAGGACTGAGCCACCCAGGTGCCCCAATGAACCATATATCTTATAAGGGGTAATATCCTAAAATACAGAGGAAAATCCTACAACTTAGTAACAAAAAATAAACAACTTGATTTTAAAATGGACAATCTGATAGATATTTTTCCAAAATACATACGAATGGCCAACATGTGTATGAAAAGGTGTTCAACATCACTAATTATCAGAGAAATGTAAATCAAAACAATGAGATATAGCTTCATACATTTTAGAATGTCTACTCTGAAAAAGTCAAAAGATAACAAGTATTGACAAGGATGTAGAGATAAAGGAATGCTTACACACTGTTACTGGGAGTGTAAATTGTTTCAGCCATTATAGAAAACAGTACCAAAGTTCACCAAGAAATTAGGAATAAAACTACCATATGATTCAGCAATCCTACTTCTGAGCATATATTCCAAGGAAAGAAATTCACTGTCTGCAAGAGATATCTGCCCTTCCATGTTCACTGAAGCAATTGACACAGTAACTAAGATATGGAAACTACCTAAATTCTTGTCAATGGATGAATGGATAAGGAAAATGTAGTGTGTATGTGTGTGTGTGTTTTTATATATAAAAATGTGTGTCTTTATATATAAAAAATATATATATAAAATATATATATAATTATATATATTATATATATTTCATTTAAATATATTATATATAATATATAAAATATATATTTATATATAAATTTTAAATATATATTTTATATATAAATTATTAATTTATTTATATTTATATTTATATAATTTATATACATATTTTATTTTTATTTATATATACATTTATTTAATTATATAATACATATTATATATTATATATAATATATATATTTTAAATATTTAAAACATACTTAATTTTTAAAAGTAAACATTTTAATTATTTAAATATATTTAATTTATATAATTAATAAATATTAATTAAATTAATATTGATTTTTTTTAATTTAAAAAATATATAATGGAATATATGCATCATGTATATACAATGTAAATGTATATATTATATGAATATGATTCAATTTTATAAAATAAGGACATCCCGCCATTTTTAGCAAAATGGAAGCAAAGAAATTATAGTAAGTGAAGTTAGATACAGAAAATAAATGCTGCATGATCTCACTTATGGGTAAGATATAAAAAGTCTAACTCATAGTAACAAAGAGTAAAATTATAGTTAATGTATGGAATGGTGATTATAATTAACAATAGAAGGTTCTATACTTGAAATTTGTAAAGCCTATATTTCAGGGACCCTGGCTTGCTCAGTTGGTTAAGCATCTGACTCTTGATTTTGGCTCAGGTTATGACCTCAGGGTCCTGGGACTGAGCCCCACATAGGGCTCTGTGCTCAGTGGGGAGTTTGCTTGAGGATTCTCTCTCTCCATCTTTTTCTGTTCCTCCCTCCGCTTCTGCTTGTGTGCTCTCTCTTGCTCTCTAAAATAAATATTTTTTTAAATATAAGTATGTGAAGCAATATTTTTTTAAAAAATTGGTGTATGTATTTTTAACTCTTTGTGGTTTTTTTTTTTACTCTTCATGAAAATTTGTTTTAATCAAAATTTCTATTTTGAGATAATTTCTTTTTCAATGCAGTTTTAATAAATAGTACATAGAAATGCCAAGTCCTGGGCGCCTGGGTGGCTCAGTTGGTTAAGCAGCTGCCCTTCAGCTCAGGTCATGATCCCAGGGTGCTGGGATCGAGCCCCACATCGGGCTCTCTGCTCAGCAGGGAGCCTGCTTCCCCCTCTCTCTCTGCCTGCCTCTCTGCCTGCTTGTAATCTTTCTCTCTCTCTCTGACAAATAAATAAATTAAAAAAAAAAAAAAAAAAGAAATGCCATGTCCTTTATCCAGTTTCCTCAAATGACAACATCTTGCAAAGTCATGGTATAATTTCACAACTAGGATGTTGACATTAATACAGGCAAGATACAGGACCGTTCTGTTACAAGAATCACTTCTGTTGCACTTTTATAGCCACATCATTTTCCCTTCTGCCACTGCTGCTGCCACCCCAGTTCCCATCCTTCAGCCTGGAATTTATTAATCTGCTCTCCATTTCTATAATTGTGTTATTTCAGAAATATTATGTAAATGGAAACATGCATTTTGTAACCTTTTGAGACTGACTTTATTCATACAGCATAATTCTCTGGGAATCTATCTAAGTTGTTCTATATATTAGTAATCTGTTCCTTTTCATTGTTGAATAGTATTCCATGATATTAATGTGTCTTAATCAATAAATTAATTGGTCAGCTTTATTTATTTTAAAATTAATTTTATTAATTCCAATGACAGCATATTCTGTATTCAATACCCAGGGGGCCAAAGGAACTAGCACAAAAATTTTTTAATGCCTAAAATAAAACTCTCTGTCCAGAATTTTCTATTGGCCATAAGTTTTTGTTTTTGTTTTTGTTTTTGTTTTTCAGAAATAAAGAGGAAATGGGGCACCTGGGTAACTCAGTTGTTAAGCATCTGCCTTCAGCTCAGGTCATGATCCCAGGAGTCCTGGGATTGAGCCCTGCATCAGGCTCCTCGCTTCACAGGAAGCCTGCTTTTCGCTCTCCCACTCCCCCTGCTTATATTCCCTCTCTCATTGTGTCTCTCTTTCCCTGTCAAATAAATAAAATCTTAAAAAAATAAAGAAAGAAAGAAGAAATGAAGACACTCTCAGATGAAAGAACACTAAGAGAATTTGTCACCAGCAGATACACCATTAACAAAAATTGTTAAGAATTATTCAGAGACTAATAAAAAAGAAGATCTTGGAATATCAGGAAGAATGAACATTGGAAAGAGGGACAATATGAATATATATGGATTTCTTTCTCTTAATGCATTTCCAAAATAATGCTTAAATTGAAGAAAATTATAATACTAAGTGATGTAGCTTTAATTGGATTTACAGGAAACATTTAAAACAATTATATTATAAAAAACAATTATATTATAAATGAAAAAATGTAAAGGAGGTTTTTTTTAAGATTTTATTTGTTTACTTGACAGAAAGAGAGAGAGATCACAAGTTGGCAGAAAGGCAGGCAGAGGGAGAGGGGGAAGCAGACTCCCTGCTGAGCAGAGAGCTTGATGCAGAGCTCGATCCCCTGACCCTGAGATCATGACCTGAGCCAAAGGCAGAGGCTTTAACCCACTGAGCCACCCAGGCGCCCCAAGATATAAAGGAATATTAAGGAAGGTAAAGTTTCTATAATTCACTCGAATTTTTAAAATAAAGATACCAATATACTGCAGTAAATTATTCAAATATAATATAATGTCCAGAGCAATCACTAAAAGCCACAAAGAGATATACTCAAAAACATTGTAGATGAATCAAAATTGAATTATAACAAATTTTTTGCTAACCCATAAGAAGGAAAGAAAATGAAACCAAAACATGAAAACAGAGAACTATGAGAAGCCAAAAAATTAAATTAGTAGTCATAAGCTACAAACATAACAATAAATACATTAGATATAAATAGTCAAAATACAACTAAATGACAGAGACAGGCACAGCAGTTAAAACACATGAACAAATATATACAGTTTACAAAAAACTCTTCTTAAATATAACAATACAGATAACCTGAAAGTAAAATGAATGAACATTACAGCAAATATTGATCAAATGAAGGCAATAATGAGTATACTAGTATCAGATAAGGTAAATTTCAAAGTCAGAACTATCATTCTAACTATTCACATATTTTGCAGCTTTATTCTTTGGTTTATAAACATTTTGGATTACACTGTGCTCCTAGTGAACTGACCCTTTTATATTCATGTAGTAGCATTTTCCGCCTGGTGATAGTTGTTGCCTCAACTAAGTGAGAGAACAACTTAGTTGTTGTGCTACGTGAAATAAGTCAGACAGAGAAACACAGATATTGTATAATCTCACTTATATGGGGAGTCTAAAGAGAAAAGAAAAAGATAGCTAGCTTTACAGATAAAGAGAACAGAACCTTGGTTGCTAGAGCCAAAGGGTTGGAAGTGGGTGATTGCATATAAAGAACGTGGAGGATCACAAGCCACAGCCTAATGACATCAGCAGTTGTTTTCATGAGAAAATTACATTCAGAACTTGACTTATTCTCTACGTGGATACAAAAGTCAAGGACAAATATTGTAAGATCACATGTGTAACTTCTGTTTTTAAGTGGCCAAGGTTAAAAACAATCAGATAAACACAAAGCTGTTCCATTTCTTGTTTTAAAGGTATGCAAAATGTTACAGAATTTACTCAAAAACTGGAAAAAGTCTCTGAGGAAATATAGAATGTATCATCATAATGTTAACTGAATTAAAAAGGTAATTAAGCCCATGGTGCCTGGGTGGCTCTGTCAGTTAAGCATCTACCTTCAGCTGAAGTCATGATCCCACCATCCTGAGACAAAGCCCCACATCAGACTTCCTGCTCAGCAGGAAGTCTGCTTCTCTCTCTCCTTTTGTCCCTCTGCCATCCCTCTTATGCTCTCTCTCTCTAGCTCTTTCTCTCTCAAATAAATAAATAAAATCTTTAAATATATATATATATTATATATATATATATATACACACACACGTACACACACACACACACACACACACTAAGCCTAAAATATCTATGTACTACAAATATGTCATTCATTTTTCTATATTTGAGAGACTGCTTCCTGATTCACAGACTGTTTTCTGGCTATGTCTTCATATGGGGGAAAGGATGAAGAGCTCTCTGGGGTCTCTATTAAACAGTACTAATCCTTTTCATGAGTGCTACACCCTCATGGTCTAACCACCTCCCAAAGGCTACACATCCTAATACCATCTTTGGAATTAGGCTTTAACATATGAATTCTAAAGAGTGAATGTTTTATTCAATCCATTGCGACACTAGTCACAATACTCATTTCACCTGTAGTAGCAAAATTCTAGCATTGTCTATGTTGCATGAGGACTCTGGAACCTGTAGGGCATAATGAGTCTTATCCTTTCTAAAGGTATTCAAATTCAATTTTTAATAAAATTCCACAGTCGTCAAACAAAACTCATTGGAAGATCTAATTCAAGTTCCTTTTAATAATCATCTTGCTTCCAACTGTGACATTTGTTAGTAAAGCCTTTGATCACCTTACCTGTTCACACATAAGGTGATTGGTGAATGGCTGGTGAATACTCATCTAGTCTCACATCAGAAACAAAAAGTAGAAGGATATGATTCCAGTTTTGAGAGGCTTCCAGGCCAAGGAAGGATACATGCAAATAATCAAGAAAGTAAAATGTAATATAAAAGGATGTCCAATCTGGACAAGATGGTTCAAACTTTTTCCCCACTTGTCCCCACTAAGTCCAACTACAAACCTTAAAAATGGAGCATAAGGCAGCCAATGGAAAACTCTGAAATATGCTAAGAGGAAGGTGAGCTGGTTCTGGACCCCAGAACTTAGCAGAGTGCCAAGGTGTCTTATGACCCTCTTCTTCCCATCCCACAAAGAAAAGTTCACCCAAGGCACAAACTTGTGATGTCTGAACTAGCAACAAAAGGCAGCTCAAGCAGGCTCATGCATCCCTTGAATGGGATGAGAGTCTTTCTAACAACCTCAGGTAAGCATGACACTAAGACAAAGGATTTGATTAGGAAACCCAGAGGAAAGAGTGATCCATGGAATACAGTCCTCCTTTCCCCATCAAGGCCAAGACACCTCTTATCCTCCAGATTAAAAGAACTTATAAGGTAGACCTTGCTAAAGAGCTTAGATGAGGAAGATTTTTGTCCCTGCAGGCCTGGGAGTCTCCCTTCCTATACACAGTCACTGAGGCAGGCAGAGAAAATAGGAGAAAGAAATCAGGCCACAGAAAAGCTCTTAATTTGAGAAGGCTTTCTGTTCCCACAGCCTTAAGACCCTCTTCCCCTTCTCAAACTCATCAGGGTATCACACATCTCCCCCACTGAAAGATATTCAGAGCTGAACATTGAAACTTCCTATCTGTCCTATTAGGGAGCTCCAGTAGGGACCATTGGGAAGCCCAGTAGCAACACAACTCAAACAAACCAACAAAATCTTGCAAAGTCTGAAAATTAAAGTACCATTGGAAACACAGCCCAAAGGTAGGTCAAAAGCCATGTGCTAACCATAAACAATATGTCTGCTGAAATATAGATGCCAATAGTACCCAGAGTCTTCTAATATAATAGACAAAATGTCCAGAAGTCAATAAAAAAGTCACCTGTCATAACAGGAACCAAGAAAACCATAGTTCAAGAGAGAAAATAATTAACTAACCTCAACACCAAGATAGATTAGATGATGGACCTATCTAACAAGAATTTTATAGTGGCTATCATAAAAATTTCTTATTAAACAATTAAAACTATTGAAACAAATAAAAATTTTAAAGTATCGGCAAAGAAATGGAAGCAAATGTAAAAACAAAAACAAAAAAACATGTACAGTTGAGGGGCACCTAGTTCAGCTCAGGTCATGATCTCAGGGTCATGGGAGCCCTGTGTCAAACTCAGCACTCAGCAGGATGTCTGCTTTAGATTCTCTCTCTCCCTCTCACTCTGCTCCTCCCCCTGCTCATCTGCTCTCTCTCTTTCTCTAAAATAAAATAAACCTTAAAAAAATGCACACTTGAAAATAATATAACACTGGATATTAACTACACTGGAATTAAAATTTTAAAAATTTTAATTAAAAAAAGAAATAGAAATAATTAAAAAGTACCAAATGGAAACTATAGAATTGTAAAATAATAAAGAGAAATTTAAAAATCACAATGCTTCAGTGATAGAGTGGAGATGACAGAAGATAGAATCAGTGACCTTAAGGACAAAATAATAGAAATAATCTAATCTGAATAGGAGAAAAAAATAGACTGATAAATAAAATGAAGAGAGTATAAGACACCTAGAGAAAAATCACAAAACATCCAACACTCATCATTGGTGTCCCTAAAAGACATGAAAAAAATAATGAACCTAAAAGAAAATATAAAGAAATAATGCTTAAACATGTACAAATTTGAGGGAAAAAAACTCAAACCTGATGATCCAAGAAACTGAACAAATCATAAATTGGATGAACCCCCTCCTCAAAACAAAAACAAAAGCAAAAAACCAAACCATGACAAATAATAATTAAACTTTTAAAAACAGAAGATAAGGAAAAAGTTACTAACAGCAGACAGAAATAAATAACACATCATCTATAAGAAAATAACAATTTGATTGAGAGTGAATGTCTCATACAAAAGATAGGTATAAAAAGTAAGTGCTGAAAGAAAGTCAACCTCAGAATCTATACCCAGTAAAACTATCTTCCAGGAATGAAGAGGAATGAAAACAATCTCAGACAGAAAAAAAATTTAACTATTTTGTCACTAATAGACTTAAAGACTGACCAAAGGAAGTTCTTCAAGCCAATAGTAAATGGTAGAGTAAATAATTTTATAGTAAGAGAATCAGGTATCAATAGAAAAAGCAGAAATACAGGCATATACAATAGACTATAATATTTCTCAAGAGTTTCACAAAGATATTTTACAACTGCAGCAAATTACAATACAACCTGATACTTGAGACACTCACATTTAAGTAAGTTAGAAGGACCTGAATGGAATGGAAGTGAGGTTTTCACAGTTCACATAAAATGATAAAATATTGACTCCTATAAGTTGTACATAGACACACACACACACACATTTGTTTTTTTTTAATCTTTTTTTTAAAGATTTTATTTATTTATTTGACAAAGAGAGAGATCACAAGCAGGCAGAGAGCCAGGCAGAGGGAGAGGTGGAAGCAGGCATCCCACTGAGCAGAGAGCCCAATGTGGGGCTCGATCCCAAGACCCTGAGATCATGACCTGAGCCAAAGGCAGAGGCTTTAACCCACTGAGCCACCCAGTCGCCCTACACACACACACATTTGTATAAAGGATATAATCCATTAAAAAAATCCATAAAAAATGAGAAATGGACTTTGTCAAAATGCAAAACTTTGACTTTGTATAAAAATATGTCAAGAAGATGAAAAGGCTGAGTGAAAAAGTAAGTCAAAAAGGTTACATACTGTGTGGTTCTGCTTACATACATGACAAAATTATAGAAATGGGTGACAGATTAATGGTTGTCAATGGTTAGATGTAGTGGGAGGTAAAGAATTAGGTGTGGTCCTATAAGGGCAATATAAAGAATCTTGTGGTGTTGGAACTATTTAGTGCTTGACATTGGTGGTGGATATATCAATCTACAAGTTCATAATTCTGTGTAGAACCTAACACACACACATAAATAAATACAAATAAAACTGGGGAAGTCTTGATAAGCTTAGTGGATTGTAGAAATATCCCAAATGATATATTATATAACAGTTTTACTAAATGTTGCCACTGAGGAAACTGGACAAAATGTGTGAAGGATCACTCTGTATTATTTCATATTACTGCACATGAATCTACAATTGTTAAATTGAAATTTTCATTAAAAATGCAATTTAAGGACTGTAATTGAGAAAGTAGTAAATGACTGTAAGACCAAAGAAGAGAGGTGCCTGGGTAGTTCAGTTGATTAAGCTTCTGACTCTAGATTTCAGCTTAGGTCATGATCTCAGCATCGTAAGATCAAGCCTTGAGTCAAGCTCTGAATTAGGTGTGGAGCCTGCTTAAGATTCTCTCTCTCACCCTCTCCCCCTGCCCACCACCCCCTCATGCACTCCAGCTTACAGGTGCATGCACAAGCTCTGTCTCGCTAAAAAAAAAAAAAAAAAGAGCAAAGAAGAGAGTATGAGATTATGTCATCTTGTCACCTTAATTTGGTTCATTAAATAAGGAAATGTATGACATGCAAACAAGATAAAAATACAGGCTGGAATGTTGGAAAAAAACTGCACCATAAAAATCACATTCACCACCCAAGAGTCAAGAAATTGTTAACATGATTTTCATTACTATTTCCCCTGTCAGAAGTTTGGCTGGGTCAAGTAACTGTTGCATGTTGTACTTTAATGGGGGAGATTTTAATTAATGTTTCTCAGAAGGATTGCTAGATAAAGATCTTCATTTCTACTAATGTCTACTACTTAATTTCTACTAATGCCTCTTAGACCTTGAAAGAACAGTTTCAGAAGAGAATACAAGTTTAAGTAGTTATGAAAGAGTGGCATGCTCTGTGATTTTTGTGTCTCCTAGTCCAGGAGAACTGGACTAATGAGAACATACCAAACAGCCTGGAATAATTTATATAGATTTGCAAGAGATTGGAGAAACCAAGAATTTCAACACGTACATCTTCCAATGAGGAATCTAATGCTGGAACAGTTAGATGATTTGTCCAAAATTAGAAGGAAGAAATAATGGGAAGCATATTTAATGATAAGGTCTCTTCAAACTATATTCAAAAATTTTGTCATGAAATGAACCACATGGGTAGCAGCACTACTGGGAACACAGATGTTAAAAGAGGTGGCACTCAGTGAATAAAAACAGATTGAGAGCTTTGCTGATTCTCATACATATTTTTTAATAGAAATCTTTCTTTTCTTTTTTATTTGAACTTACAAGATTATGCAACTATGTTTTTATATTAATATTAAGAAATAATCTCTTGGTAAAAAAAAGAAATATTCTCTTGGTAAAAGGGAATGTATTGTTACACAAAGGACAAATTATGTTAACATTCAGCTGGGAACTAGTAAATCCACATAGATCATCTTTAGATGATGACATTAATTATTAGCACCCAGAATTTTTTTTTTTTTTAAAGAAAAAGGATGGAGCATCTGGCTGGCTCTTTCAGAAGAGCATGTGACTTTTGACCTCAGGGGTGTGAATTCAAGCTCCACATTGGGTGTAGAGATCACTAAAAAAAATAAAATAAAAATAAGAGAGAAAAGGAGGAGGGGGAGAAAGAAGAGAAAAAAAGGCAGTAAGGTTGGGAAGAAGAAGAAAGAGAAGAAATGATCTTTACTTGAAGCAGTTTTAAATCATAAACTTTGTATGGTACCAAATGTAGATAGAGGTGGTGATGCATTAACACTTATGTCCTTTCCAGTCTCCTTATATGAGGAGTTTCCTAATCAAAAATTATTGTACTATTAAGAGTTTTCCAACCATTCTTGGGGCGCCTGGGTGGCTCAGTGGGTTAAAGCCTCTGCCTTCCGCTCAGGTCATGAACTCAGGGTCCTGGGATCGAGCCCCACATCGGGCTCTCTGCTCAGCAGGGAGCCTGCTTCCCTCTCTCTCTGCCTGCCTCTCTGCCTACTTGTGATCTCTCTCTGTCAAATAAATAAATAAAGTCTTTAAAAAAAAAAAAGTTTTCCAACCATTCTTCTTGTTGGAGGATTGTTGGGTATTTTTTTAATTAGCATTTTAAAATTGATTAGAAAACTACTAAAATCAATTCCACAAGATATATATTATTTGTTGGGCACTGCATTAGACTTTCTTGTGAAGATTAGCCTAACAAAGTATCCTAGGAAAACAGAAGTCTGTTAATACACAGTTTAGAGATACATACTATTGGAAATTAAATACAGACTTTGAGTTGGATCCTGCCAGTTTTTATACATATGAATACACTTACGTTCAGTATAGTTACTAGAACAGAACATATAATAAATAAACAAATATTGTGCAAAATAGAGTAAGACTATGACTATAAAACACACACACACACACACACACTCCAGAGAAAGGAGCTAGCAGAGGTCAAATGACAGTTCAATGCATGTGCTTAGGGAAAGCAAGGGGAGGGCTATTCAGATAGGCAGTGAAATATGATGGTAGTTAATAATAACTAACATTTAGGGGCGCCTGGGTGGCGTTAAGTCGTTAAGCGTCTGCCTTCAGCTCAGGTCATGATCCCAGAGTCCTGGGATCGAGCCCCGCATCGGGCTCCCTGCTCGGCAAGAAGCCTGCTTCTCCCGCTACCATTCCCTCTGCTTGTGTTCTCTCTCTCGCTGTGTTTCTCTCTGTCAAAATAAATAAAATCCTTAAAAAAAAAATAACTAACATTTATAGTCAGTGTATTTCCTACTAGGCACTGAGCTAATTGCTTTCTATAGATTATCTCATAGAATATTAATAACCACCTAATCAATAAGTACTCTCATTATCCCCATTTTACAAATGAGAAACACGTCTAGAAAAGTGAAGTAGCTCACCCAGCATCACATCACATCACATCACATATCAGGACTCAAACTCAGCCTAAATCTGAGTCTCTCTAAACCACTGTAATGTACTGGCTAAAATTTCAGCAAAGTTTCACTATAGGGAAAAATAATCCAAGAATCAGCACTAACCTTAGAAAACATAAAATTTTAAAAGCACCAGTCTGGTCAGTGAAATTAAATAGTCCAATTCTGATGAATTCTATGATACCCTTAAAGAGTGAGTGAAAGCATACTGGTAAATTATGTAAGGAGCCTATAGTAAGGAATAAACATGAAAAACTTTGTATTTATGCTGGCAGGTGATAGGAAACAGAGAAAGGATTCTAGTCTTACAGGACTGCAACATAATATTTTTTTCATCTTACAATTTAGTTTCCTTCTGTTTATTATCAGTTTGTTTTGTGAATTTGTTTTCTTAAGTAACAATTGTATCTTTGCGTTTATTTCTTTTTAAGAATTTTCTTTTTTTGATATTTTCCTTTTTTTCCCCCAAATACGTTTATTTTCTTTTTTCAGTGTTACAAGATTAATTGTTCATGCACCACACCCAGTGTTCCATGCAATACGTGCCCTCCTCAATACCCACCACCAGGCTTGCCCAACCCCACACCCCCCCCCTCTAAAACCCTCAGTTTGTTGCTCAGAATCCAGTCTTTCATGATTCATCTCCCTCTCTGATTTACCCCCATTCACCCTTCCTTTCCAAGTCAATTATCTTATGATCTCACTTACTTGTAGAGCATAAGGAAAAACATGGAGGGCATTGTGAGAAGGACTGTAACATAAATTTAAAAAAACTCATGGGGGCGCCTGGGTGGTTTAGTCAGTTAAGCGACTGACTTTGGCTCAGATCATGATCTCAGGGTCCTGGGATCCAGCCCTGGGTGGGACTCCTTGCTCAGTGGGGAGTCTGCTTCCCTCCCCCTCTGCCCCTCCCTCCTTTGAAAACTCTCTCTCAAATAAACAAAACCTAAAAATACAAAACAAAACAAAAACCCTTACACATAGGAGTGTAATTAAAATCTAGTTTTGTTTCTCACTGCTGCTAACTATTGTTAACAAGATACAGTATGGTCCTTCCATATACATGCTTACTGCCACATTAAGGATGAAAAATTAATTCCTGAATGAATCAAGAGCAACAAGTACATAATAGAGCTACAATTCCAGATATTAGAACATCAAACAGAGAAATTAAATCAATAATTCAAGATTCCGGAGTGAAAAAAAGCTGTGCTCCACAGAGAAACAGAAGTGAAGGGTGGACATAGCTGTGTTCCAAGGAAAACAAAAATGAGACTGATCCATGGAGAGTAAAACTAGGGATGGCAGATGTGCTCCATGGAGAGTATGTGGGGAGAGAAACCCGCTGCCTATGAAGAGGAGTTGTCGGAGTGTATTTATCTCCTAATCCATGCAATACCTCCTGGAAATGATAGTGAATAACAAAAATAGTTCCAAAATAACAAAAGAAATGAACAGAAGGAGAAAAGTTTGAATCAGTGAATGGTAGGCTTGAACTAATTTAGAGACAAAGGAAAACTGCCAGATGAATTGGAGTTTAGGGTATCATAATGCAGAAATGCCTCCTGGAAAAGAGGCAGAAGTTTGATTTGCCAGGAAGCCCTAGACAGATCAGGACACAGGTGTGAAAAGTAACTCTGGAAACATGAGGATTTTTATTTATTTATGGAGTAGCCCAAACAGTCCCCACTAACAACCAGCCACTACACCACCATGATGCAAAGGGCTCCTGGAAACTGCATTGCCACAAAATAGAGTGGACAACCATTTTTTAAAGCATTAGCTAGGAATGTTTTTGTAGCCAAGTGTGGCTCTGGCACCTGAGAGTAAAGCCCTCCCTCCACATGGTAGCAATCAGGAGTTCCCATCCAAATGTACGGCTTCTTACCTGTCTATTTCAAAGTGCATTCTGCCCTGGAACCATGCCGAGGACATTCATTTGGAAAGTAGTTGTCTGGAACACCAGTGCATCTGTGCAGCACTGGAGGATACCTCAGCTCTTAGAACTAGCCAATGAGGCAGATACTACCACTATCTCGACTTTGCCAATGTGCTATGTGTGTCCCCTCAGAGTCCACAGCTATTGAATGTGAATGTATCGGCAGCTGAGCTAAGTTACTTCTTGGTATTACTGGTCCAGCTAAGTTACTCCAAGGTATTACATTACTTACATGGTATTATTTAGTTTGGCCAAATGGCCATGAAGGACCTTAAACTCATTAGCTCCCTCATGCAAGTGCAGCTCATAGAATCACAAACTTGAAAGTTCCTAATATGACTCCCCAAATAGTCCCTGCCTCCCACTGCCTATATGCCTTGTGTGTCCTTTAGATAAGACCCAAGTGGGTCTTACCTAAAACTCCATTCTTTTGGTTTGAATTGAACAATCCAGCTGTAGCCCAAGAGCCCCAAACTCAACCCACAGACCCTAATAAAGGCATTCACTGTGGGTCCTGTTTTTCTCTCAGTCTATGCTCTGCCTTGACCTCCCTGTGTAGCCCCCTTGAGGAATGGAGCGTCCTTCCTCCAGGACCTGTGAGTAACAAACTCCTGTATTTTAATTTGTCTTGTGCTCTGTTGTTGAACCATGGCTTACCATCTGGCACCCTGCTCTCTACTTAACAAGTGTTAATTTAACAAAGTCATAACAGACAAGGGGGTCAAAGTGCTCATTTGCAAACAATTGATAGCGTAAAAATAATTGGTTTAGGTAAACAGAAACAGAAATAGCTGAGGATACACAAGAAAGTTCTGAAAAAAATTGTAACTGCCATCCTCAATAAGATTCAAAGAATGTTTGCATTTATTAACTAAGAAAACAAGAAAGGGAATTTGTATATAAATGTAGGATTGCTAAAATAAAAGTGCCAAGACGAAGGGCAGAATATGAAATCAAGATTTAAAAGGGCCTCTAAAAAGCAAGGACATTAAAAATATAAGAGAAAAAAATATAAAGATCTATATGAATGGGTCAAACTCTGACTAATAGGAGTTTCCATCAGAGAAGATATAAGGGAAGAACTAAAGAACAGCCACAAAAAGTTCAGTATTCAAAATAAATAAATAAATAAATAAACACCTAGATTGAAGGGCGTGAATGATAAATAGGACAGATGAAAAAAGTGATACAAAACTAAAGACATCTTTATTAAATTTTAGAGAAGCAAAAGTCCTTAGATCCTGGGATCCAGAGATATAAAAGAACACAAAACAGCTCTTCTACAAAGGAATTCAAATCACACTGCTCTGAGACTTCTCATTTGTCAGAATGGATCCTGAAAGGCAATGAAACAGTGTTTGCAAGGTTATAAAGAAACTGATTTGAACTTAAAGTTCTTTATCCACCAAACTATTAATCATGTATGAGGGCAAAAATAAAGACATTTCACCCATCAAGGACTCAGAAATTTACCCCCCATCCTTCCTCCCTACAGAAATAACTTGAATAAGTGTTCTAGAAAAATGACCGTGACAACAAAGAAAAGGGAAAGAATGAATTTCAGAAGGCAAAGTCTAACCTAGAAGTGCAGTTCAGGGATATCCCAGGAGGACAGATTTTCAACCAATTCCAACTGAGGCAAGAAGAGGGAGTTACACTTCTCTGTCTCCAGGAAAGGATGGATATGCACTCAATTGAAAGAACTGAGATGATTTTTACAATACAGTGAAGGTATATTATCCTTTGTGAATAAGAAAAAGAGGTGAAAGCTCCAGGAAAAACAGTTGATCAAGAAACTGATAGTCCAAAGGTAAAGCACGCTACTGAAAGGCATGATTTGGAGCAACTGATAAGCATAAATGGAAATGTAATCCCAGTGCACTGGTTCTGCAGAGACTGAGCAGAATATGCATAACCTGTTATATTAGAAGCATCAGGCTACTATTGCAATCATCACCATCATCATCATCATCATCATCATCATCATCATCATCATCATCACTGTTATTATTACCTCCTAGGACCTAGTTAGGTTTTAAAATAAGTTAAAGTCAAGTACTTTGTGAGCACAGTATTCTTTGGAGGATTCTTTCCTCAGTTTTTCTTTTTTTTTTACCTTCATCCATCTTGTACCTCTTTTTACTCTTCTTGGAAATCAAATAACCTTTTTGAAAAAATGAGATAAAAATATATGACATTTGGGGGTGCCTGAATGGCTCCATTGGTTAAGTATCTGCCTTCTGCTCATGTTGTAATCCCAGGGTCCTAGGATTGAGCCCATATAGGGGAGGTCCCTTCTCAGTGGGAGGTCCCTTCCCCCGTTCATGCTCACTCACTCTCTCTCCCTCTAGCACACACATGTTCGCTCTCTCTCAAATAAATAAATAGATAAATATGACATTTGGAATACATTTAGGGAGTAATTTTCAACTTTAAAAGTGGTATTTTTAATATGCAAAAAATTATAAATAACAAAAATATTGTCTTTTTCCTTTTCATGTTTGGTTATTGTTTTAAATTGTGAAATATTTTAAGCATAGAGAAAATATCTAAAGACACTTATGTTTCATCTCCAAATATGTCACAAGTTACTACCTTGAAACAAACAACAATCCAACTCAAATTTTTTTTAATTTTATTTATTTATTTTTTTCAGTGTTACAAGATTTATTGTTTTACACTACACCTAGTGCTCCATGCAGTACGTGCCCTCTTCAGTACCCACCACCAGGCTCACCCAACCACCACCCCTCTCCCCTCCAAAATCCTCAGTCTGTTGCTCATAGTCCACAGTCTCTCATGGTTCATCTCCCCCTCTGGTTTCCCCTCATTCACCCCTCCCTTCCTTCTCATAATGCCCTCCATGTTTTTCTTTACACTCAGCATGTAAGTCAGACCATAAGGTAATTGGCTCTCTCTGCTTGACTTATTTCACTCCGCATAATCTCTTCCAGTCCCATCCACGTTGATACAAAAGTTGGATATTCGTCCTTTCTAATGGAGGCATAATATTTCATTGTATATATGTACCATATCTTCTTTATCCATTCATCTATTGAAGGGCATCTTGGTTCTTTCCACGGTTTGGCAATTGTGGGCATTGCTGCTATGAACATTGAGGTACATGTGGCCCTTCTTTGTAATGCATCTGCTTCCTTGGGGTAAATACCCAGTAGTTCGATGGCAGGGTCATAGAGTAGCTCTATTTTTAATTTCTTGAGGAATCTACACACTGTTTTCCAAAGTGGCTGTACCAGCTTGCAATCCCACCAACAGTGGAAGAGGGTGCCCTTTTCTCCACACCCTCTCCAACATTTGTTGTTTA
>CM053606.1:93264457-93291146 GCA_028646535.1 Procyon lotor | reverse complement strand
ACCAAGCTGAAAAGGAACTGGGCCAACTGAAATACTCCTGAGCATATTTTAGAACCAAATTGTTCTTTTTTTTTTTTTTTTAAGATTTTATTTATTTATTTATTTGACAGGGATAGAGATCACAAGTAGGCAGAGAAACAGGCAGAGAGAGAGGGAAGCAGGCTCCCTGCTGAGCAGAGAGCCTGATGTGGGGCTCGATCCCAGGACCCTGAAACCATGACCTGAGCTGAAGGCAGAGGCCTAACCCACTGAGCCACTCAGGCGCCCCAGAACCAAATTGTTCTTATCTCACCTGTGGGGATTTAGGTACAATAACTTTCTTACTTTTTAAGACTTAATCTTTATAAATAAAGATGTGCCCTTTCCAGTCTTTTACAGCATGTGCAATTTTGAAGAGGATACTTATGACAATAAAATGTTTGGTTATATTGTTGCATCTGGTCTGGCAATAAAACTGTCTTCACCGAGCTTGTTTAAGAAACTTGGTTAGACAAGCCTATGAGGATCTAACCTGACAAGGAAAGTAGAGGGATGCAGATGACTTCTTGGAGAAAGAAGCTCAATTGAATTAATGGCACAATTGATTTATTCACTTCTGAACTGGGAGGTGTGTGCAGAGGAACTATTCAACTCATTGTTCCCAGATGGAGACACAAAAGCAATGATTGGAAAAGCAGCCTCTCCTGGAGCAAAATCCTTACTTATGCCTGCTTCTTACTTCCAGTATGCCTTCAAGGTTGGGAATTAATGTCACTTTCTCTATTCCTAGTGACCTTCTCTTTGGAGTATATTCAGCCACTGACATTGGTGGCCAGGTAGGATTGAGGATCTTTCCTAAGACAAACAGCATGGTTTTCAGTCTAGTTCATCAGGATAAAAGACTGGGTACGTGGTTTGAGCCTAACACTTTAGCTTGCAATAAAACTGATCTCCAGTGCCTAGATTTATTTTATCCTAATTGCAACCACTGCAGTTAACTAATTAAGGATTAGGAGATTTGGGATTTAGTCCTAAACAGTAACTGTTCCCTTGGGAACTCACATCATGCACAGGCCCAGAAAAATGGGCCTTGAGCTTATTATTTATTTAATCTAAGCTCATTTATTCATCTGTAAAATGTGTTGTGTGAACACTTAATGAGAGAATGTTTACAAAAGTATAAACTGTAATGTGCTTTTGCTATTAGTAATTTTCACAAAGTGTTTGCCATTTGGTTTCATGTGAGTAGTTCCAAAATTTGATGATAGGAGTTTTACCAGCATCTAAGTGTAAAGAAGCTGCCTAGATATAGTTGATTTGTCTAGAACTTGTTATACATAAATACCTACTCTCTGCACCACCCTTCACCAACACTCAACTTGCTACTAATTAAGAACTTTAAAAAAGCAAGTTATTTTATTCACTTGCCTCAGCAAAGATAAGCATTTAATGTTAGAATTATTGCTTGGCGAATATTTGCTGTTTTCTTCCTTCTTTCCTTCGTTCTTCAACAATAAAATGATTTTTTTCTGATTCTCTACACACTTCCTTATTTTAAAATCACAAAATGCAGAAATTACTGCCGCTTTGTTTTGTTCATAGAAGTATATGTTATTAGAAATACCGTCATGAATGAGTGTAGCAATTCTAAAACTCTGAAAGCCAGGTAAGAGTGAATTTTGGCTTGCAGAAATCAAAGACAGTGGTTGCTTTAAGCTCACTCATTTATTTTTTCCCTAAAAAACAGATTATCCATGTTTATAAAAAATATCTGACTGTTATTCACTGTTATAATAGGTAGGTAATCAAATATCATGTATTCCAATAGATATTATACAAATATTTTTAAAGATTTTATCTACCTCAGCATAGATTTTTGGATTAAGAAAGTAAGAACAGTCTCTTTATAGATTTGGAATGATTATAAACCCATACTGCCCTCTGGTGGAAACTTTTTTCCACAAATTAATGTCAATATTTTAAAATACTTTCTTCCAATAAACAAACTTTCAAATTTTAGCATCTCTTCAATTCTTTAGTTTTTAAGTAGGACTACTTACTTAAAGGTGATCTTTGGTATGTGTCTTAGAATATTTTTCTCAAAATATCACTGATAAATAGTTGAGATCATAAAATATATGAAATGGAAGAACTGTTCTTCAATTATATATGTAATATAATTTATAGATTATCTATAATTAAATATATCTGTGCTACACATGTATATTTAAAAATATATCTGCTTTAAGACTCTTTTTCCTAGGGCACCGGGGTGGCTCAGCAGGTTAAGCCTCTGCCTTTAGCTCAGGTCATGATCTCAGGGTCCTGGGATCAAGCCCCACATTAGGCTCTCTGCTCAGTGGGGAGCCTGCTTCCCCCTCTCTCTCTACCTGCCTCTCTACCTACTTGTGATCTCTCTCTCTGTCGAATAAACAAATAAAATCTTGAAAAAAAAATAAGACTCTTTTTCTTTTTCATATTGTTGAGGAGGAAACATTTTTATTCTATTCTTCTAGTTTCCTTCACAGATTAACAGGGAAAGAAAAAAACCTAATTACACATGTGCAGGAGCTCCATAAGAATATGAGACCCACAGACAACAGAGACTTATATGTCATCCTGAACTGAGGAGAAGGGGTAGAGGTCTGGAACTTCAAATGGGAGGAAAACAATTCATAAGGAGATGGGAAGAGCAAATGTTTGGTAATCAGATGTTTGCCATGTCATGCAGAGAGGGGGACACAGAGAGAGAGAGAGAGGAATTGATCCCCAGGAGCTGCCCAGCACCCCACAGCTTACCACACCTAGCTCAGATTCTAGTTATCTCTAGTGATAGCTCTCTTCCTGGACCAGCTCTCTATTTAGGTTCTTTAAGGTAGTTAAGGGGGAGATAAAAGTTCTTCCTGAGTCTTTTGGGCCTTGATTGACATCAACTCAAGGTAAACCACATGCCAAAGTCGCACATTGCAGAGAGGCTCATTCTGAACACTTTCATTATACTTTTATTTTCCAGTTAAAATTTTTCCATATTTTAATATATAAATATATATATTAATATATATTAATATATAAATATATAAATCAAGTTATAAAATAAGGTATATCACTAAGATGTACAATATAGTCCACCAATCCTCCTGATGCATTGTCTCCACCAAAATGATGGCAATTTAACCCACCTATTTAGAATTTGATAATTACAGAACAATTCAAAAAGAAAAGTACTTTAAAGAGTGGGCTGCCTAGACTTGAAAATCATGGGTTAGCTTCCTTTCTTGGGCAAATATTTACTATAAATCAGTTTCAATTTCCTCATCTTGAAAGTATGAAGAACATTTACAAAACCATTACAAAATGTATATAATAATATATATTTTACAGAATGAGAAGATGTACACACAGATCACCCAGACTTCTCTGGAATAAAGTAAGTGCTCATCAGCTGTCAGTTCTTTCATCTTCTTTCTCTTTCAGTAATAGTTCTCATGGTATAGATTCAAAAATTGGCACATTTTAGACACTCAATAATATTGTTAGATGAATGAATAATTTTACAAATGATGGTTACAAGTGGGAAGATTTCAGCATATTTCAGGTTCTGTTTCCAGCCCAAATGTTTTCACATTCAATATATTAAAGGAGTTCTAACTGAAACAAAATTTTATGTTTTTTTCAGTGGATTTATGTCATTGTTCCTGGAAGCAGTTGAATATATAATACATATTTTCTTATTTTTGTTTGGTTTCCTTGGAAACTGGTTTGGAAGGTGAGATTTTTATGTGTTTATCCCAGTTACTTCTATTTCTTTGACCCAGAAATATGGAAACTACTCAAGAAAAAGGGACAAGGAGGGGCTCCTGGGTGGCTCAGTGGGTTAAGCCTCTAACTCTTTTTTTTTTAAGATTTTATTTATTTATTTGAGAGAAAAAGAGTGTGTATGTGAGCAGGTGGGAGAGGGGGAGAGAGAGAGAATCTGAAGTAGACTCTACGTTGAGCTCAGAGCCCAATGTGGGGCTCAATCTCACAACTAGAGATCATGCCTTGAGTCTAAACCAAGAGTTGGATGCTTAATGGACTAAGCCCCTAAGTTTCCAATTCTTGATTTCGGCTCAGGTCATAATCTTGCTATTGCGAATTTGAGCCTTAAGTCAGTCTCTGCGCTAAGCGGGGAGTCTGCTTAGATTATCTCTCTGTCTCTCCCTCTGCTCCTCTACCCTTCCTCCTGCTTGTACACTCTCTCTCTCAAATAAATAAATAATGAATAAATAAATCTTTTTTTAAAAGAATAAGAGACATGGATAATAAATATATATTTATATCTAATATCCACACTTTAGCAAGATTGGTACATATCAGCAAATTATCTTAAAGTCTGTCCTATAGAGTTTCTCTCATTTCTATTTTTTATTATCCTTAAATGGTGACTGCCTCTGAGGGCAGGGAACCTGTTTTAGTTGTCTCTGTCTTCGTGGAGTCTAACACAAGACCTTATATACAGGTGAGACTTCAGATGTTCAATGTGAATAACGTGCTCTATTGGACACCATAGATAATCACTGCCCTTGCTCCTACAGTAAAAGAGATATGCAGCTTTTATTTATCACATGAACTGCTACTATTAGCATCTATCATTTAATATCTTGATTAACATCAGTTTATAATGATATGCTTGAAATGTAGGCAGAAGCAACTCACAAAGAAATCAGGAACACTCATTATTAAGGTCCTTGAGGTGCTATTCTGATTGGAAAGTTTTATTGCACTTTGACAATAAAATCATTCTTCCTACTCAGGGCACTTATTCAGACCATGATATGTTCCAAGCATTGAATAGGTGCTGGAGATATAGGGATAAAGACAACACCGTGGCTGACACCAAGAATTCTCTGATCTCGGTATGGGAGGAAATATAAAGCAGAGGGAAGTACAACAGTGAAAAGGACAAATCACAGAAAGGATATGTGATTTGAAACTTAGTTAGGTATATACTTTAGTCAGGTGAAAATGGGGTGGCAGGAATGGACAGGTGGAAGGAATGTTTCAGATGGAAAACCAGGGTTGGTGTTCTCCAAAGGATAAGAGAACTAAAAGGGAGGCAAGTAAAAGGGATAGACAACAATGTGGTGAGTTCAGTTTAGGATATGTTATGTTTTGATGAACATTACCAAGTTGGAGGCATGGATTTGAAACTCAGTGGAGAGAACCATAATGAATATGCTGGTTTGTAGTCAATACCAGATGGGTAATCCATGAAAGCCTAGAGGTGGGAATAGCACTTGGAAGTGATGAAGTTTTTTTTTTTTTAATTAATTTTTATTAACATATAATGTATTATTTGCCCCAGGGTACATGTCTGTGAATCTTCGGGCTTACACATTTCACAGCACTTAACAGCACATACCCTCCCCAATGTCCACAACCCAGCCACCCTATCCCTACTCCCCCCCAAACCCCCCCACCCCCGGCCACTCTTAGTTCATTTCGTGAGTCTAGGAGTCTCTTATGGTTTGTCTCCCTCCCCATCCCTTCCTGTTTCATTTCTCTCCCCCACCCCCCCAAACTCCTGCCTTGCCTCTCAAGTTCTTCATATCAGAGAGATGAAGTTTTAAAATATAAGTGAGGTTCAGTGAGGTGGAGTCCAGAGCCAATGACAAAGAAAGAATTCTTGAGACATCTTTGGTGCAAAATGGTGGTTTATTAAAGCACAGGGACAGGACCCATGGGCAGAAAGAGCTGCTGCTCTGGGGTTGTGAGGGATGGCAGGTTATGTATGAAGGGCTAGGGGAAGGTAAGGAAAAAGGGAGGCTTCAATAGAACTTCCATATGCTAAAGAGGACCTACCTGAGACCTTGAGGCCTTGCCATTGTCAAGCTTTTCCCTCTAGCAAGGTATTAACATTAAGTTAGTTGGGAGATTCCATGGGTGCCTGGGTGGCTCAGTCATTAAGTGTGTGCTTTCAGCTCAGTTCACGATCCCAGGTCTCTGGGATTGAGCCCCACATCAAGCTCTCTGCTTGGCAGGAAGCCTGCTTCTCTCTCTCCCACTCCTCCTGCTTGTGTTCCCTTTCTTGTTGTCTCTATCAAATAAACAAATATAATTTAAAAAAAAAGAAGAAGAAGATTGTTGGGAGATCCTAAAGAATGTCACAAATGTCCCACCCAGGAGTGGGGGTGGGGGAAGGTTGCAGGATGTCAGCATTTGCTTTGTCCTCGGCCAGCCTTCTGTTCCCTCATCAGAATGAATGTGTGGGAGAGAAAAATAGCTGAGTGCTGACAATAGGGTTAGAGAAGGAGCATCTTCAAAACAGTGAGGGTCTCCAGCAAGCATCACAATGTAGATATTCAATAAATGTTTTCTAATTACATAGTTAATTTGAATTTAAAAAAGATAGATAACAAAAGCCCTCCTAATCTTTGGAAACAATTGAGAATATGGAATAGACACAGAGAGAAAGAGAGAGAAGATAGATATGGATATATATTCATAAGAGTGAATGACACATAAATGTAATAATCAATGTCACTGTTTGAGGAGTTACTTTATGCTACATACTTCCTAAAGTTCCATAAATATTACCTCATCATTGTTGGGTCGGGGAGTCAGGGGACCCCAGAAGAGACAACAAAATGGTGGTTGGGAAGAGACAACAAAATGGTGGCTGGGAAGAGACAACAAAATGGTGGTTGAGAAGAGACAACAAAATGGTGGTTGGCCCTCCATCTTGTTTTCTCTGCCCCGGAACATTCTTGAGCCCCTCCGCCATCTTACTTCAGGGAAACCAATCAGCGGGACTTTTTGCCACATTACCTTGGAGAAAACAGCTAATCCTATACCATATAAGGCCATGTATAGGCACCCTCCCTCATGCCCATAAAAACTCACTTGTACCTTCCCTGGGTGCGACTTCCCAGCCTCAGTCCCTTGTGAGCCGCGGAACCTCGCCCAAGAGCACTTCCATTAAAGCTTGCCTCGATTCTACTCACCTGGCTCCTCTTTTCTACCGAGGATTCAAACCTAACAATCATCTTATAATGTAGCAATGTGTTTTTTTATGTCAATTTTTCCATGATAGTATGTATATTCGTAGAAGCAATTTGGTATGGTTTTTAATAGCATAAGACTAAGGATGAGAAATACCTGGTTTCTATTCTTGACTATACCACTAGATGTTGGCTATGGACAAATTAAATTTTTTGAGTTTCTGATCTCTAATAATTCATATACATAGTAAAGTCACATATTTTTGCTATTTTTTTATCATTGGGTAATTTTCTTAAAGTCACAAAGCTTATCATAAATTGAACTGAGACTTGAATCTAAACATAAGAAGTTCCAAACATATATCTTTCTTTAATCATTAAACCCATCCCATTACTCATCTTCTATATCTCAAAAAATATTATATATATATATGAAAACTTTTATAGGAAAGGTTCCATAAAAAGTATTAATTTTTGCATATAGAGTTCATAGAAGTTAATAAGAATTGATGACCCTAATAAATAGATGGCCAAAGGACATAAACAGGCATTTAATTAATGAGAAGTAATGCCTAGTAATTTAACATATGAGAACAAAGGCTTCAGCCTTTCTGGGAATTCAATAAACAAAAAAAAATTAAAGCATGAACTGTAAGTTTTTCATGTATCTAACAAATCCCCAGTGAAACCGTAAACTTTAGGGGAAAACATAATTGATATATTTAAAAACTAGTACTTTTTAAGCCTTTAAGAAATCTTTTTTTTTAATTTTTAATTTTATTTTTTTTAAAGATTTTATTTATTTATGTGACAGAGAGAAAAAAATCACAAGTAGGCAGAGAGACAGGCAGAGAGAGAGAGAGAAGCAACCTCCCTGCTGAGCAGAGAGCCCGATGTGGAGCTCCATCCCAGGACCCTGAGATCATGACCTGAGCCAAAGATAGAGGCTTTAACCCACTGAGCCACCCAGGTGCCCCTAGCCTTTAAGAAATCTTCCAATAAATGAACAACAACAAAAAAATGGACACAGAAAACATATGACTAGGTTGCTTAATATGGCAATCAATTAATTTATAATTTCTTAATACATCAAAAGATTAAAACAAAATGAAAATAAATAAAATGTAAAAGCAAAAGTTGTTATTTTAAAAATATTACTGTTTTCCAGCTCTTTTTGAAGGACAAATTACTTTATATTAAACACATGGGACAAAAAGCCTTTAGTCACAGAGGAAGTGACTTCTGGCTGAAACCCACTTGGTAGTTTACTTACTTGTTTAAAAGGCAAGTAGGGAGATTCAGTGCTAGTGATTTGTTAAACCCTACCATGCATTCAGCTGATAAACTGAAAATAAACTGGAAAAGAGTTTGGGGAGCCCATTCTTTCTACATAAAACCTATATCCTTTCCAATGGGATATATACAAAGAATTAATCATTCTTTCAGTTCTCCTTGAACAACCATCAAAGCCAAGAATGTATTAGGATTAGGCCTAACAATGAGAAGAGCAATGTTTATTCAATTTAAATTTAAACAGTTTTAACTCTCTTGACACCAATTCTGAAACACATATCTGGATATAATATTTGTGTTTGTAACATGGCCTTGGTCCTGTAGAAAGATTTTTTAAGTTCAAAAAAGCTCATGGAGCACTGGGTGTGGTGCATGAACAATGAATCTTTGAACTCTGAAAAAATAAAATTAAAAAAAAAACCAATCAATCATGGTTCAAATGACACACACACACACACACACACACACACACACACACACACGAAAAACAAAAAAACAAAACAAGCTCAAAATAAACCTTAGTTTAACCATGGGAGAGAATATGATTGGAATTGATTCTTTTTGGTAAAAACTAGTATAAATAAGTGTCAGTCAGCCTTTCTGCAGAGGGAAGTTAGACAATATGAAAAAGAGTTTCAAGTTAAAGTTGCAAGGGATCCATTTAATGTGCTACAAAAACAAATATATAAGTTTCTTCATCTGAATATATCTGACTTCCTCTTAGAAAATCATTTAAATCCTGATGGGATTTAGTAGAATGTGAATAAATTACAATCAGAATCAATAAGTGATTCATTAATAACATTCCCACTAACTAGCAACTGCTGTATATTGGAGAAGTCATATGGGAAAAAGGGTAAAAATGAAACCAGATTCGAGTGTTCAAATTTGGTTTTATGACCTTGGGGAAGTTATCTGACATCTTATATGATAAGCTTTCTCATCTGAGAACTATTAATAATAATATGACTTTGAATATTTTCCTAAAAATTAAATGATATATTAATTTTTTCATATATGAAAATGAAAATTCTTTTTAGGAAAAATAATTTCCTAAAAATTAAATAATATATGAGAAGTGATTTGTGCACATGCCTTACCAAATTTAATCCTCTGCTTCAAATCAATTCATAAATTGAAACACTTATTCCCAGAGACTCATTTCTATCAAATAACAATATATAAAGAAAGAGCAATTAGATTTGGCTATGAGTTAGTGGTACATGATTTATAAAAATAGTAAGGCTAACAAGAACTTTCTCCCAAAAGAAAGTATAGTTTGGCTTTTTGTGGCAATAAAACACATATATGTATTGACATGAATGGATATCTCCATCCCTCTATGTGCAGTTAATTTTTCCCTAAGTATATTTAACCTTTACATTTTTACCTAGAAAATTCCATCTTATAATTTTCAGTTTATTTTCCACTTTTTCAAAATTCATTTAATAATCTGATTCTATATCCATAATATTCAGTCCAACACCTGCCTCTCTGTATCTACAAATGTAGTAAACATATACTGTCATTTACACAATGACACAGCAATTCCATGCCTAGCTATTTATGCAAAATAAGTAAATACAGATATGCACAGATAGACTTGTACACAAATATTCATAACAGCTTTATAATAGCCCCAACCTATAAACAATCTAAATGCCTATTAACAGGTGAACATTTTAGGGTATATCCAACAATAAAATACTACTCATTGATAAATAGACATGAATATAAAACATGGATAAATCTCAAAAAATATACTGAGCAAAAGAAGCCATACACTCGTTAAAACTGATTTTAAAAATATTCATCAGTAGGTGAATGGATAAACAAATAGGGTCCTCAACTCACATAGCAAGGTATTCATTTTATTCTTTCTGTGTAGGTGCTTTGGTCTTCCCGTTCCTGAACTTGTGCTTCTTAGAAGCACCTCTAGAACCTAAACTACTTGCATCAAAAGCCTTGTTACTTTTGGCGTATCCTGAGCTAAGTGCCATTTATGAAAGGATTAAGGTCTGTGTATATCATTTAGTGATGTCCTCTGTAGCCAATGCTAATTCCTAGTTGTAATTTCATCAGATAAGAAATCTTACTTTTTCTCATCTTACAGAGATGGCCAAATACAGATCTATGGACCAGTTACATCAGAATCATTTTGGATGCTTACTAATAATACAGATTCTTCGGAAGGAAAAGGTTTTAGTCACTCACCAATAGGTATGCTAACTGTGGGCTTTCCACAGATGTTCCTTATGAGATTAGGAGGCTCTCTTCCACCCTAGTTTATCCTGTGTTTCTATCATAATAAGGTGTTGAATTTTGTCAAAAGCATTTTTTGGGACCAATTGAATGATCATGTGGTTCTTGTTCTTTATTCTTTTAATGCAGGTAATATATTACCTAAACTGATTCTTTGATTTTAAACCACCTTGTATTCCTAGGATAAATCCCACTCAGTCAGAATGTATCATACTTTATATGTTGCTGAACTTGGCTTTCTAATATGTTGCTGAAGATTATCTATTTGGTCTATCTGCTTGTTTGGTTTGTTATTCGGTTAGTGCCTTAGCTGGACTGACTATTCAGTGGTTTCTATTTCCACATAGCATCTGATGTCACTCCCCGGAAGTCCCAGCCCTGCATATAGGTGCAGTCACCTTGACATGATACGATTTCTGCTTTCTCTTTGACTCTCTCTTTTCCCTAATTTCTCTGTTAAATTGGCTGCCTCTGACGCAATCACACCAGTTTTTAGCTTCTACTAACCACTGGCTAGTTGCCCTAATTGTTTTCAGTAAAGCCCTGGAACATAAATCTCTCCACGGTCTGATCCAATTTAATTCAAGTTTCTTTGCAGTGGTAGATTTTAGGTCAGTTTTTGAAGCTCGTTCATACCCCAGGATGGCTTTTCTTGCTTTTCTCCTTCCCTGGATTTCTTTAGTAACTATTAACTGACGATAGTTCAGGTTGTTGCTTTTGCAGAGCTACCAGCATCCTCTTAATTGCTTTCCTCTCTACTGTTTTTCAACATCAGGTGTGAGCTTCCCCACCTACTTTTCCAAATTAAGTTGGTTCCCTTGAGGAGAGCTTCAGAACTCTCTGTTCTCACAGCCTGCCTCCTACCCTGGGCAAAGTCTCAGAGTCATGGCCATAGGGCATAGGGACAGTAGCCCACTTCTGAGTGAGTAGCCCATGTCTTTATGAGCAGAGCTCTGGGCAGGGTATTGTCCTCTGTTGGTCTTGCTTTTTCTGTCCTGATGTGGAACTCTACCCCATGAGCAGAATGTGGAGAGGTAGATGGAGCCAATGTGCTCTCATCCTACTGTTCTGGAAGAGTTTCTGTCCTCTGTGGTGGCTGTGTTAAACATCTCTCAGCCAATCTTAGCAGAGAGAGCCCTGTGTTCTGAGCTGACTGACCAGGAGTAGAGTTTCTGTCATGCTGAGCTGATGGGCAGGGGTGGGCAGGTCAGGGCTCAAATGCCATATTCTCTCACTGCTCTTACTTAGATTTAGTAGATTTGAATAAATGTTTCTCCATTTGCTGAATGCACTTAAGACTATGTGCAGAGATTTCAGGGTTTTTTTTTTCCCTATCATTTTCACTAATTATGGTTGTTTCACTAGAAAGATGGTTTGTGAGAGTTCTCATGTCATCTTTTGGAAAATGAAAGACTCATTTTCTTTTCATTTTATGTGAAGTTTTGTTTATTTGTTTCTGGCTTTCCTCTTGGGTTATTTCTTGCATATTGTCCCCCAAGAGCTCTGTTTTGACTATAAAGTAGAGCATGGGAAATTTTATCAGAACCACTCTATTTTTACCAAAGACAAAGATGAAAATGTATTTGTGTTAAAATTTTTTGGTAGAACACTGGTTCTCACAGATTAACCATTTCTGAGAAACACAAACACTGAAGATATAGTCATTTGTAATTTTGCTGAACTTGAAATCTGAATCTCAAAGACTTGGAGGTTAATGTTCAGGAATGGATAAGTTTCTGAGAAAGCAGTCACCTAACATTTTCATCCAAGGGAGTTTTATTGTACTCTGGTTATCCACTTTTCTAAGGTGACAAATGAAATAAACAAAAACTTTGTTTCTTTGTAAAATGTGGCCCTCATTTGAGAAATAAAACTTGGTTATTTAAAGTATTGTAACGTCATAGGCAACATATCACTATCATAAATATTAAGAGAAAGTCTGTATCTTACAAAACATTTTCACATTCTAGAATTTGGCCTATCAAAGATATGGGGCAAGTTAATTTTTACATAGCTGGCTGTTTATTTACCCAGCGCTTTTTCTAGAAATAGGATCCTTTGTGAATCTCTCTCAATCCTATATGCCAAACAGAGGTCTGACCTATTGCAAATTTTTATTAAGCAGTTGTGAGAGTGACTTTATATCAAGATGCAATACCTCTTTTAGACAATAAGGCAATCATAGCATATAATCTTTCTATAGCAGTTTTTTTTTTTCAAAATTCAAACCCACGAATCTCACAGATGACTAAATAGGTTCATAGTTGGTTCTTCCTAGAAGACCTCTCTTCTAAGAGGAAAAATATGTAACTTAGGTTATTTTCTCATTCTAGAAATTATTTCACAGAAATGCATACCTTATTCTGGCCCAAAGAAAGCGACTGGCAATTGTTTGTTTAACCAGTAATCTTTCTTAGTTTTTTTTTTTGTAAGATTTATTTATTTATTCCAAAAGCAGAACCACTTGAGGGGTAGGGCAGAGGTAGAAGGAAAGAGAAAGAAGCAGATTCCCCACTGAGCCCCAGGTGAGGCTTGGTCTCACAACTCATGAGACCTGAAGAGAAACTAAAAGTCCCACACTTAACCAACTGAGCCACCCACACACCCCATCTTTCTTACTTTCTTACATCTGGAAAAACAAATGCTCTTGATTAGAACTTTACTCAACTTTAATTTTTCACAAATAAGATGCTATCCTGAGTTTGAGTTTCATACTGCAAAGTCTTTAAAAAAAATGGAGCGATATATGTTATACATCCTGGATAATTTAATAAAATTTGTATTTTAAATATCTATGAATTTAGGAAAGAAAGTAGATAGATATATGGATATAGATAAATATAGATATAGAGATATACAATTCAATATGTTGAGTTGTTACTTCTATAAGTAGTATATAACTTCTAGTATATACTAGAATACTAGTATAGTATTTAACTTCTTATAGTATAAAACTTCTAGTTATATACTATAGTTATATACTATACAATTATAGAAGTAACTTATATATGTTATGTACTTATAGAAGTAACAACTCAACAACTTATATGCTACTTACTTCTATAAGTAGTATATAACTTCTATAAGTTACTTCTATAAGTAACCCCCAAATGGAGTAAAAATATTTGATGAAATTATCCATATTTTTTCCTAAATGACTTTTGGTCATTAACTCACCCTCATTTATTTGTGGTAAAATGGGACTTTATCCAGCAGTTAACATTTGCACCATCTCTAAGCTCCAATTTCCTCGTATACATAAAGGGTATCCTCATAAAAAACAACTTGTACTAAAATAAGAATTAAGTTAGGTGAGTGTGCAAGCACAGCTGGGACCGGACAGCAGCTCCGGAATCCACTCTGTTTGCACCGAGCCACTGCCATGGTCACCTACAAACTGGTACTGATTCGACAGGGTGAGAGCACTTGGGACCTGGAGCACTGCTTCAGTGGCCGGTACAATATGACCTAAGCCCAACTGGCACGAGGAGGCAAAGCACGATGGCCAGGTGCTGTGAGATGCTGGCTAGAAGTTGGACACCTGCTTTACCCAAGCACAGAAGAAAGAAATTCGGACAGAGCTGGATGCCATTGACCAAATGTGGCTGCTGGTAGTGAGGACTTTGATGCCCCAGTGAGTGGCACTGTGGGGCTCTGACTGACCTCAGCAGAAACTGTTGCCAAGCATGGCAAAGCCCAGGTAAAGATCTGGAGGTACTCTTATGATATCCCACCACCTGGGATGGCGCCTGACATCAGAGTACCTATTATATAATATACTATCAATAAGTGTTATCTGTTGGGGCATCTGTGTGGCTCAGTGGGTTAAAGCCTCTACAGCAACATCAGTAAAGATCATGTGCAGAGCTCACCGAAGCTATCTCATCACAGCTCCCTTCCTGTGATGGTCTGATGTACACCATTGCAAAAACTCTGCCCTTTTGAAATGAAGAAATACCCCAGATCAAGGAGGGAAAACAGATACATATTGAACCCCATGGCCACAGCTTTCTGGGTATTATCAAGCGTCTGGAGGAGGATCTTCCCAAAAAGGCTATCTTGGAGGTGCACCTGCCAATTGATATCCCCATGGTCTATGAATTGGACAGGAACTTGAAGCCCATCAAGCCCATGCAGTTCCTGGGGATGAAGAGGCAGTGGATAAAGCCATGGAAGCTGTGACTGCCCAGTAAAAGACTAAAGAGTGGAGGAGAACAGGCAGGAGAACTACTTGCCCAAGGCCACCCTCCCTGCCCATCCTATTCCTTTGCACTTCTTCCCTGCACATGTCACACTGACCACATCTGTAGGCTTCTTAAGTTTTACCTGCAGATTGGGACCAGTGGCTCCTAATTTTGTTTAGCCATTTTGTCTCTTGCATCCACTCCCTTCATATAATCTAGTCAGAATGGCACTTCTGGGGCCTGGGCCTCAGTCCAAGCTGAGGGAAGACTTTTATCCAAGAGTAGAGAGTTAGTAACTGGGATTTTTGGTATTGCTTTGTTACTAAGGACCTGCTTGAGTTGGAGATAGGGAGGACCCAGGTTAGATGTGACCAATGAGAAGCAAGAGAGCCTATTCGTGTTCCTAGGAGCCAGTTCACTACCACTCTGTAGTCAAGTGACTGTCTAGGGGGAGGTGGGGGCTCCTGGGGGGCTCTTTTTTTTTTTTGTAGACCATGTCCTGCCTTTTCTTTCTGCGGACAGAATTCTTTCACCAGCAAGAATACAGGCCAGGGATGGTACACAGAGGACAAGGAAATCTCACTCTGTTTGCAACTGGAGAATCAGGGTTCCAGAATTGTGCTAGGAGCACCTGCTTTGCATCGTCTCTTCTTTTTCCCTGGGGTTGGGATGGGTATAAGTTCTGGTGCCGATGCTTCAGGCTGGAAGACTGAGCTTGGCACCTCTACCCATTCAAGTACAGCAACAAAGAACCCACCAGTGGCCTTAGAGGAGGCCAGAGGCAGTGTTCAACACCTGAAAAAGTGCCAAAGCCTCCGTGGGGCCAAGACAGTAGGACAGGAGCTAGTTTGAAGATGAATGTAACTTGCATGGTAACTTGCACCTCTGACCCCAGAAGAACTGGCTCCAGAAGAGTGGGCTCAATCTGAAAGTTTATGTATTGCATTTACTGCACACACACACACACACACACACACACACACACACACACACACACGAAACTAAAACCTTTCTGAGGTTTCTAGTGGCTGTTGAAATATTCCCACATGTGATCATCCCAAAGTAAGTTATTCCTCATACCAACATGGGATAAGTAACTTGACTTCTAAGCCCTAGGAATTCATCCTACTGTGCTTTAGAATCCCTCTCCCCTGCCTTAATGTTTTATGGCAGTGAAATGACTCTTGATCATGTCTAATTATGTCTTTCACTGTATCTGTTTCTGATCATGTTCCAGTTGATTGGCCCTGCCACTTGGGCCCAGTACTCATTTTGAGTGGAACTATACTAAATCTTTTTTCCAGATCAATATAATAAAGGAGTGATATGCAATTATATATATATATATAATTCATATAATTATATATATAATTATAAATATATAAATTGTTAAATATATGTGGTGCTTATACCAGAGTACCTATTATATAATATACTATCAATAAATGTTATCTGTTGGGGCGCCTGGGTGGCTCAGTGGGTTAAAGCCTCTGCCTTCAGCTGAGGTCATGATTTCAGGGTCCTGGGATAGAACCACGCATTGGGCTCTCTGCTTAGCAGAGACCTGCTTCCCCCTCTCTCTCTGCCTGCCTCTCTGCCTACTTGTGATCTCTCTCTCTCTATGTCAAATAAATAAATAAAAGCTTTTTTAAAAAAATAAATATTATTTGTTATTATTTATTATTGTCATAATGGTAAGTATCCTTGGAAGGATCTGTTGAAATTTTACTTTCCCATTATTTTCATCAATTCCTCTAATGCCAACATAGCTGTAACTTGAAGCATTATCTCGCTTTCAAATGTCTCTTTCCATTTGTTTTTAAAGTCATTTGTTAAGAAAAAATAATTCAGGGATGCTGGAAGGCTCACTCAGTTAAACTTCTGCCTTTGGCTCAGGTCATGATCTTAGAGTCCTGGATTGAGTGCCACAGCATGCTCCTTGTTCAGTGAGGAGTCTGCTTTTCCCTCTGCCCGCCATTTTCCCCTGCTTGTGCCCTTTCTCTCTCTCTCTCAGTCTCTAACAAATCAACAAAATCTTAAAAAAAAAATTCAAACATTGACTTCCTGAGACAGAATAACATCCTTACTCTTGGAACCTAGTTTATTCTGAAAAGTACAGAGAATAAGAGGAATAACAAGTAATGTTCATCATCTTTTATTTTTAATTTCCTGTGTTCCAAATTTTCAAGTTTTAAATAAAATAAATATTTTCCCACCATGAGTTTTTAACCCTATATATGAATATTCAATGGTGTTTTTATCTATATATAAATTCCCTTATTAAAATTTTAGTGATCAATTTTTTATAATATAGAAGAGATAGTAGCTTAAGAGATATATAACTTATATATCATATAATTTATCCATTAAAATTATACCATGTAATAGTTTTTAGTACATTGGCAGAGTTGTGCAACTATCACCATAGTCAATTTCAGATCATCCAAAAAACAAACTCTATTCTCATTAGCACCTACTTTTCATTTCCTCCTAAATGCCCCCTCCCCCCAGCCCTAAGCAGTCACATTACTTTCTGTTTCTAGATATTTGCCTGGGCAAAACATACAAATAGATATTTCTTTCAATTGTTGTACATAAATTACCTGTTTATTTATTTATTGAGGGCTTTTATTTCTTTTTTCAACAATGTTTTATAGTTCTCAGAGTAAAGTTTTATACATTTTTTGTTAAATTTATTTCCAAGCATTTTACTCATTTTGGTTTTTTTTTAAAGATTTTATTTATTTATTTGACACAGAGAGAGAGATCACAAGTAGGCAGAGAGGCAGGCAGAGAGAAGGGGGAAGCAGGCTCCCCACTGAACAGAGAGCCTGACTCAAGGCTAGTCCCAGGACCCTGAGATCATGACCTGAGCCGAAGGCAGAGGCTTTAACCCACTGAGCCACCTAGGCGTCCCATCATTTTGATACTAATGTGAATTAAGTTGTTCCCTTAATTTTTGAATGGCTCATTGATAGAATATAGAAATACTGTTAATATTTTACACTGATCTGTACCCTACAAACTTGCTAAACATGCTACTTAGTTCTAATCATTTCTAGTGCAATTTGTATATTTTTAATGAATCATGATCATTATTGATCATTTAATGATCATGTCATTTCAAATAGAGATAGTTTTAATTCTTTCTTTCCAATCTTGATGCTTTTTATTTCATTTTTTTCCTTTTTTTCTTTTTTTTTTTTTTGATTTTTTTTTTTTTTTGACAGAGAGAAACACAGCGAGAGAGGGAACACAAGCAGAGGGAATGGTAGAGGGAGAAGCAGGCTTCCCACAGAGCAGAGAGCCCGATGCAGGGCTCGATCCCAGGCCCCTGGGATCTGACCTGGGCCGAAGGCAGACGCTTAACGACTGAGCCACCCCGGCGCCCCTTTATTTCATTTTCTTTCCTAATTTCCTTGGATAGACTCTCCAGTACAATGTTGAATAGTAGTGGCAGAAGAGGCTATCCTTGTATTGCTCTTGATCTTAGGTGGAAACTATGTAGTCTTTCATCATTACTTAATACCATACTTAAGATATTAGCTGTGAGTTTTTCCATGGATTTTCTTCACCATGCTCAGGAAGAGTTCTCCCATGCCTGGTTTGTGGTATGTTTTCATCATAATAAAATTTGTGGATTTTGTCAAACGCTTTTTTCTGAACCTATAGAAGCTCTGTTGGTAGGTGCATATATATTTATAATTCTTACAATTTTTTAACAGATGAACCACTTCTATCATAATCAAATTTCCCTCTTTATCTCTAGTAACATTTCTGTTAGTTTTTTTAAAGTCTATTTTGTCTGATATCTGTGTGGCCACTCCAGCTTTTCTATGGCTGCTGTTTGCATCATATATGTTTTTCTTTCCTTTTTATATTTCAACTTAAATATGCATGTTTGACTCTAAAGTCCATCTCCTGTAAATTGAGTACAGACTATAGATTGCTTCATGTCAGTTTTGATATAGTTGGATATGTTTGTTATTCTAGTTTTGTGTCTTATGAGACTACAGCAAAGCAGACTCAAGCAGAGCCAAGGAAAAGCAGTTGTGTACCTAAAAGTTCACTCCTGGTCCTGCCCTGCCCCACAACTGATCAGTAATGGATGATGCACATGCGAACCCATCCACAGGGTACTTTTTAGTATCCTTTAATCAAGAGTGGACTCCCTGGAATAGGGCCAGAATGTGCCAGTCCAAAATAGTCCCCTTTGGCACAAGGATTATGTGGAGCTCATTATTTGAAGAAAGCTGCTAATGTAGGAGAAGCTCTGAAAAACATTGTCCCTGTGTATGGAAATTTTACATTTATAAAGGAAATTTTCATTTATAAAAGTGTTTCTCTTTTCTGTACCAAAGAGGAGGAGGACTTAACGACTCTCATGAATTGAAAAGCAGACTTAAATTTGTATAACAAACTGTCACCAGCTAAACCCCAAGACTTGATCTTTACTGCTTACCTTCTTGTACCCACCAAATTTTGTCCCACATTTTTCCTTAAGCTCTTCTTTCCACCTTGACTCTTCACTGAGGCAAAGGACTCTATGGGCATAACATCCCATTTTGGAAACCAAAACCACCCCTCAAGCAATAACGACTCCCAGGAGGAAGAGCTCTGGTGATCCAGACCACGGAGACCAATTTGAACTAAATCCTTAACTCATGCCTTCTCAGTTGGAGCATGGAGTGATCACTGGGATGACCATTACATTTACCTCATTATAATATTAAATTATCTGCCCAAGGAGGAGCACAAGCCTCATTTATGAAACACACAATGTATGTACAATGTATGTACAGGCATGTTCCCTTAAGGTGCATGAGTGGCCTTATGCATACAATGACAAAGCTTCCCTATCTAAAGATTCATCCTAACATTGAATAAAAGGAACCCATTCACACTTGCTCAGAGAGTCTTGTCTTTGGAAGTTATCACTCATAATCTCCTTATTTTCTGCAAATAGTTTCCCCTGTGAGAAAACTAACCTGGTTTAGTTTCTACCTCTGATTCACCAAGGAGCAAACTCATGTTGCTTCAGTTACAAAACCTAACTAAAAATTTCTGGTTTACCACATATTTCTTGATTATCTTCCCATAACTTACCTCCTCCACTCCTAACAGAAGTCCAAAATTCCTTTTCCTTCATCTGGTTGGCTTAAGACGGTTTGTGAGCCCCCTATATCTGGATGCCTCACGGAGCTACATTTTTCTTTGACAATCCGTGTTTGTGCAAACAAGAGCAAGCCTTATCCAATTAGGCCAAGAGGACCTGATGCTTGCTCGCAGGTACACGAGAGAAAATGCTTTGGGGTGAGCTGCTATCAATCAGCATTCAGGCACCCTAAATTCTGTCCACAGGTCTAGGACTTGTGGGAGATAGACCAACTTTCAGTGGGGACCTCCATGGGACTCACAGCAATGCCAGCTTCCACCCCACACCATAATACACTGCCATCTTCCTCTAAAGCCAGACCTCATCAAACAACTTAGCCTTACCAATCAATACAGGGCTGGGAAGGCCACTGATGAGAGACACCTGGAAGACATGACTCCCACAGAGGTGCTGAATATCACACAAACACAGGGGTTTGACTCACATGGTTTTCTTTCTCCGCAACAGGAGCACTGTGGGGCACCCTTAGCTCTAAGAAGATGGCCTGTTGGGCTCTAGCAATACCTGCTGCCGAGAGGCTTAGAAACACACAGGCTGAGAGGTCTTGGAAAACTGAGGGCAGGATGTACCCAGAAGCAAAGTGTGCATGCTATAGCCACTCTAACCCAGCACTAAGCACCCTGGATGTGTACTTGGGTCTGCCATGAGCACTTGTGGGGCACAGTTGAGGACCACAGGGTCTATCCTGCTCCAACACAAGGAGCCAATCCCCCTGTCACCAGGTGATCTTGGAAGCCATCCTGAGCCTGACCAGGGCTAGGTAGGACAGGGGAGACCAGGGAGCCACAGTCACCAGACAGCCTTCTTGTCCCATAAGAAAAGCAAGGCCATCTGGGTCTGACAGTACTAAATATTCACACCTCATCATCAAAGCAGCAGCATGAGAAACAGTGCTCCAGGAAGACAATAGGGTGGGCCAATGGCAGGCCCTGTGCAAATGAAAAAAGGGATTGGTTGGCAGGAGCTAACTGCATTTATGACAGCTACTATGACTCAAGCTCCCAGTCCAGGAATTGTAGAGAGATTGAGAGACCTCAGTGGGAAATTCTGGGGGACTTCCGCAATACACAGTTCCATCCCTTTCCCAAACCTAGCTATCTGTTTTCCTGAACCTAGTCTCACAGAAACTCCTTAGCCTGTCTATCTTGAACATACCAAAAGTTTGCTGATGAGAGGCACCTAGCAGAAATGACTCCCAGGAGGCCTTGAGACTCACCCATGTGAGCCTCCAGGGTCTGCCCAAATGACCTTTACTTCTCCACATCACAGGTACAGCACAAGGACCCAACAGCTTCAGCAAAGTGGACTGCCAAGCTGGGTACCCCCAGTACACACAGGCTTAGAGGTCCACAGAGGGGCCTGATGGCAAGGGGTAGCCAGAGCAAAGTGTGCTGGCGTGGGTATTCCAGAGCCACAGTGGGATCTCTGGGCTTGGCTCCTACCTCAGGTGCATCTAGTGATTGTCTGGGATGTAGGTGGGAACTTGAGGGGTACACATGGGTCCAAAAGGGCCCTTTCTACTCCCAAGCATGGTGGCTCACTCTTCTGACACCAGATTTCCTGGGATCTTAGAATCCATTCTAGGCCTAACTGGGGCTATCTCAAATGTGAGAACCTGGGAATCATGATTGCCTGGTAGGCCTCTAGTCCAGCCAGGACAATAAGTCCATATGGGTCTGACCATAACCACCATTCTAATCTCTTTTCTGGTGGATTAGTGTGGGGAAAGGCTACCTTGGGAAAGATGTGTGGTGGGCAAAAGTAGGCTCTAGCTAACAGCTGGTGTGGGCCTGAAGTCTGGGGCAGGTGCGTAAAGCAGAGTGCAATACAAGATCCATTGTGACTCAGCATCCAGGCATCCAAGGACCAGTTCCTGGGTCCAGGGATTGTGAAGATGGATACGTTCCCCGCTGGGGACTTGCATGGTACTCACAGGAATGTCCACCTACCCTCTCTCTAAAAATGAGTTACCAGTTACCTGAAGCCAGGTCTCATGGTAACTGCTTAGCCTTGCCACCCCTGGCTGGCAGAGAAGTTCAGTGATGAGAGACCCCGAGGGGACCTGATTCCCACAGGTGTGCTTTGCATTCTCACTCAAATGCCCTGACCTTCTTGTCTTTGGAAGTGCAGTGTGGGACACCCCTAGCTACAAGAGGATGGACTGACGGGCCAGGGTTATCCTATTCACACAGGTCTAGAGGTCTGAAGAATCTGAGGACAGGAGATTGGTGAAAAGCAAGCATGTATGAGCTAGCCTCTTTAAACCCAAAGGCAAGCTCCCTAAGATGGATTGGTTCCAAGTTCAGGGCTGTGTCAGGATAATTAGGGTGGTGACAAGCAGGAACTTGTAGGCTAAAAAAGGGGCTCCCAGGGTTCCTCTGGCTCCAAAACAGAGTGGTTAGTTTCCTTGGCAGCATATCACTCAGGATATCTGAACAGAACTTATGGGATCATGGAAGCCATTGCAAGCCTGACCATTGTTAGGTAGGATGGGAGATACCTGGAAATCATGATTGCTGGACAGGCCCTTATGCACTGTGATAGTAACCACCATTCAAACCTCCTCATCAGTGCTGCTGTGCAGAGAACCACTGCTCTAGGAAGAAGGCCAGGTGGGCCAGTGCAGCCCCTGTCCACCAAGTCAAGAAGGCTATACCTGTCCCAATGTGTGCAAAATCCATAATCACACACTATGAGACCAGTTTCCCAGTCTGGATTGTAGGCATAGTCCAGGATTATAGTGGGGACTTCTGGGGGACACATAGTGATTCCAAACTGCCCCTTGATCCCAAACAGCATTTCCTATTCACCTGAAGCCAGGTTCCACAAGATACACTGAGCTGTTCCATCCTGAGCCTGGCAGGGAAGTTCACTGGTGAGAGAAACATGGGAGACCTGACTTCCAGAGAGGCACTGATTAACTCTCAGTGCAGGAACACAGGGACATAAGGGGTCTGACTCAAAGACCTTCCTCTCTCCACATCAGGAGTACAGTGTGGGGTAACCCTAGCACAGAGACATGGCCTGCTAGGCTTAGTGGGGGGGTGCCAATTCACACATGCTTAGAGGTCTAGAAAACCTGAGGGCATGGGATAGCTGGAGAACAAACTGTACATGGGGCAGGCACTCTGCTCTGTCAACCAAGCACCATGGGGTTCGTTTCTTGGGCTGCACTATGCAGGGAGAGTTGGGCCAACGAGGGGACTTGGGGACATTGGGTGCTCTACTAGGGTCTATCCAGTTCTGAAAGAGTGGATGCTTCTCCTTCCATCAGGCCTTGCAGGGTCTCAGACCAGATCTGGGGAGATCATGGGAGCCATTCTGGGCTGAGCATTGCTACATGGGATGGGAGATACCTGGGAATAATGATTTCCAGACAGGCCCCTTGACCCATAAGGACAATGGGGTCTGGCAGTAACCATCATTCAAACCTGTCATCAAGGCAGCAGTGCAGGGAAATGCTGCTCCAGGGGGAATCTGCGTGGGCTGGAGCAGACCCTCCCCAACGGGCCAAGAGGCCTGATGCCTGCTGGCAAGTGGGAGGAGCACATATGCAAGTCCCTGGGACTCAGCATTCAGGCACCCTGGGATGGTTCTTTCAGATGGGGACTAGTGAGATTGACCGGCTTCTGATGGGGACTTTTGAGGACTCACAGCAAAGCCAAATTCCATCTCACTCCAAAAAGTGTTTCCTGTCCCCTTGATGCCAGTTCTCACACATACCCCTGACCCTTGCCATCCTGGGCACAGCCCAGAAGTCTGCTGATGAGAGACATCTTGAAGAGATGAATAAATAGAATAGAAAAATCTTTGGGAAAAAAAAGCCAGTAAATAAATAACATTCCTGGTCAAGGGTAGATTAATCACACTGTTGTTCCACGCAAGGGCTGACAAAAAGAATAAAGTCCAAATTTAGCTGAGGTTCACCTTTATATTTAGTGAGGTTCACCAAGTTGGTCCTTGGGAGAAGGCTTAGCCACCGAAGGGCTGTGTCCAGATGTCAGTGCTAAAGTAAAAGTCCCCCATAGCTAGAGGACTTTGATAGGGAACAAAGGTGCTGGCTCCGACCAGGAGGATGGTCTTCCTCAAAGGGCCACACTGCACAGCTTTCACCCCTGCCAGTAAGGGAGTCTCCCCAAGGTCTTCTGAGAGCTCTTTGCCATCAGCAAAGAGTCGCCTCACCCAGACCAAACACTCTCACACAGTCCTCACAAACTCTCTGTATTTATAGTCTAAATGTCCCCTTGCTGTGCACAGTTGCTTCTTCATGTTTGCATTGGTAAGTGCCGACAGGCCCCTCAGCCTAAAAGCTACTGAGTTCTAAACAGAACAGATGAAATAATGACATCCTGAAACAAAACACTTCACTAAAAAAAAAAAAAAAAAAAGCCAACCACTTCACTATTTTATCAAACCTTTTTCCTTCGTCTTTGTCATAACCAAGTGGATTAAAACAATTTCACCTAAGTTATAAACTAGTGGATTTGAAATCCTACCAGACCAATACGTGATAGTACCCACCTCCGCTCAAACCCCCTACTATCAGTATGGCAGTGTGGAGAGAGGCCACTCCAGAAAGACTGCTGGGGAGGCTAGGGCAGTCCCAATGTTTGCAGGCAGCTGCAATGTGGCAAACTAGGAGTCCTCCAGCCACTGCGACACAGCATTCAGGCACCCTGGATCCCACCCAGGATCTGGGATTGATGAGGATGCACAAGGTTTCTGGTGGGGACTCCTCACTGTCTCACAACAATGCCAAATTCTGTTCTGCTCCAAAACAGTGTTTGCTGTTTTCTTGAAGCTAAAGCTCATGAAAATCCTGGAGCCTGGCCACCTTGGGCACGATCAGAAAGTACATGGGAAAAAAAAAAGTGCATGGATGAGAGACACTTAGGGGACGTGATGCCCAGAAAAGCACTGAGAAGCCCCCAGGCACAGGGCCAGGAGGGTCTGACTCAGATGATCTTCCCCTTTCCACATCAAGGGTGTAGTGTAGACACCCCTAGCTCCAGGAAAATGGCCTGAGGTAGCTCCTGTTCACACAGCTTAGAGGGGCTGGAAACCTGAGGGTAGGAGGTTTCCAGGAGCAAAATGCACATGTGCAGGCTGCTCTGAGCCTGCAGACAAGCCTCCCTGGAAACAGTCCATGGGTCAAGGCCCCAATAAAATGAGTCAGGGCAACAGCTTGGGACTTGGGAACCGGACTGCCCATTTCTTTCAGTTCCAAAACAAAATAGCCAATTTGCCTGACACCAGATCTTGTGGAAACTTGGAAAGTACCCCGCTCCATCTTGGAAGTCATTTAGGGCCTGACCATTGCTAAGTTGGATGAGAGATAACTGGCAATCATGATTTTCAGATGGGTTTTTAGTCCCATAAGGATAGTAATCACCATTCAAGCCTTCTCATTAATGCAACAATGTGGAGAAATGCTGCTCTAGGGAGATGGCTGGGGGAATAAGGGCGGGTCCTATTTGAGAGGCCATGAGGGCTCATGCCTGCTGGCAGGCTCAGAAGGCAAACTGTCCTTGCTTGAGCCACTGGGACTCAGCAGCTAAGTACCTATGGATAGGTCCCTGGGTCTGGGAATCGCAAGGATATGTGAAAGTTCCAGTGGTGATTTGGAGGACTCACTTTGATGCCAAATTACACCCTGTTCTAAAAATAGTTTCCAGCTCCCCTGAGGCCAGATGTCACAAGAACCTCTAATCCTTGTCATCTAAGGTAGAACCAAGAAGTTCACTAATGAGAGCACCTGGGAGACATGACTCCCACAGAGGCACTGAGTATTCCTCAGCCACAGGGCCACAAGGGGTCTCACTCAAAAGACCTTCCCTTCTCCAAATCAGGAACACAGTGCCAGGACCCCCATCCAGGAAGATGGCCTGCTAGGTTGAGGTGCCACCTGTTCATACAGGCCTAGAGGTCCCGGAAAACTGAGGGAAGGTGGTGCCAGAGAGCAAAGTGTGCATGTACCAGCCACTCTGACCTGGCTGCTAGGCCTCCTGGAACTAGTTCCTGGGTCAGGGCCACATAAGAATACTCAGGGCAATAGGTAAGGTCATGTGAGGGACACACAAAACACCTCTACAGATACCTACACAGTGAAAAAAAAAAGATGTTTTTAAAATGATGAAATGATTATCAAGTGATTAAGCTTATTCTCATTCAGTGAAACAGACTGATATGCTGTATCTCCTGATTTGATGCAATTGGAAGACTACAAATCAATTCTGTAGTATTCCTACCAAAAATGTTAATCTGTATCATAGATGAATCCAGATTTTGGAATAATTTAACAACATTAAAGATATGCCAATGCATAGGCCACATGCACTGTTCCACTCTCAGGATGGAATGAGGTGTTTTGGAGCAATGACCAGTTAAAATGCTGACAATAAATAAATCTTACAAGTGGAAAAAAATGTCTCAGTGAAATAAGATTAGTTGTGTGTTCTGCTTCCAAAACCAGAATTAAAATTAAGAGAGGGAAAGACACGAGGTCAGAAAGCTGAAAAATAGAGCAAATTTAAGAAACCCACCTAGAAAATAAGTGAGTATGGTTACTGATACACAGAGTTGATTAGAATCAAATATATGATGAACTACCTAAGTCTCTGAGAGTTTTCTTGCCTAAAGAATCCATCAGCTGGGACTAAAAGAGAATGTGACTATGTAAGATCAAAGAGCCGGGGCACCTGGGTGGCTCAGTGGGTTAAAGCCTCTGCCTTCAGCTCAGGTCATGATCTCAGGGTCCTGGGATCGAGCCCCGCATCAGGTTCTCTGCTTGGCAGGGAGCCTGCTTCCCCCCCCCC
>CM053606.1:93245702-93263957 GCA_028646535.1 Procyon lotor | reverse complement strand
AGGAAGGAAGGAAGGAAGGAAGGAAGGAAGGAAGGAAGGAAGGAAGGAAGGGGGGAGGGAGGGAGGGAGGGAAGGAAGGACGGAAGGAGGGAGGGAGGGAGGGAAGGAAGGAGTAGGATAGAATAGAATTACAATTCAAGTACAATGACAAGGGCAGTTGAAAGTTAAAGGGGGGGCGCCTGGGTGGCTCAGTTGGTTAAGCGACTGCCTTTGGCTCAGGTCATGATCCCGGAGTCCCTGGATTGAGTCTCATATTGGGCTCCCAGCTCTGCGGGGAGTCTGCTTCTCCCTCTGACCTTCTCCCCCTCTCATGTTCCCTCTTTGTCTCTCTCTCTCTCAAATAAATAAATAAAATCTTAAAAAAAAAAAAAAGAAAGAAAGTTAAAGGGTGGTTAAAGATATGCCATGCAGCACTTAGAATGAAAGAAAACGTAGGAGTGGCCATATTAACATATAATACAGTATTATGTCAGGGAAAAAGAAAATTAGTAGAGGCAAAAAAGGATATGACATATGGCTTGTTATGGGTTGAATTATGGCCCCCCTCAAAAAGATAGAATCAAATACTCATGCTTGGTATCTGTGAATGTGACCTTATTTGGAAATAAGATCTTTGCAAGTATAATTGACTTAGGAAATGTGTTTCTGGGGTGCCTGATTACCTTTGGCTCAGGTCATGATCCCAGGGTCCTGAGATTAAGCCCTGTGTCAGGCTTCCTGCTCAGCGGGAAGTCTGCTTCTCCTGCTCCCTCTGCCCTACCCCACCCTTGCTTTCACTCTCTTAAATAAATAAATAAATCTAAAAAAGAGAGGGAGAGAGATGGTGTTTCTGAATTAAGAAGGATTTAATCCAATGTAACTGGTATCCCTATAAGAACAGAGAAATGTAGAAACAGACAGACACACATGGGGAATACCAAGTGACAGCAGAGGCAGACATCATAGTGTTGAATGTACAACACAAGGAACTCCAGCCACTGGCAACTGCTTGAGAGACAGAAGGAAAGCAGAGAAAGATTCTTTCTGACAGCCTTCAGAGGTAGCATGGCCATGCCACCAATTTGATTTTGGACTCAGAACCCTCAGGACTTTGAAGCCACTAGTTTGTGGGAGTTTGTTATGCCCACTAGGAAACTAATATACTGATAAAATATTCAATACATGGATCCAGAATATATATGCACCAAACAATGGAGCCTCAAATTCCTGAAGCAAAAACCCACAGAGTCCTCCATCTATAATTTTGTTCATTTCAAGAATGTTATAAGCATTGATTCATACAGTATATAACTTTCTCTTGCACCCACCATTCATCAACTGGGTCTATCTTGTCATTCAGATCTGACCTAGTCACTTCTTAACACTGCAGCAGTGAATGTGGGCTGCTCCTAACATTCATACTCTTCTTCAGTCACACAACTGATTTTATTTTGGAGTAGCATAATTCCCTTTTGAAAATCCAGAGTGAAAAAAAAAAGAAAAAAGAAAATCCAGCGTGAAGGCTCTATTGTTTGATAGAAGCACACCAAATAATAATTCCATATGTTTATCTGGAAACATAAGATATTGCAAATAAACAACTATAAAATTTTCTGTGGATTAAAATATTCTTTGACTAGGGGAACCTAGGTGGCTCAGTGGGTTAAGCCCCTGCCTTCAGCTCAGGTCATGATCTCAGGGTCCTGTGATCCAGACCTGCATCTGGCTCTCTGCTCAGCAGGGAGCCTGCTTCCCCCTCCTCTCTCTGCCCGCCTCTCTGCCTACTTGTGATCTCTCTCTCTTTCAAATAAATAAATAAAATCTTTTAAAAAATTATTTGATTAACCTAGCTGCTAAATGGGCTATTCTGAAGCCCACATTTAGGCATGTTATCTGAAACTAATAGCCCCCCAAAAGAATATGTATGCATTTAAATTTTAAATCTTTAATTTTTGAGGTTCTTCCCTAAATTGTAAGTTCCAAGAAGTATTGCCGAATCTAAAGAGTATAGAATAGTAGCTGACACATGAGTGCTCAAATTAATATTTGATGAATACATGAATGAAAACAAGAATGGATTGCATTAATAATTTTTTAAAGATTTTATTTATTTATTTGACAGAGAGTGAGATCACAAGTAGGCAGAGAGGCAGGCAGAGAGAGGGGGGAAGCAGGCTCCCTGCCAAGCAGAGAGTCGGATGTGGGGCTCGATCCCAGGACCCTGAGATCATGACCTGAGCCGAAGGCAGAGGCTTTAACCCACTGAGACACTCAGGCGCCCCAAGGATTGCATTAATAATTTTTAAGTGTAATACTATTCTTCAGTAACATACTTGATATGATTCAGATTTATTTTCTTTTACTTACTAAGTGTAATAGGTTCAGAAAGCTCTTAAATTAGACTGCCTTTGATCAGAATGTGTTGTTAAATATAATCAGTAGTAGTGTTTTTTTTAAGATATTATTTATTTATTTAACAGAGAGAGAGAGAGATCACAAGCAGGCAGAGAGGCAGGCAGAGAGAGAGGAGGAAGCAGGCTCCCCGCCGAACAGAGAGCCCAATGCAGAGCTTGATCCCAGGACCCTGAGATTATGACTTGAGCTGAAGGCAGAGGTTTTAACCCAATGAACCACCCAGGTGCCCCCATTTGTTGGCATCTTATCTGTTGATGCCTTCCACTGGGTCAGGGGGGAGATCTTAGGCCCATGGGAAAGAGAGCCTGTCCTCTGGCCTCTCAGTGTCATTAGGGTTCTGCAAAGACACACTTGTAGGTACCATGGGCTGATATATCATCCAGGAAAGAAGTGGGCCTCCTTCTGTTGGGTGGTGTCCTAAGCCCTCTGCACTGGGCTACTCTGGATCCCTGAGAACCAGACCAATCTGCTTCTTTCTTTCTACTCTAGAGTCCTCTAGTGACTGCATTTGTGTTGCTTCCAGAGTTTATAGTTGAACTTGTGGACATGAGCAGGGATGAGTCAACACTCAATTTTCTGGACCAGAAGACCTGGAATTCAGTTTCAAACAGTTAGAAATTAAAATTGAATATGGCCATGCTATGAGAGATGTCAAAATTGCTGCTAGGAAGATAAGACATTATAGTTGTGATATCTGTGAAACCAAAAATGCAAATTTTGGAAACTATCTGCATAGAGGTGGTACTGAAGTCATGCTTCCCTCAAAGATATTAGTCACTAAAGAAAAGATGGGACACAGTACCAGAAAGATGACACAACAGTGAGCAACTCATAGTATATATTACCATGATTTTAAGCATATTTATTATATACATTAAATGTGTAATAGTTCATATAATAAAAAATCTTACAAAGATCATGGGGAGCATAAGGGAAGTGGGCATATTTTTCTTATATAACCACCTATATTGCCTTTATCAAATGCATATCAAGGAAGAGAGAGGCTGCTTCCCACCTCCATTAGGATCTCTGACTAGACCAGGACTATATACTATAAGAAAACAGAAGAAAATCTTGGTCTACCCAATGAAGCAAATTTAAACTGTTAAGTCAATCCTATGTATTTCTTTCCGAGTTTAGTAATTCCTTCTCTGTCTCCTTGAGTGGGAAAGGTTTTTATCTAGAAAGCCACAGTTACAAAGGAAAGAATAAGAACTAAGCACATTTCTAAATGCATATGGCACTCCTCTGTCCAGCAGCTCACACTCACCACTAAACAGACTAAAAGATACGGCATGATGTCAGCTGACATTCACAGACACTGCTTTCTCATGTGCCCCCATGAGAAATTAAAAACATTTATGGGGTACAGCCATGGTCTGGTTCCTATCACTGATTTCTGCTTGATTATTACAGTCTGAACCTTGGAATTTCCTTCTATAACAACCTTCTGGTTCATGATTTCACCCAGTCCTTATCTGTTATGGGAAGTTAGACAAAAGTATTGGGCTCACAATAGCTGCAGACACATCTTCTGGAGCTCCCTTTCAGTGTCCCAGAACTTCAAGAGCTGTGTGGAAATTTCCAGACACGGAATCTTTTCCACTATTACTTAAAAGAACCCAAAACATTCACTGTCCAGAAGGCTATATACAATGAAATACGTCATTTCTACACATGTCCGATCACTTGTGTCTGGCTATCATATACATATCTAATAAATCAGATTGTGACAAGAAATAATTGTTATTGTAGAATACTTCTAGCTGCTGCACGTTAAAATATGCTTGATCATTTATGTTTGGCAAAGATTTTTGCTTTGAGTTTCTAACAAGTAAATTCATTTTCCTCTTTTCTCTCTAACCATTTCTAAATCTAGGGTGGGGGGAGGGGGTGGGGGGAGGGGGTGGGGGGAGGGGGTGGTATGTGGATACCAGCACCCACCACACTGTAGTACCGCTGTTCCCGAGGATGTTCTTTATAGGGAATGGAGGCAGGTGGAGAGGAGAAGGGAATAGAGAAAGGGGTTTAGGAGATGCTTTCCCTTCTCTCCTGAGCCTTCTCTCTGTACCTGCTCTCCTTTCTCTCTGTACCTGCAGTTGTGTAGCAGTCAATATCACAGCTGACCTGTCTAAACACTCTCCCTCAAGTGTTCACTTCACACAAGGAAATCATTAAAGCAAGACCCACGAGAGCATTTGTTTTGAAAACAAAATGACAGAGCTCACCACTCTGGCCAAAAGCCCCTTAGACACTGAGCTCTTTATTTACCTGTTGCTCTGACTAACTGAGAGGCGGGGCTCTGCCCACTTTACGATAACATGACTAACGGGGCGTCCTGCCTGGACTTGAAGCCTCATACCTGTTTTCCTCGCTCCACATACTTGTGTGCCCCCCGCCCCGCCCGCACGCCAGGCCTCTGCTAGACGGTCTGCGGAGGCAGGATGCCCACTGGGCGAGCAGAGGAAACAAAGCCTGCTCAGAGAGGACCGCCGCCCCAGGCCGCCTAATTACAAGTCCCTGCACTGCCTGACGTTCCTCAGCTGACAAGCCCGGACTGTGCCGAGACCTTCAAGTGAACCGCGCGCAAAGGCTCGTGTCACAAGGCTCACACCCCGGGAGAGCCGGGCCCAGTCCTCAGTGCCCCCGCCCTGAGCCTGGCAAGCTGGGGGCCAGAGGAGGGTGGGCACAAGGAGGACAGAGCACATTGTTCCTCCAGAGGATCACGCTTTTGGTCAGGATTTATTTAGCTCTGGTAGAATCCTTGGAAAGGGTTCAGAGCATGCATTTTAATTCTCCCTCATTAACAGGCAAGTGCAGATAGGAACCCTCCTAGGAGTTCTTTACATACTGAAATTTACTCCAGCAATTTGCTCTTGCCTTTTTGCTTCTGTATCAGCCGTGTAGACATTTATACACATCAGACACTCACACAATTTGGAATAGACAGTTAAAACAAAATTCTCTGTTAAGATATGTAGACCACCCAAATCATATTTGTCCCATTTTTGGTACTTTGGAACATCATGAAAACTAGCAGATATAAACATGAGAGTGGTTAGTTAACTAGGTCCCTTCCCACATTTATTACCTAAATTCTGTATATAATATCTCCATAAACAAGTTGGCTTTAGTATAAGATATAGATATTATTTTAAATATCTTTAAAAAATTTTTTTGGATCCTCATAGAATTCCTTTTGAGGTATGTGACAAAGAACAAGTATTATCTCCAGAAACTGAAGCTTAAAGAGATTACACTTATGTGTCCCAAAATACTTCATATATGCCTAGTGAGGGTAGGGATAAAACATCCTCATGATTAGGGCATTTCAAAATTCTAATACAACATAGAGATTATGTTGGTGGCCCTGGCCACCATGGTTCAGTGGAGAAATCAACATTGATATGAAAAGGCTCTGTTGCAGGATATTTGACCTAGAAATGATGTGGAACATTCAAACTTCACTAGAGTACTACCTGCATCCCTTCCTCCAACCTCTCCCCATACCTCCCTCAATCCTATAACCAGAGCCCTCACATTGCTTTCTGTACATACAGGGCCACCCCTGCATTACTCTTCCTTCCTATGAACAACAGTCGCTCTGCACCTGGCCCTCTCACCCTTAAAGTCACTGCCACCAACAGAGCCTCATTGTAGGACTCTACCCCCTCCATCTTCCTACCTGACTGCTCCCAAGATCTAGTTCTGTTAATGGCTGGAGAGTTGCCTGGCTTCCAGAACTTCTATCTAGTTCCCTACCTCCTTTCTCATTCTCCTAATCACTGCTGGCTTTGGAGCTCAGAGAGCTATGGACTCACAAGAATCTGAGTCACTGGACTATAGCTGGGAATATAGCCTTGTTATACTGTGGGTTAAATAGGATTGTATGGGCTACTCTGACAATACAACCACAATCAACAGTATCATTTCTATGAGAAAATAAATTCTGACTTTGAAACAACCAACTCATCAAATAACTTTGAGATCACAATGTATTTGTAAACTGCAAAATCCCTGTGATTAAAACTGAATAAATATCTTGTCTCAGCAAAGTTGACTGCTTTTTAAATTACTTGTTGAAAAAAAAAGGTCCTGCCCTGAAGAAGCTGGATGTTATGGGCATATTTTCCTTGCTAATTCTTATGTTAGCTGTTTTTGTGTGAAATGGAATCTCTATAACTCTGTTTCCCTCCTTGCTTTTGGGCTGAAAAATCAAATCAATTGGTTAGTGCTGATTTGAAAACCCTATGAGGAACCAATTTAACTACTGAGCAGGTTAAGCATTATTTTCTGTATATTTACTGGGCAAGAATAGTGAAGATAAGCTTAAATATGTCTGGAAATATTAAGCCCCCTTACTGGGTAATTCAATAACAACAACAACAAAAAGAGCTGGACTTGAATATTCATCTGAAGATCTTGCCCTGCAAATCCTACAAATTAACATCCATTAAGTAACCACATATGACATCATCCCAAGATCTGTTGGACCTCACAAAGTTTCTACCTAACTACAGAAAAGAAAAATGGCTACAGGAGCCAGGGAAAAATAATGGGTAAAATGACATTGTGCCATGTGCACATTTTTCTACTAGACTAAAACCCACTTATTCACATAGGACTGTGGGAGGAAGCATTTTGGAAATTTGAATTGAACTGATTATGAATCCATTCCATTTGAACAAATTTTATTAGTGTTTCCTAAAGGCAGCTGATTCTTATAAGCATAAATCTACTACAAAGCCTAAGGAAAATAATTTTATTCAGGAAAAAAAACAACAACATGTGACCCCAATCTCCTCACTCTTAAGATATCAAATGTGAAGAGAATGCAAGTTAGTGTTTAGAAACTTACTGGAGGTTGTTTCTTTTCCCTCCTCTGCATTAAGGGAAAATGTGTTAAGCTGACACTAATGTCAATAGTGTACCCATAGTGCTGATGCATTGCTCTGTACCAACAACTTCAATCTACCACTCATTTAAAAATCCAGTGACATTTTGACCAAAATGCTCCCATTCCCCATCTCAGTAGGATCCTATGGAATCAAAGTAAAGTGTTACTACAGGAAGGAGGCCCACAGTGTTCTCAATCATCTGTGAATTTCTTTCTAACATGAAGTTTAATTTTAGTGTTACTATTTAGAAAATAATTTTTAAGCAACATATGGACACAGCTGTTTCTGTTTGGTATAGTTTTGAACTTGAAGTGAATTACATCTTCCTTTAAAAGGGGCAACTTTCTACTCCTTTGTTAAAGCAGAAGTCAAATAATTACAAATTGATAATAAACATGTCTAGAACTCCTTCTCCAACCTAAAAACCAAAAGATACTGTCCATGACCTCTGCTCTTATTTGGTCTTCCATTTTTTGGAGAGAACTTTCATCTGCTCCAAAGTATGGACTTAATGCATAAACATCGTTGAGGTTTTAACACTCGTCATTTGGTTTGATAAACAAGAAGGGAAAAAAAATGAAAATGCTCCCAAAATTGAGTGGCTCAGTCTTTAGCCAGAAAAATTTCCTATAAGGCAATCTACTGAATGTATAACATTAAAAATGAAAGTGAATATATTAAAATACGTTGTTTAGGGTGCTGGATGTGGAAATTTTGATCTGTTTTATACCTTTAAAAGATCATGATATATACTGACCTTTAAATACATGGCAAAGCTGTCCAACTGAACTTCTTGCAATGAGGGGGATGTTCTCTAGTCAGCGCTGACCAGTATGGTAGCCATTAGCCACACATGGCCATTGGACACATAAATTGCATCTAGTCTCACTGAGGAACTAAATTTCAATTTAATTCCATTTTAATTTATTTAAAACTAAACAAGCAACTATGGTTAGCTAGCCACTGTATTGAAGAGTTCATCTATGTAGTATAATGGGGCAACAAAAGGGATCAATAATCTGTATGACTCGAGTGTGATGAAACAATATATAGAAGAAACAAGAAACAGGAGTTATGGGTAGAAATGAGGGTATGGACAGAATAAAATCAAATTAACAAATACTTCTTGACACTTAAGCCAGATGATAATTGAAGGTGCCTTGTAGTAGACAGAGCCTGCCCTGAAACACAACACATGTGATGGTGTTTTAACCATGTACAGCTTAATTAGTAGACCAAAGACAATGAAAAGTAGATCACAAACAAGGTAATGTCTTACAATTTTCCAGACAGAATAAGTGTGTGGGAAGAAAATAAGGAACACTTGGGGTTAAAAATAAATCCCATGTGGTGGATACATGCCATCATACATTTGTCCAAAACCTACAGAATGTACAACAGTAAGAGTGAACCCTAACATAAACTATGGGCTTGGGGTAAATATGATATTTCCGTGTAGGTTCATGGATTATAACAAATTTATACTCCGTGGGATATTGATCATGGTGGAAACTGTGTTCATAGTGTGTGCAGGAGGTACATGGGAAATCCCTGCATCTTCCTCTCAATTTTGATGTGAACCTAAGAATAGTCTAAAAAATAAAGTCTAAAAAATTTCAGAAGGATTAAGGAGGTGATCAACTCTCTTCAGGTGTAGTGTGAGGGTTTCCATACAATAGAACAAAGCAGAGTGAGCCCAGGTGCAGAGAGGAGGGGTCAAAGGAGTCAGGCTGACACAGGTGGGCTAGAAGGTGGGAAGGATAGGTGGGCCAGGCAGTGCAGGACCTGGAACACCATGCTAAGGAGTTGGGCATTTCTCCTGTAGCCATATGAAAGGCATCAAGGTCAGTATTTTGGAAAATATACATCTACTATAATGGCTACTGATGGATTTATCAAAAGTGACATTATGTTTTTCATGATAATAGAAACAGCTTGGCTATCTGAAGAACAGATTTGTTATTTCTCATTTATCAAGTTAATTTAAGTCATGATATGCTTTGATAAAAGAAACATTCCTTAATTTTTAAAGTCTGTGCAATCCTCTTAAGGCTTCTCATTTTTTATCCCCTGTAGTCTTCCTTGCCTTACACATTCCTTCTGTCACTACTTTCTCCACCTATATAAACTGATGTCCTTTTTAAAAACTGGCTTGAATGCAATAATAACTAAAGTTGCATGGCTAAAGCTGGGCAACGTGGACAGCATCCTCTTTTGGATAGAAGCATCTGGGTGAAGAAAAGAAGGGTCCACATTCATGAAGCGGGGTGGTAGATGCTAGCCTGACATTGACAGTGACAGGAGGACACAACAATATAATCGTCAAGAAGATATCCTCCCCTTGAGGAAAAAAACAAACAAACAAAAAACAACCAGCAGCTTGCCCAAGGACATAGAGCTCATTAGTAGCAAAGATAGAACTAGAATTCAGATTAATTGGATAGATTCCACTGTCAACTTCAGCAAAGGGTATAGGCTCTATTTACTATTGCTGCCTTCTAGGATGAGTACAATATGACCTAAAAATAATGCTATTAGCACACTTGCACTCCCATTCCCCAGAAGAGTGTCACAAGGATCCATCCAAGACAGTGCCACCTGATGGCCCTCTCAGGGCCTCTGATTTCTAATGAGACAGGCGTGTGTATACACATACAGTCTGCTGAACCTCAAATAGATGTCCATGAAAGGTGACTCTTTTTTTTATTCGGATACAATCTGAAATGAAAAAAAAAAATCATCGAAATCCATGGGGGAACACATTTTGGCCCTTTTCAATAGAAACCCCTTGAATTTCCATGTTTTCATACCCTTACATTCTCCCCCAGAAGTGTAATGTGAGGCTCACTCAGCCCACAGGCTCAGCTCCCAGTCCTTCTCCTCAGGGTGAGGCAGCCAACAGGGCTATTTTGAGCTGTACTCAGACCTAGAAGACATTTATCTGGAAGGGCAGGCCATCCACCCCCACCAGGAGCACAGGCAAAGGTACAGCCTGCAGCAAGCGCAGCCGCGGTGACCATGTGCTCAGGAATGCAGACACCTGCAAGAGCAGGAACAGAGAATAACAGTCACCTGTCCAGCCTGATCCACCCAGGTGGAAAGGGTGTGTGTGGGCATGACTGTGAGCTTGGCTTTGGCCTATGGGACAGTAGGAAGGAAGCCGGCACCTGCAGGGTGGAATGCAGCCTTCTCCTCCCCAGCAAGGCTAGGTCCTCTGACAAAGGGCTCTCTCCTCTGTGACCCTCCTTTTTCACTGCGATTGAATGTGTTCCCAGGACGATCCTGCTGTTTGCTTGCACGTGGATGCCACTTTGCCTGTTTAGGGCCCTGCTCTGTTACTCCCAAGGAATCTGAGCCTTATGGCTCCATCTTTTCTCCTCAGAAAGAACAGTCAGTGATGGAAATAGCTAAAGCAAAAAAGGGAATGTGCCATTAGTTATTCCATGGCATCTCTCTCCGTGAGCTTTTTGGCTGCAGAGTTTTCCTATATAAATAAACAGTACATGGGCAAAACTAATACATCTATCCACACATACACACTCACACATACTGTACATGCATACCCATCACCTTGCACAACCCCACTTAAAACTTCCAAAGGTGCCGGAAGGAGAGAAGGAGAGAAGGAAAGCTGGTGGACAGCTGGACAGAGACGCCCTGCTAAAAGCAGATGGAGCAGGAGTGAGAAGGAGGGCACTCCTCCCCACCCCACATTGCAGGGTCAGGGCATGTGGAATGGAGGCAACTTGATTCTGGGTGGTGTTGGGGACTTGGCATTGCCACCAGTCATTCATACCCTCTGATAGAGCCCCCTGGAACATGCTGCCCCCGGGCTACATGCAGACCCAGGGTCCCCCCACCCTGCTATCAATGTAACCTTTGTGTGAACTTTGGCATTGCCCTTACTTGTCATTTTTTCCTCAGCTATTTCTTGAACAAATCATTATGCTGGTAAAATGTCAAATGCTATTTTCCTTGGCAGATACAGAGCCTGGGGGGAAAGAAAGCACATTCCTACCACTCTTTTTAAACATTGCAGGGGATAATTGGGACGTTAACCCAGACGTCACAGGCGGGGATTCGAAGTGCAGTCACAGCTGTCCAAGGTGCCCTGTCAGCCACACAGGGACATTTCTGTCATTTGGGACAGCAGTGTCCAGTATCTGCTTCCTTCTCCCATTGTAACATGACTCCCCAAGGAACCACTAGCCCTCCAGGCACCATAAGGATTTTGCCCCACCCTTTGGACTTTAAAATTCCTTAAATCTCTAGAAGCTCAAATTGAAAGCATGTCTGAAAGTGCTTGAATGGTGGTGATCCCTGGCCCTGATCTGAGTGGCCCTACAAACCTCGGGCATTAAGCTGGTGCCCAGAGCCGTGTGGGATATTCCTGGGGGGCAGGGAGGTGGAGGGGGTTGTATGTTTAGGGAAGGAATGAGGCCATTGTCTAGGCCCATGTAGCCCCATGTGCCTTGCTCACCACATGTTTTGTTGCCCGTGCCTCAAGGCATTGTGAAACTCCTTGGCCCTCTGTCCTTCTGCACGAGTGCTTCTCCAGGGAATTTGCACTTCCTGTGCACCCCCAGAAGTCTCAGGGAAAGCCTCTCTTACCCCCTGTAACAAGTTCAAGTACAAAGTCAGCTTTGGAAATATTCTTAACAAACTTTTCTGAATAGCTGTTTCACTATTGGCAATATGCACCCTCTGCCTTGTAAAGAGGACGGTCCTGCCATTCTTCTGAATAAGTTTCTTGAGGGGGAGGTCACAGCAGCCTGGAGATGAGGCTTCCTCATGGTGGACACCTCACTCCCTTCAGCTCTGGCAGCCCAGAGAATCCTCACAGAGGCCCTCCCAATCCCTCTCCTCTATCACCACTCACGGCAGATTAGACAGATGGCAAGGGTTTACACCCATTTTACAAGATGTTAATGAGAGACAAGGCATCATACTTGACCTAACCATGGTCACCTGCGTGGGAGGCACAGCGAAGAACAATCACATGAAGACACGGATTTCACAGGGGCCCATTAAACCCTGCAAAGTGCTGAAATACCCTTCTCAAAGATTCACAAACACAAGTGTGAGGCTGACAAGAAAATACCATGAGATGTGTGCTCATGAAGGAAACATTGTGCTGGAGACAGGTTTATCTTTTATAGCATCTGCTCTGTGGCAGGACTCCTTTTCTTTGTCTCTTGCATAAAGCTACAGACATTCATTTGGAAGCAGGATAGGCCTGTGAGACCCTTCCTCTCAGAACAGGGATTTGTTAGTTTGCCAAGAACCTGTGTAACATGCTATAAGCTAATCTCTGCAGCTCTTCAGAACACATGAAGTGAGACTACAAACATCTTCTCTTTCTTCAGGACTTCAGAGTTGCCCTTCCCCTCTCCTCCCCTTTTGCTGTTTCTCCAGCCAAGACACTGGTATGGCAGCAGGATAATTCCAAAGCAGTTCAAACATTCTGTGTTTTCCCAAGAGGGTAAATTACAGTGGTCAAAAATCATGAACATTTTTCTCGGCTACATACTCATCTCACACAAGGAAGGGATGGCAGTTACTTAGGCTTGGTTATACTGAGACACAATCACAGCAGGGGTAAGGCAAACCATTTCATACAGGACTGTGAGAGCAACAATGCAGAAATGCCTTCCAGGACCCTCAAGATACGGTGGGTATGAAGCACAGTGTGGTGTCCAGAGCAGCAATGCAAGCATCATCTGGATACTCAACCCTGAGATGTGGCCTGCTGTCATTCCTGATGCGCTTCCTGAAATAGGGGAACACAAGCACCAGCTGAGACACCCAATCCTGTACTTTATGCCCTAATAATCATAGAAAGGTTTATGGAAAAGCAAGGAGGTATCACCTGGGCTATGTAACACCCTGCTGAAAACCTAATATTCCCATATGGTCTGTGGGTGCCACCCAAGGTACACAGGTCTAGACAGCCACCAAGTAAAGTGAGCACCTTGGAAGGCGGCATCGATGCCACCTGGGACATCCATCATAGGCTCCACACATCCTTACCACGTGGTCCCTGAGTTCAACACAGTCTCTCATGGGACTTCTCCCCCTTCCACACTGTCTTCTATACCCCCAAACTCACAGTGTACTTCATGGATAAGTAACATCAACACCATCTGGATGCCAAACCCTGTGCTCTGACCCCCCTGTAACATAGAGTGATCCATAGAACAGAGTAACAGCATCTCAGGCTAACACAACATTGTGCTGTAGCCAGGACTCATAGTATGACCACATGCATCGCTGGGGTTCCTGACCCTGTGCCCTCTACCCCAGTTCTTCACAGGGCAGTTTGTAGATGACCCCCTCTATGCCCACGTGCAGCAGGACCCACATCCTAGGGATCCCTATAACGTACCCACACTCATTTGAGTCGCATGGTTCCACAACAGATCAGCAAGGGCACATTCTGGATTCTATCCTCTATTCCCTCCACACCCACCACTGACAGCAGGAACTGGAGAACAGCATGATGGCCAGCCCTGGCTTCAAATTTTGTCACTCTGTGATCCAGGAAGAAGAAGGATGTTCACCTGGGACACACATCTTCATGTTCCATGGCCCACCCTTCACAAGGTGCCTGTGAGAGAGCTGCATGGGACTTTCCAAGGATACCTAATGCCATAGTTCCCTTTCAAGGTTCTCCAGAGAAACAGAACCAACAGATATTTATATGTAGAGGGGGACAGATTTATTTTTAGAGATTAGTTCACAGTGTCAGAGATAGCCAATCCCAATTCTGCAGAGAATATCAGCAGTACAGAGACAAAGAGAAGAACTGATATTGCAGCACAAGTCTGAAAGCTGTCTGGAGCAGAATTCCCTTTTCATTGGAGGACCACAGGCTTTTTACTCTAAGGGCCTTCAACTGATTGGATGAGGCCCACCCTCATTATGGAAGGTAATCTGCTGTCTACTGATGTTAAATGATAATCACATTTTTCATATACCTTCACAACAACATCTAGACTGGATTTTGACCAAATATCTCCATACCATGAGTTTGCCAAATAGATATATAAAATTGACTATTACAGTGTCCTAAGACCCAGTCCCTATTATAGGCTCTGTGGAATAGCCAAGTCCTCTGAAAGATTTCCAGCACTGGAAATCCATAATCACAACAGGTCTCTCACCATAATCACTCAATCACATGAGTCTAATTTGGGACACACAGCACTTTGCACCACCCCCAGATCCTCAGCATAGTCAATTTTCAAGGACACAGGCAACACTGAAGACACCAAGCCCTATGCTATAAAACTCCAGCATGACTACAGAGATGCCACACAGGCTGCACAAATCCCCAGGATAGAAGAACTTCCAAATCTCAGTGTGGTTGGTGGGCAACAGAATGGACTTCCAAATGGAAACCTATGTTTCATACACACTGGTCATGTGCTCCATAGTACAGCAGCACTGTCACCACTGGGGACCCAATGATGTGCTCTCATCCTCCCTGCTCGCTGCTGGCTTGAGAACTAGCATGCTGGCACCTGCTGGGCCACCCCACACTGATCTCTATAAGCCAACTAGCAGGAACATCTCTATGGATCCCGAAACAATATGCTCAGCACTTCACCTATCAAAAGGATGTCAGGAACAGCAGCCAGGAATCACCTGGAATGCCCCCCCCCAGTGTACAATCCTCCAGCCCCATCACACAATGCAGGACCTGTGGGCCCACAGCCAGGCATTGCTGGTATACCTCACATTTCAACTTTCCACCAGCAATTTTCCCTTTACTCAGACAGGGCCCATGGGCCAGCAGCACTGCCATCACCCAGCAGCATGTTATTGGGATGAATCTCAGGCCCTACTGAAAGCTAGTGGGATTCTATCTCTGTTTTACCAAAACCCAGGTCACCTCCTAAAGCAGAGGCCCACTCCTCTCTCAAGTTCTTAGATTGTTTAAACTCCTGAGAACATATTGCACAAGATTTTCCATAAGGAATGTTATCAAACTGTAAAGAGAATCTACCTTTAGCCAATTGTTATTCACAGTCTAAAAGGGTGGAATTTTGAAAAACAGCAAATTCTCATCAAATAGTTATTTTATCCTCTATCTTCTGATAGATCAGATGTCCAATTAGACTAAAAATAATCCAGGGACTTTGTGTGTGGGGTCTGAAGATGCATTGTCAGTACCATTTGGTAATGACATCTTTCCCACCTTTAGTGGAAGTTTCTCCCCTAACACTTTTCACCCACACAGTTACATGCACATGCATTACCCATCAGCAGTCTCTTACAGAGTTCATGTGCACCACACCAAGCTGGCTAGGTCATTATCCTTCTCTCCTCTCCACAACAGCCGTACATTTTACAGAATAAGAAACTGAGGCACAGAATTTTCATGCTTTTATCTTTTTGCATTTTGGTGTTCATGACCTATTTTTTGGTCAACTTGTTCAAGTCACCTATCCTTCAAGAGAGTAGGGTTCCAGTGGGCAATGGAAAGAGGCTTAAGATGGTTCAGCAGTAAGTTGAATGTAACTCATACTCAACTTCTAGCAAGTACAGCAGCACTTTGCTGTAGAACAATGGTCTTGAAAGTCAGCAAACATGTCCCACATCCCGAGAACCTCTTAAGAACTCTACCCCAGAGCCCCACTGGCATTACAGATCAGGGAACTCACTAGGCCTGAAGCTTCAGAGCTAATAATCCACACATTGGTTTAAAAAGAAAATGAGAACAGAGGCACCTGAGTGGCTCAGTTGGTTGAGCATCCTACTCTTGATTTCAGCTCAGGTCTTGATCTCAAGATCATGAATTCAAGCCCTCATTACTGAAAAAAGAAAAAAGAAAGAAAAAAGAAAAGAAAGAAAAGAAAAGAAAAGAAAAGAGAAAAGAAAAGAAAAGAAAAGAAAAGAAAAGAAAAGAAAAGAAAAGAAAAGAAAAGAAAAGAAAAGAAAAGAAAAGAAAAGAAAAGAAAAGAAAAGAAAAGGGAGAATAAAGTCAGAAAGACTCAAATAATAGTGTTCATTTCATTGAGCAAAGGTGATAAACATCCCAATTATGATTCTCAGCCACCGGGCCAAACTAGGAGGAAGAAGCTGGGCCTCTTATAGAGGCTGGGGGTTTCCATGTCCCTTATCTAGGCTTTTCCCTGGCAGAAGGGTCAGCTTGGAGCAACTTTCAGATAACCAAGGGGAATTCAGAGAGCAAAGATGCTTTTCTGCCTAATGTTCAGAGCTCCGGAAGAAGACCGCCTATCAGGCCACCCACCACCCCATCCACAAAAAAAACAAAAAACAAAAAACAAAATCACAGTCAAAATTAGTATTCCCATTTTAAGTCACCATGTGGCAGAGATAAGAGCCAGAAATTCCCAGAGGGCCCTAGGATGAATTAGGGGAAGTAGCAGATTGGAAAGCAAGGAGGGACTTTAAGGTAGAGACCAAGTGACCTTATCAGATCTGTAGCTGCAGGTATAATAGATATATTGTGTCTTTATAATAATGACTGTGTTGGCAAGTGGACCTGTTTCTACAGACTCTGTTTGATACCCTGGTACCTCTAGTTCACAGAATATGGTATAACCAGGTGCTCAATAAATATTTCCAGTTAATGCACTTTTTATTTATTAGTAAAAAATTTCATTTCTTCCTGTCCCACTGGAAATTTATATACATATATATGTATATACATATACATACATATTTATATACGTATATATTTACATATATTTTATATATATGTTTATATATAAAATTTGTATATGTATATAAATGTAAATATACATGTATATAAATTTACATATATACATATATGTAATCATATATGTAACTTATACATATATAATTTATGTAATTTATATGTATTTTATATGTATATGTATATGCACGTATACATATAAAAATGTACAAACTATATATATATATATAAAACTATATATAATTATATTTAGGTGTGTATATATATAACAAACTAGGGGTTGAAACAATACACACTTTTAATCTCACAGTAGTTCTGGAGAAAGCTTTGGGCTAAAATCCAGATGTTGGCAGAGCTACTGCTTCTGGAGGCTCTGGAGGAGAATCCATCTCCTGTCATTCCTGGTTTCTAAAGAGCATGGCATTCATTCCTTGGCTCCTGGTATCTCCTCCCACCTTCAAAGTCAGCAGTAGAAAGTTGAGTCCCTTTATGCTTCAAATTCCTACTGCCCCCCTTTTCTGGTTTCCCAACATTTTCTCTCACTGGGAAAGTCTCTCTGCTTTTAAGAATGTGATTAGATTGGGCTCATCAGGATAATCCAGCAAAATCTCTCTTTCTCTAGAGATTGAGTTGTAACCACAACTTAAAAGGCCCCCTTGGCCATGTAAGACAACATATTCACAGGTTCTGAGGATCAGGTTGTGGATGTCTATGATGGCCCGTATTCTGCCCACCAGGATGACCAAAATCTCTTTTATTTGCTTGTTCTTTGACAAGTCTTCCCAGCTTGCTTCAGTCTCTGATTTGTGGCAAGGATGGTACAAAGTCTTCAAGGCGCTAATGGTAGGATACAGTTTTCCTTTCCATTCCTTAATGTTTCTTAAATATTGTAGAAGTGATTAATGGAAACACAGATAAATTCATGGAAGACACATAGAAGTATAGATGGATGGAAGCAATTTTTAATAAAAACCTAATTTCCTTTAACTATAATTTTGACTGTTCTTGTGCACATTACTTCATTTATTTGTAAAGATAGGTCTTATCCTGTTTTTTTGAAGATCAGGAAATTAAAGTTCAGAGTTTTAAGTTTATGGGGTCATACAGCTTACTTGTGACAGGGGTGGGTCTCTGACCCTGAATCCAAATGGGCCTGCCCTTTTCACAACTGCACAATTCACCTTTTTTCTTTTTTACCCTAGATTATCAGAAATCAATGGAAAATACCCCAGATTTTCTATGCTGGAGTTTTATTTTTTTTTTCAATTTTAGATTCAG
>CM053606.1:93224901-93245602 GCA_028646535.1 Procyon lotor | reverse complement strand
CCACATCTTCTTTATCCATTCATCTGTTGATGGGCATCTAGGGTCTTTCCATAGTTTGGCTATTGTGGACATTGCTGCTATAAACATTCGAGTGCACGTGCCTGTTCGGATCACATTTGTATCTTTAGGGTAAATACCCAGTAGTCTATGCTGGAGTTTGACACAGAGAAAGGGAAAGATGAATAGTGTGATGTTAACTTGCTCTATAGACAAAGAAATGGACGACTCACTATTAAGCATTGCCATGGATTATTGATTATAGTTATTTTTGATGTGGTAGGAAAACAAAATGTCTTATTATAATTACCTTTACTGAGACTTCTGATGCCTCAGTATCTTTGCTTAACAATTTGTAGGTATTATATCATTTAATTTCCTAAAGCCCAGCAAGATAGAAGCTCTTACCATCCCATTTGGAATGAAGAAGTTGAGGCATAAGAAGGTTAAGCACCTTGCCCATGTTCACACAAAATGTCAGCAGCTGATCCAGAAACCCAACTCACATGTGTTCTGCTTCTGTGGCCAGTGCTTTTTACAGCTGTGTTGTACTTTGCACTTCCTGAGTTATTCAAAAATCTGAACACACATTGTATCTTACCAAAATGAATCCGTGATATAAAAAACATAATGAGTTCTCCTAAGAAAGTAATATGTTTTCTTGTAGAATATCTAAATGATTTTTACAGAGAAAGAAAATTCTTGGGTGCCTGGATGGCTCAGTCAGTTAGGCATCTGCCTTAGGCTCAAGTCATGATCTCAGGGTCCTGGAATCGAGTCTCTTATCAGGCTCCCTGCTCAGCAGAGATTCTGTTTCTCCCTCAGCCCCTCACCCTGCTCTTGTGCTCTCTCTCACTCTCTCACTCTGTCGAATAAATAAATAAAATCTTAAAAAAATCTTTATGAAATTGTTTCCAAATACCTTATATTGTACACTGTGAAAAATTACAATCATTCTCTTTTATGTTATGTTTTCCTTTCAGTGGCTTTGCCATATATCATATTCTCTGCTAACCTTCTCCTTTTGGAGCAGCTATTATTAATAGCTATATTAATAACAGCTAAAATATTAATTAGTATTTATATAACACCAAACCATTAAAAAAGAATCCTGGCCCGGGGAGTGAGCCACGAATGGTTGCCGAGCTGGAAAAGCCCAGCGAAAAGCCCAGGGAATGTGTGGCTCTGAAGCTATTATCTTGGTATCAGACAGCTATTCAGGGATTGAAAGAGGAAAAGGGCTTGAGGGAAATTTCATGAAAATTGTCCCATACTCAAAGTTTTCCAAGAAAAAGGTGGAAGGTTGACAGAGGAGAGAGTTCTGTACAGACAGTGTATGTGGACAGTTCTGTACCACGCAGAGTGCCCTTAGGCTCTAATCACCCCAGAGTCTGTGCAGGGGAGGCAGCAATATCACACCATCTGGGCTGGAAAGCCCCATCAGCAGACACATGTTCTGCTGCAAATGCATGAATATCCTTATTTTCTCCCCTACAGAGCACTGCTTTGAGAAGTATCCACATTGCCATTTTTTGTTATATTTCAAGCAAAAAGTAATAACATTTGCTTGTATTATTTCCCATTTACATTCAACCTTGCCCCCCAGCCTCGATCCCATTAGAGATAAGCCTATAATTCTCAATTCTTTTAAATTCAGATCCTTATATGTGTCCTATTGAATCATTTCATAGTGACCATTCAAAAAACCCTACTAGATGTATCCATAAGAGTTAAGATCTCTAGACCAACAGAAAACACTTGCCATTGTCAACGGCAATGACAATAGTTTTGAAAGCAATGTTTTCTATGACAAAACCATGCAACATCAATCAGTTGCAGGAATCTTTTTTTTTTTTTTTTTTTTCAGTTGCAGGAATCTTATATTTAGACCCTTGGTTTACACCTGTGTCCTCATCCTTCATGTCCTGACTTAAAGCCTCAGGTCTCTGTATTTCCTTCAGAGGACACTGTCAGGATGTTCTGCTTCCCCAAACCCACCCATTCTTATCCTGGGAACATTATTGAGACCTTTTGTTTGTAGGTGAGCTTCTTTGCTCTAAGCTCTGGTCCTGCCCTTCACCAGGACCTTATCTATTATTACCTCATTCCTTTTCCCTCCTCTGCTGCCAGTATGGTGGATCCTCAGGGGGAATTAGAAATAAAAGCATGTGCTTAGCCTGCTATTTTAAGTTATATTCCCTTGCCTTTAGATTCTCATTTTGGTTTTATAATTTCCACTACCTCAAAAGTTAAGTTTATTTGTATATAAAGAAATCAATCTAGATCTAGCTCTCTCATAATTCCAGAGGAGAAAGGGGAAAAGCTTCCATTGTCAAAATATTCATGTTAAATTTTACCTTATCTTTTAGCTCTCCAATTAAATTTCATATGAACACAGTTAACATTAGTGAAGTGCTAACCACACATGTGCAGTTAATTTTAATTCCAATTAAAATTTAAAAATTCCAATCTTATCTTTTCATTAATTAAATCTGAGATTATTTTCTGTGAAACCATCTTTGAATTCAGAGAGAATTAGGCATTAATATTTCAGAGTGGTAGAATGTGTGTACACACACTATTTTATATATTGTTATAAATATATTAATAATAATTATATTATATATAGCAACATAATATAATACAAAAGTTATTTTCTTTTTTCTTTGTTTTTTACAAAAGTTATTTTCTGCTGTCCCATCAATATAAGGTATTTTTAAAAATATAAATGCAAGTTTGAACTTCAGTACTGTCCGTTACAGGATTTAAAGATTAACAGAGTGGGCTTCTGGAAGAGACTATAAATAATTGCATTATCATGACTATACTGAATGTGCTTGTAATCCAGTATCAGTTACCACATAACAACATTTCTTGCTAGAATCATAATATAAGTGATATTAATAACTATCCCATATTGAGTATTAAATGGTACTTTGCATCCTATCAGGTAGAGATCTTATCTTACTCATTTTGCAGATAAGGACACAGAGGCCTGGATAGGGCTAAGAATTTGTTTCAAGTTCTAGAGTAAATAAAGGGGGAAATCTGTTTGTTATGTTTTGCAACCAAAATGCTGAATACTGCAAGAGGGACTTGAAATGTAATCAACCTAGAGAAAAGCTACGTTAATCATCTAGGCACAGATTAAGACCAGGAGTTGTTCTTACTCCAGGTTTGTGATTCCAGCTGTTCTCCTGACTTGCTGAGAGACTTTTGGAAAGGGGCCACCAGGCTTCAGCTTTTAAGCTTGGAGCTACATGCATGGTGCATGGTCTTCTGGCTTTTTATGCGAGGGTGGAGGGCGGTGCTGAAATGTGCACCAGTTCGAATTGGGCTCAACCCCGGGTCAGTTACAACTTTCTTATTAGGTCTCTGAGTCATTACTAACTGCATGCCAAACACTAAAAGATATTTTGGAAAGGGATTGTTGGTAGCAAGGCACTATTTCCTGAAACAAATACTTTACAATTGGCAATGGCAAAAAAAAAAAAAAAAAAAAAAAGTGGGGATCTGCTTAAGACAGTCTGTCAAGATAACGATTCATCCAGAGCCAAGTGCAGACTACAGTGCCAAAATCAAGATGGCCACTTCCTAATGACTGCCCTCCATCCAAATGCCTTCAGGAACATTAATCCTGTGAAACACTTGAATACCATTTGAAAAAAATTCCTGGAAAGGAAATCTAGACTTAACCAAACAAAATTTGTTTACTGACACTATTGTAGGACCTACCTATAAGTTTGCAAAAATTTGGCTTAGTTAGGGCAAAATTTGAGTTAATGCAATTGATATAAAGTCATTACTTTAAGAAAGTGTATAATAGCATAGAACAAGCAGTCCATATAATGTGCTGAAAATGAAAACTGAAAAAATATAAATGATCTAAATAGCCTCAAGTTGTCATTCAAGCATGAATCCTGAGACCAAGGTGGGTAAAGCAATACATTTTAAGGCTAGTTTTAGAATTGTGCTTTGCAACTTAATTGTCCAGCACGTAGATCAGAATTGAGTTACAAATGCTCAAAAGACTCTCCTACACGTTTGTCCTGCTGTATTATCCTATCCTGTATTTTCATGATCAATCCAGTTTCTTCCAGATCTTACCCTTTATTTGTGAAGAGTCAGAATGTCTAAATATTTTAATATGAAGTTAAATATTCTCTAAGTTTTCTTAAATAGTGACATGTAAAATTCATCCTTGTCTCAAGATGCTAAGCTGTTTATGGACAAGAACTATAATTTTTACTGTCCTTAACAGTGAATACAGGGCCTATAGCTGTTATCTCAAAAACAATTGCTTGTTTCACTGAATTCAATAGAAATAATAATCCCTCCATGAATCTGAACTAATGAGGGAAAAATATACCGATACTGGACATGCCAGTTCTGTTCTTTGTGGAAGCAGTTCTCTGAGGAAAGTTGACAAAATTAAACCACTAATATATTCACAAGTAAAGAAACTAGGAGGAAATTTATCATCTTTTCAGAATGATAGTAAATGAGTCTCATTTTCTTAGACCATTTCCAAGGAAAGAGTCCCTTCCAGTGAAAACGGAACATTGTAGAGAATAACATACAGAATGCACACACACACACACAGAGATCTACAGACAGACAGACAGACACACACACACACACACACACATCCCAAATAATTTAAATTTACAGCACCAAATAAACATATGGAAATATATTTAAACCTTAGTAACTCATACTTATTTGATTAAGATTTATTTTCCACTCCAAGCTAAACAATACTGTTGTTACACACACAGCCAAAGAGTTGAATCTTTAAAATACATGTAGTTTTTCAGAATACGGATGCTACAACATTTTCCAGTTAGCCTACAACAAGTTCATTATACCAAATTCAACAAGATACATCATGCCTGCCTGGTCGACATCATGCAGTTTAGATTTGCGTAACACCTGATTAAAACAAATGTCTATTCTTTCCCTTTGTATCTCATGGTTCAGTTAATTACCACTTCTTGGCATATTGTCTAGCTTAGCACTAAAAATGGCATCAAATAATTTTATTAAATCAGTGAGAGTCAAATGAACTTTAAGCCTTTTTAAAAAAAAAAAAAGATTTTATTTATTTATTTGACAGAGGGAGAGAGATCACAAGTAGGCAGAGAGGCAGGCAGAGAGAGAGAGAAGGAAGCAGGCTCCCCGCTGAGCAGAGAGCCAGATGCAGGGCTTGATCCCAGCACCCTGAGATCATGACCTGAGCTGAAGACAGAGCCTTTAACCCACTGAGCCACTCAGGGGCCCCAACTTTAAGCCTTTTTAATCGATCTTTGAAGAACTGTGGAGGAGCAAAAATTTTAACATTTTGGCAAATATTGCTCATTGCTCATTATAAGTTATATCTTGTTCTTCAAATAAATGATCTGGAAGCTCTCTGCACTCTACATTATCAACAGATATTTACTCCCTTTCTTGAGGTCAGTGAAGAAAACATATTTGGCAATGTCTGTACTCATGCTCAGGTACCCAGCCATTTTGACCATTTTTGCATTCAATGAAAGGGAATATAAAATAGAGACAGAAACAGAGAGACAGAGGCAGTAATCATTAGTTCTGCCCTTAATTATTTTTACTTCTTTCCCCTTGCGGATTGTACTTCTGACGGTAGATAAGACCATGTAATTTCTCTACCTTATGAGTCATGAGTGGAATTGATATATGTCATTTCTCAACCAAAAAAGCAATTTCTAATGCAAGACTTTCCAGAGTTCTCTCTCCCTGTGACCCACAGCTGCCAACTTTTGAGAAGGTGATAGTTTCGAGAAGGTGACAGCCTGGTTTCTGAGCCACAAAAATAAGCACAAGCCCCTGCTGAACTGCAGCAGGCATACACTACATCTGAGGATAAACTCTCATTTCCCAGTAATGGGATTTGGGCTGACAATTGGTTCCTACAGCATAGCATAGCTTATCCCAACATGCACCTTGTTGTTCTGTGAGACACTTGGGCTTCCTCCCCTGGTTGAGTCTGTGCCAGTTCTACATGCATATGTGTTTCCCAGACATATCAGCCCAACCAATGGGAGCTCCAGGCCACCTGGCTAAGAGAGACTGCAGTCACTGGAAGATAGGTGATCTTATTCCAAGCATCCTGCTGCTTTAACAGGTGCAGCTGTCAGTTATGCAGAGGAGTTTCCATCTTTATGATAATTTATCTGCAAGCACTGGGCAAGAGTGTTTTTTTGTTTTTGTTTTTGTTTTTGTTTTTAATTATTCCCCTTGACTTCAGACTGTTGGCAGCTGCTGATCTTTTCAGTCACATAAAGAAAAAAAACTCAGTGATTTGAGATTCTAATTCCTTCATCTGGGAAAAATAGAGCATATCCTTCCCTCTACCAACAGGACTCCAAGTAAACTACTTCAAAGAGTAGGCTATCAAAAAAAATCCAGAAAAAGATTTCATAACACTTTTTGGCAAGGTATTTAACAGTCTTGAGAGCTGGTAAATGCTTCTTAATGTCTAACTGACTCTTTTCTGCTATAATATAAAGTCATTTACCAGTATTCTGGGTTTTATGGAATTTAAAGCCACCCTAAATGTCATCTGAATATAGTAATTCTATTCAACTCTTTAAAAAATACAAAATGATTTGCAATATAATACAATATTTTAAAAATAAGCAGTGGAGAAGAAATGGTACAATGAAGGGAAAAGTAGGAGAAATGAATAGAATAAGCTCACAAAGCCAGTACCATAGGGTCTATACTCTTGTTAGAAGTGGAGCAGAAAGTAGTTTCTGTAATTTTCAGCATCCAGTATTGCAGGGAAAATCTCTCTGCTTCTCTCCACCTAGAGGGACCCCAGAACTGTATGAGAACTCCCTTCACACCACGGAGTGACACCTGCATGCCCAAGCAGTGGGGAATGCCTAGTCTTAAGTCCATCTGGCTTCGGATCCTATCCCACAGGCACAGGAAGATTTCTCTGCTTGGGACCTTAGCATATCCACCCCTCTCCACAGACACACAGTAAGGAAACTTGAAGGAAGAAGAAAAATCTGGAATTGCACTTAGATTACCTCCCTGTCTGTACTTTAATACTTCATAATGAAAGACAACAGCCCTCCTGGATACAGAGAGACGACAGGGGGAACTCCAACCCTGAAGAGAGGCTTTGCACTTTCCAGAACAAAGCCCCCACTCTTAGCTTTCTCTCTTCCACTTTCCTATTTTGGACTCTGAACTACACCCCCTCCAGTCGGAAATTCAACAAAAAAATTGTTTATTGTTTGTTTTTCTTCATGCTAAAACACACACACACATACACACTCAAACACACACACACACACACACACACACACACACACCCCTCTCAACAGAAGAGTTTTACTCAGACCCCCACAGTTCACTTTTCACACCGTCACACTAACCTGTGGGCTAACCAGTCCTTCTTCTCCTCTCTAGTCCTGACAATTCTGGAATTACTGCTCCTCCAGTGTGACTTTACTAGTGGATCAGAAAATAATACAAAATATAAATACAATAATACAAAACACAACAGAACACAGAACATAAATCAAGCCCTAAAACAAACCATCTGAGTCCTTAAAATTATTCACATAATCTTCCCCACAATTTAAGTAAAACAAATGCCTTTAATATACTGGACATTCAATAAATATCCTGTGAATAAATGGAAAACTGGATGAATGAATCAAGGCTTTGACATCCTCCTTTCAGTCTCTTTCCTCCAGCACATGCTTCTTGGAAGAATCACTCTCAGACTGAATCCCAGCCAGTGGATAAAAATGGCAGCTATTTGCATGGAAACTTGTGTGGGCTTCAATTTTATGGATCTTATATTATATTGTGGCTTAGTGAACTACAGGCTTCATCCAAGGCAACCAAAGAGACCTCTGTCTATGAAGTGAATTCCTTTGCAAACTACATTTGTAAAATGTAGTTTACAAATTATTGAAAACAATCCATTTGGAAAATTTTCAGCTGCTATTTTGTTTAAAGATGGAGCACTCAAACTAAAATTAAATCTAAACTCAATATAAACATCCTTTAATAGAGTACCAGGGCTTCACCCAAGTCAATCAACTTTTTTTAAGTTGCCATGGAGCAAAGAGAAAATATGAAATACTGAGCAGACAAGTTAGAACAGAACTCTTCATTGTCCCTGGTATAAAAGATGGTACTGCCCTGCCAGCAGCTAGAAGTTGACAATGTATCAAATACAGTCTCTTGCTTTGGGGTCTCCTAGAAGCAGACCCAGAGACAAGGATTTAAATGTAGTTTACTTAGGATGTGATTCCAAAACACACTCAGAGGCAGTAGGAAATCAAGACCATAAAGAGAGGAAACTCAACAAAAGAATAAGTGAATGGTGGCTACTATCAGGCTCCACTCAGTGCAGACCCAGAGGAGACAACTCAGAATTGTGTGTTTGAGGGCAAGGAAGCTGGAGGATTTATTCACCAGCTCTCTTCTCTAGTTTGTTGATCATCCTCCTGGACGTTACCATCCTCAGGCTACCCTGGCCCAAGGAAGCATCTGCAGGCCCTCTGTGTGAGCCTGGGGGAGGCTAAGCTGACCCTGTCAGGGCGCCTACAACCTCTGCTCCATGTACTTCAAGGACAAGAACCTGCTGAGACCATGGTAGTTATGAGAATTTCCCTCATGAATAAAAATCTCATGTAATTTTCTGGGCTTGGCCAAGTAAACTTCTTCATCTAGTCCTTCATTTTTGTAACTTAAAAGCCTTATCTAGAAAAAAATCAGTCTTGCTCTAAATATCCTCATATACCTGGGGCGCCTGGGTGACTCTGGGTTAAAGCCTCTGCATTCAGCTCAGGTCATGATCTCAGGGTCCTGGGATCCAGCCCCGCATAGGGCTCTCTGCTCAGCAGGGAGCCTGCTTCCCCTTCTCCCTTTGCCTGCCTCTCTGCTTACTTGTGATCTCTCTCTCTCTTTCTGTCAAATAAATAAAATCTTTTAAAAAAAAATCCTCTTATACATTTTGAAACTTGAACTGGCAATGTCCTATCTCAGATATCTTCCCATATGTCATAGGTATTTTCTTTTTTTTTTTTTAATTTTTAAAATATTTTATTTATTTATTTGAGAGAGAGAAAGAGCACGTGTCCCCCCCCACACACACACACACATACGCACATGCACAGGCACACGAGTAGGAGGAGGGGCAGAGGGAAAGGGAGAGAGAGAATCCTAAGCAGACTCTACACTAAGGACAGAGCCAGATGCTAGACTTGATCCAGAACCCTGAGATCATGACCTGAGCCAAAATACAGAGTTAGATGCTTAACTGAATGAGCCACCCAGGCACGCTCGTAGGTGTTTTCTGGTAGACATGGAAGATAGAGAAAGGATGGTGCCCCTGGCTTTGCATTTGGCAGATTGGTAGGGGAAAGCTGGTTCACTTCTCTGTACAAGAGGTTGTTAGTATCCTTCACAGTGATGGTGATGGATGACTTCTACAACTCCTCTTTATCTCCTTCTGAGGATGTGTTTACCTCCTTATATTTTGATTTGACCTTCTGGCCCCTACTGTCTATTTTCTTTACTAACTTGTCTTCTTACATAAAATGTTAGGACTTATAAAGATGATATATTTCCATGGCACTTTACATGCTTAAACATGCAAGATGAAGCAAGAGTATCTTGCTATCCCCTAAGTGAGTCTGAAAGATTAATTAAGCAGGTTTAAAATCTACTTTACAGATAAAGAGACAGAGGCTCAAAGAAGTTAAACAAATTACTTCAATTAAAAAAATGAAGTAATGTTGATGCTGTGTTGCTATTCTATTCACTCATAATTTCTTCCAAATATTTGAGGGAAAATAACATCAACTTTTATACAAAATTTCCCAAAGAAAACAAAACAAGAGAATAGCAATCAACTCATTTTATAAAACCAGCACAAATTTCAAACCAAAACCCAACAGTAATATCATAACAAGGGAAATGTATAGACCAATCTCTCCGACAGACTATGCAAAGATTTTAAACAATATGTTAGCAAAAATCCAATGTTACATAAAATGTTTCCTTTTTAAAAAAATCTTCATTTTTCCTCCAGGATTTTGAATTTAGATTTCTTGCTACATTAATGAGCTACTAGGAGATAAACCAATTGCTTTGTTGATCAGAGAAAGCCAACTATTAAAACTCATCTGTGAATTTCCTAAATGTAGTTGTTTGGGGCATTTAAAATATCACAATCTCCATTCAACCTCTTCCAAATATCCCATCATATACCACTGATTAAGGACAATGTTTGAAATATATTTCCAATCTTGACCAAATCCTCCATCAGCTCAAGCACTAACGCTGAACCCAGAGAGATGAGAACTCTTACCCATGAAAAACGCACTTGAATCCAGGCACACCAACCGTCACTTTTAACTTGAGTAAACTCGTGAAATTATTTGTTTTCCTTTCAATACAGATAGGACCATCTGTGACAGGTGAAAATTTTGTTTTTCATGCCCACATCACATTTCTCAAATGTTTACTCAAATTCTTTTTTTGTTTTCTTTATTTAAATTCAATTAGTCAAAAAATAAATAAATTCAATTAGTCAACGTATAGTACATCATTAATTTCAGATGTAGCGTTCAATAATTCATCAGTTGCTTATACCACCGAGTACTCATCACATCACATGCCCTCCTTAATTACTCGAATTCTGTGTTCACGAATTGGAGTCTCTATTACATCTGCTTTGTCTTTGACAAAGCTCTCAGGTGTCTCTTCTTTCTCTTGGCAGCTACACCCCAACTACAGCCCAACCTGTCCCACCAACAAGGTGAACTACATTTCCCTGTTTCCTACCTCCTTATGCTTTACAAATGGAATGAAGACCAACTCAGTTAAGAGGCTTGTCAAGAATGAAGTGTTGGTAATGGTAAAACAAAAGTCCAGGGGCACATGGGTGGCTCAGATGTTTAAGTGGCCAACTCTTTATTTCATCTCACATCATGATCTCAGGGTGGTGAGATCAAGCCCTGCATGGGCTTGGCACTCAGGGGAGAGTCAGAGCCTGCTTGAGATTGTATCTCTTTCCCTCTCCCACTCCCCCTGCTTGTGCACTCTCTCTCTCTGTGTCTCTCTCTTTCTCTAAGTAAATAAACCTTTAAAAAATATCCCAGGGGCACCTGGATGGTTCAGTCTGTTGAGCATCTGGCTTCAGCTCAGGTGACAATCCCAGAGTCTTGGGATCAAGACCTGCATCAGGCTCCTTGCTCAGCTGGGAGTCTGCTTGTCCCTCTCCCTCTGCCCTGCTAATGCCCTTTCTCTCTCTGTCTCTCTCTCTCTGTCTCTCAAATAAATAAATAAAACCTTAAAAAAAAAAAGCCCAGTTGTCCCTCTTTTACTCACCTTAAAGGAACCACATTTCTCAATAATTAGTCGGCTTTGTGTAGTTTTAAATATTTTTTATGTGTATTGTGATGTGCATTGTTAAATATCCCCATTTGTTTTAAAATATAGGATGCAGCTATCTTTCTTTTTTAGGATTTTATTTCTTTAATAGAGGGAGAGAGATGACAAGCAGGCAGAGAGGAAGGCAGAGAGAGAGGGGGAAGCAAGCTCCCTGCTGAGCAGAGAGCTTGATGTGGGGCTCAATCCCAGGACTCTGAGATCATGACCGGAGCCAAAGGCAGAGGCTTTAACCTACTGAGCCACCCAGGCTCCCAGGATGCAGCTATCTTTTAACAGTAGAAAGGCAGTAACATGATGAATTAATGACAGTTTTCTAATAATTCCTTCAGATGCACATTCAAATGGATGAAATGACATCAAATATCTTCTTAGATTAATTAGAAGAAATTTTATAACATCTTTTCCAGAGGAACTACATGGGTTGATGTGCTTTAAACACAGACTCCTGTATTTTATTATTAATGATCAAAAACTCCAACACAGGATTTTTGCCAAAGGAAAAAATATTTTAGATTCTTCATGGAAGTTTTGCTCTTGTCCCATTGTCCCATTATAGTAATATTTTATTTATAAACACATATATTGTTTTGAGATGGTTGTGGGAAATTCAATAAGCCCTAGGATATGTAATTCTTGTTCATTGACATCTTAATGAGTTTTCCTGAAGGATGAACCTTATGTATATGAGGTAACATTTGATTAGGTGTTATTCATCTCTACTGGTATACTGGATATAAATCACAGTCACATCATGGAGATTCTTATACCAATAATGATTGTAAAAACACTTCATAATATATCTGGTGTCCCTACATGTAGAAATGCATGAGAAGGCATGAAACCCACAAAAAAGAAATTTTATATTTATATTTTAGGAAACTACAGAGCATTTTTAAAACAAACATCATAATTTCTTCTTCAAGACTAAAATGAATCTACAGGAAATGTTTTCAATATGTATTTATATAAAATGATTAAGCATCTATGAAGCTATCCATTCTAAGTAAATCTAAAACATCCCATTCAAAACAAGATGAGGTATTTTTTAAAATTAAATGAATTTATTCAAAAACGAAAGGAACAAGGATATTAAGAAAAATTGTGAGAAAGAAAAAGGAAAAAGAGGGTAGTGATGCTTCCAGAAAATAAGCCTTGTGTGAACCCACAACAACTGAATTAATATGGGTCTGATGCAGTATTAACAAACGGTGCAGTGGAATGAAATAAAAAACTCCAGTATAGACTCAAATATAGTTGTAAATATTGTACATAATAATAAAGGAACTATTTCATATAGAGGGAGAAAAAGATTATTCAGTGACTGACACTGGGACAAGTGAATAGCCATCCAGGGGGGAGAATGCTGAGTTTACACAGACAATATAAAATAAACCAATCATGTAAACCAAAAAGTGGACATTTTAAAGGGCTATATGAAACATTAAGGCAATTATTTTATAAGCCCAGAGAAGTAAAGGTTGTTATAGCAATGAAACAGATTCAGAAGCTACAAAAAAAAGGATTGAAAATTTTTATTACATAAAAATAAAATGTCAATGTCAAAAACCATCAAAAGTGAAAACAAAAGGCAAAGGACAACCAGAAAAATATATTTGAAATTCATACCATAAAAATAACTATTTTCCTAACATATAGCAAAAGAGATCTTATAAACTAATGGAAAAATGAGTAAACGATCTGAACAGTTGATGGAAGATGAAGTTCAAATGGTTCTTAAACATATAAAAAAGTGTTCAGTTTCAAAATGAGATAAATCTAAATGGATGCTACATGGAAATTGAAAGAAAGATTTAAATGTTTGAAAAGTACACAATTTTGGCAAGTCTTGTTCATGAGAATGTGAACTAGCCCAGCTGTCTGGAAAACAATTTGCAGTATCAGTCCTAATCACAAAGAATATATCCATTGACCCAAATTCCACTTTTAGAAATTTACTTTACAGCTGCATTTGTTCACATAAGAAATGGAATAGATTAAGATTACTCTCAGAGACATCGGTTGTAGTAATCAAAGATTAGTAATAACCTAAATGTCCATCAGGAGGGCACATTTAAATACATTGTGTTATATCCACAAGGTGGAACACTTTGCAGCCATGGTGGGGGTCAAGAAGAGATAACCCTGTATGAATGAAGATGGGACAATAGAAAAAGAAGAAACTAAAGACACGGTGATGTGTGTAGAATGTTTTCATCTGTGTTTAAGAAGGGAAGGTGGAACACTGGGTGTGCATGCCATGTGTGTGTGTGCATGTGTGTGTGTGTCTTCTATGTGCACAAAGTATTTTTGGAGATGCACATGAGGCATGAGTCAACAGTATCAGTTACCTTTGCTGGATCCATCCCAGCTGAGTGGCTGCCTGGCAGTTAGGGGAGAATTTCCTTGTACTGTTTTTGTACTGCTTTGGATTTCCAAACCTGTGGATAACTGTTTATTCAACAAATCAGTGCTCATTAACATATTGGTTTTCGGGAATACGTGAATAGTTGGTTACTTGCTACAAATCCTAAATACCTGCTTTACAATTAATTCTTTTGAGTTTCTGCTACTATATAAAATTAGAGCTAACAATAAAATAATGAAATAGTTACCATTCCAATAGCATAGTTCATATGATAGCAAAGTCATTTATTAATTTGACAACTTTCTACCGAAGGTCTCCAGGTACCAGGTATTGCACTAGTCTCCAGGGTTGTCTAGCAGAGACAAGCCTCTTCCTTTATGTCCCAGGCAGGACAGCCTATTTCCTCACTGCCTCCACAGGTCTTCTTTTCCTGGGTTGCCAAAGCTTGTACTTTGCTCTGCTGCACAGGTACTCACTCCTTGTGAACATATCTGGTCTCTTGGCTTTAAATGTCATCTCTGTATCAGCAATACCCATATTTTTATCTGCTGTCCAAGTTTCCTTTCTCAAATCCCAGACTCCAAAAACCCCCTTGCTATCTTCACTTGGATGCTGGATTAATCCACTGATTAGTTTGCTATTAGGACAGCCATGACAAAAGACTGCAAACCAGGTGACTTAACAGAAATTTACTGTCTCCAGTTCTGGGGCCAGAAGTGCCTGGAGCAAGATGTTAGCAGCATTGGTCCTCCTGAGCATTCTGAGAGATACATTGTTCTATGCCTCTCCTCTAGTTTCTGCTTCTTTGCTAGCCATCTTTGGTTTCTCTTGGTGTGAAGCAGAACCACGTGCTCTCTTCTTTAATCTTCAGGTGGCCTTCTCTGTGTGCATGTCTATGTCCAAATCCTCCCCCTTTTATAAGCACTCCATTCATACTGGATTAGAGACCCACCACACTCCAGTATGATCTCATTTCAACTAATTATATATGCAATGACTATTTCCAAATAAGGTCACATTTTCAGCTACTGGGATGAGGTCTTCGACATTTGAATTTCCAGAAGACATAATTCAGCCCTTAGTAGATGTCCATAGATAACTCAATCTTAGCATGTTAAAAACCAAACTCTTCTTTCTGACTGCTCCCCAGCCCCAATGTCTCTTCCTCTCCAGTCTCCCACTTCTCAGTCGAGGCAATTCTCATCTTCCCAGGCCAAAACAAACCTTGGATCTATCTAGCCTTTACACACCCCCTCCCCTCTGGCAACCACCAGTTTGTTGTAAAAAGCCTTTGTGAAAACCTTTACTCTTCTTTTAATAGAGAAAAAAAAAAGCAGATTTTTTAGATTTACTAAAACAACTGAATGATCACTGATTCATTGATTCCATTTTAACTTCATTCTCAAAATATGTTTGGGTTCTTATGAAAACACTACATAGGGGCGCCTGGGTGGCTCAGTGGGTTAAAGCCTCTGCCTTCGGCTCAGGTCATGATCTCAGGGTCCTGGGATTGAGCCCCGCATCAGGCTCTCTGTTCAGCGGGGAGCCTGCTTCTCCCTCTCTCTCTGCCTGCCTCTCTGCCTACTTGTGAGCTCTCTCCTCTCTGTCAAATAAATAAATAAAATCTTTAAAAAAAAAAAAAAAAGAAAGAAAACACTACATAAAAAAGAGCTGACTTCAAATTTAATACTCAGTTTTATAGGTAGGTCCTGTGGTGTGCTTACTTTATAAAAGAACTTCTGTGTAAAAGTTACTTTAAAAAAATCATTTCACTTTAGCAAATATTTATTTAGGGTGTTTCCATGTCTTGGTTATTGTAAATAATGCTGCAATGGACATGCAGGTAGAGATTTTTCTTCGAGAGATTGATTTCATTTCTTTGGGTAAATACCCAGAAATGGAACTGCTGGATTTTATGGTAGCTCTATCTTTAATATTTTTTTGAGGATCCTCCATACTGTTTTCCATTGTGGCTACAACAGTTTACATTCCCTCCAAGAGTGTATGAGGGTTCCTTTTCTTTACATCCCTGTCAATACTTATTATCACTTGTCCTGTTTTTGTTTTATTTTGTTTTGTTTTTGACTTTTTGATACTAACCATTCTGACAGGTGCAAAGTGATACTTCATTGTGATTTGATTTTCATTTCCCTGATGATTAGTGATATCAAACATCTTTTCATGTGCTTGTTGGCCATCTGTATATCTTCTTTGGAGATTCTGTCTATTCAGATCCTCTACAGTTTTCAAGTTTAAAAACTATGAAATCTAGGCTAAGTTAAGTATTAAGTATAAATATTTAACAATTAAATGTAGGTGTTTTCTCTTTTTCCAATGTTTGAGCACTCTTGCAGCTTATTGAATATACAGAAATAGAATCCTTGATCCTCTGGGCCGGGTGGGAAAGCACAGGTAAAGAGTAATCAAACTGAGGTTGTATGTTAGTGTCCATCATGGTGGTATGTGCAAGTTCTTTGGGGAACATAGTAAGGGGAATCTTCAAGTGCCTGAAGAGGAACAGGGAAGATCTGCCCAGGAGCTGATGTTGGAGCTGAGTTCCAAAGGATGAAAGTATGGTTTCTGAATACAGTGAGGATGGATGTACCCAACAGAAGACAAAATACACACACATAAGTGCAGATGCACAGAGGAATGTGGCATTTTCTAGAAACTAAACTTAGTTTGGTAAGGCTGGGTAGCAGACTGTCATGGGAAGCTGCTAGGAGAAGCACTGAGGAGATAGGCAGTCTGGGTCCTCTGTTCAGTTTCTGCTATGCTGAAGGTTTGAGGAGCCATCAGGGAGTTTTGACTAAGGGATAGATAAGGCCAAGACTAATGTGACATTGAGCAGGGGGTAGGGTGGATGATGAGCAGAAGGGGAAGGATTTTTACTCATCCTTAACACTTTAGCTCAGTTTTTCTGGTAGACATATTTGGATCCATTTTGTTTGTGCCTCTTCCCCTTGGTTCCCATGGAGTTTGTGTGTCTCCAGATGAGGGGCCCATGCCAGAGATGAGGACTCTGGGTCCACCAGACATCTACTTCCATGAGATTCAGGAGCCTTCAGGGCATATTGCATCTTAAGAGAGGAAAGGCTGGAGCAGAAAACTTCATTGCTAACCAGTCTCAGGGCTTGAGGAGAAGTGAGTGTTCAGTATAACCTGTGTGATTTGAATTCCAGGCTGGTCCCTAAAAGCAGGCTGATTCTTTTCTTGCTCCACATCTTCCCCAGAAAACTTCACTTCCCTCCTGGATGGGGGAAATGGGACAAGGAAAGCACCTATGTTTACAAGTTTGTGCCTGATATATTCCAGTTGGCCTTTGAAACCCCTTCTGGATCCCCACCCTCACCCTGCTTTCTGCCAGATTTGTGCCCACTGCCTTCAGGGAGTGGTCAATGGGGAGCTCAGCAAGATGGTGGACAGGAGGAGGACATGCAAAGTGAAAGTTGGATATACGTTCCCCTGATGTTGGTGTCTAGGACAAGGTCTAGCAGCTCTGCTGGCCCAAGTCCTGGCACAAGCCTTGTGTACCCACTTGTATGTACATACCTTCCTGAGTCACCTGTGCTTCACTGGCTGCCTGTCTGCTGCTGGGCTGGTGGGAGGGTTGGGAGAGATAACGCAGGGCAGTGAGGAAGACTTCAGGAAATATCAACTGTCTTCTTCCTCAGCCTCCTCATTGCCTCTCCACTTCTGTTCTTATCCTGACTGCCCAGCCCCACAAGGGTTCAGAGCTGGTTTACTAGCAGAAAGCTCCTGGAGGTGGTAACTAAGGACCTGAGGGATGGCTAGGGGTGCAGAGGTCAGGACTTGCCCCACTCTGTTTGGAAGAAACCACCACCCACCTGAATACTCTGAAAGCCTGGAGTTCCTAGCACCTCAGAGGCTGGTGGAGCAGCCCTGCTGCTGTATGGTGGGTGAGGGACACTCAGAGAAAGAGAAAAGAGGGCAAGCTTCAGCACATGGGACACACCAGGAATCCCTGGAAACTCATGGAATTTGGGGTAAAGAAGCCTATTTCAGGAAAATAAAATCTTCCAGTGGCAGGTGGGAACATGAACCAGCAAAGCATAAGAGACATACATAATATTCAACCTTCTACTTGCTTCTCTGAATACTGCCCAAGCTCTAGGCTTCTGAAGCCATCTTTCTTCTCTTTGCCAGTATTATGCAGAGCATTGTCACCCAGCACACATCAGTTGAATGATGGAATGATATCCCTTTCTTTGAATCTTCCTTCTAATTGCTTATTGCTTTTTAAAAATGGAATAATGGAATAATGATTTATGCTTAAATTCTACTACAATGTTTTATAAGAAGATTCTAAGACATTTAGTACCATTGAGCAGAAAAAAAAGCTAATCAGGTCATCATAGGAAGCTGATAATTCTGTAGGAAGAGATGTTCATTTGCATCTAGTGTTTCAGGCCCCAGAAAGTTTGGGGACATTCTCCTTCCTCTGGACACTGTGTATACTTGTCTGTCTGGCCCCAGAGCCTTTCAAATGCTTACTAAAGCAGAGGTAACAGAAGACTCATCCTTTCGAAGGCTGATCACCTGTAACTACACAGGAAGTGTAATCTCATTTGATTTTGCAACTCAGCTTGGATTATTTTCTTAATACCTCTGCTATACTTTGCCCTTTGCAGTAAGTCATTCATGCTGTTATTTAAATTATATGAATTAAGAATTATTTGGCTGCATTCCATTCCAAGAACCCTGTGGCAGGGCATCATTTAAAAGCAAGTATTAGGACCATTGCCATGACCTGCAAACATGCCTGACGGTTTGGTTCAGGCTTTTTCTTGTTGTGGCTTACAAGGTTAATTATCTGGAAGAGTGCAGTGCAAGAAGGAAATGCCAGGTGGGCTGGATCATATGTTCTAGGGCAGTGGTCCTCAGCAAAAAGATTTCCAGAGGATACCAGTGGAACTGTAAACATGGGGCAAGGGAATTTTAGGATCACTGCATGGGTATTCTCCACTGTACTCACATCTATGCCATCAGCATCCAGGAACAATGTTCTTATAAGATTGATTTCCTCAACAGCAGTATGCAAATAATCAATAGTTAGCAAATTTTAGTCCCAAAATATGAAAAACATCACAATTGATGCCAGGATCCCTCTGTAATTACTGGAATCCTATGTTTCCTGGAGCAGCACAATTTTAGGAATGCTGGGAAAATATCACCTGTTTCTTAGAGTTTTAAATTTCATTTGCAAAATACTTCCAAGTGCACAATAATTCCTCAAAAGTGTATTTTGTTTGTGGTCTCTAAGCATCTATAGAATACCTAGTGGATATGCTTTCATGTGAAGCTGCTATGTGACAGTGATGGCCATGCTCTCTTGTTATCTGCCCTAGGGAACCCCCCTTTGCAACAAATAAACTCTACTGTTTTGTACCTTCACAATTTTCATCTGGTTTGTTATCAGAGCATAATTTAGAATATCCTAATTGACACATAATCAGAGCCAGGTGTAAACTGAGGCACTAGAAGTTTGGAAGAAGATGCTATTAGACTAGAGGCAAGATGGCGGAGGTGTAGGAGGCACAGAGAGCCCTGGGAATCAGAAGCCCAGCTAAAGAGGAGGAAACCACTCTAAAAGCCGGCAAACACAACAGCAGAGAGAAGAGAATAAGAACAGCAATTCCAGGAGCAGAAAATCGACCACTTTCAGGAGGTAGGACGTGTGGAAAAAGTGAATTTAAAGCGATGGGAAGAGAGACCCCGGGGGGAGGGGCCCGCTCCCAGCAGCCCCAAAGCCTCAGAGTACAAAATCCGGAACTTCTAGTCCGCTCCGCTGAGGGACATCGCTCCACAGGCTAACCAGAGGTTCAGCCCTCGCGGGAACAGTGTGGTTTCAGGACCCGTGGGGTCACTGAGGGACCAGGGGAGCCCGAGTGCAGCAGAGCTCCCAGGTATTGGGGCGGAGAAGCCGGCAGCAGAGAAGGAGCCGCGCTACACCGCATAGGCCTACCTTGGACTATAAGAACTGAGACATATAGTCCATATAGGGCTGCCGAACGTCAAGCGGGGACCCCATGGGAGGCAGCTCCGGAGACACCCCCTCCTTCCACCTCTGGGAGGAGCAGTGCGAGAGCGAGCAGCAAGAATCTGCTGGTCTGGGGACTCCAGACGGGGCCGCGCGCCACAGATAGAGGCGCTCCGCCACGGACTAGCTGAGCACAGAGCGGGGACCGCAGGCAAGGGAGACAGGAGTGATGGCGACTCTCCTCTAAGGACCTCTGGAGGATCGCAGCACCCAGCACTCAGCTCCTCTAGGCCAGAGACTGGGAAGCAGCCATTTTCATTCCCGGCCTCCAGGGCAGTACTGAAAGCACTCAGGGAACAAAGACTCTGAGAGCTAACCTGAGCAAAGTGCTTGGCCCATCCCCTGGCAAGGGCGGTAGGATTCCGCCTCGGGCAAAGACATTTGAGAACCACTGCAATAGGCCCCTCCCCCAGAAGATCAGCGAGACTATTCAGCCAAGACCTAGTTAATCAATCAGTGAAAACTGAGGAACTCCAGAGACTCTTTCTCTCTCACCCATCTACTCTTACCTTGACAAAATGATGAGGCAGAAAAACTCACCACAAAAAAAAGAAGAGACAGTACCGATGGCTAGAGACCTAGTCAATGCGAACATTAGTAGTATGTCGGAAATAGAGTTCAAAATGACAGTTATCAAAATAATAGCAGGGCTCGAAAAAAGCATAGAAGATATTAGAGAATCTCTTTTGGGAGAAATAAAATCCCTTTCTGGAGAAATAAAAGAAATAAAATCTAACCAAGTCGAAGTTAAAAAAGTTGTTAACGAGGTACAATTAAAAATGGAGTCTCTCACTGCTAGAATAAACGAGACTGAAGAAAGAATCAGCAATATA
>CM053606.1:93207343-93224401 GCA_028646535.1 Procyon lotor | reverse complement strand
TACCATCCCCAGTTATGTCATCTTGGGCTGTTGCTACTTTGGCTATTAAGGAGGCTGTTGGGTGCTGAATTTGCATTTCATGAAGCAGCACATTTCCATCTTTAGTAAGCTTGATGTCTCCAGCACCAGAAACAAGCATCTTCATGGTGCCTTTAGGCCCCAAGTTGGTCCTCAGCACGTCCTGCAGGCCCCGGGCCGCACTTATGTTCACCGCCAGCGCCGCCTGGGCTCGAGTCACCTCTGCCTTGGGGTTGAGGGTCTTCACGGCCGCCATCGCTAACCAGCACAGGAAGAGGAGGAGAACCGGCGTGCGGAGTGCCTAACGCCGGCTCAGCGTGGCCAAGAGACGCCAAGTCATTATTTTTTATCCCTAATTCAATGACTTGTTAATATCAAACTTGTCAAATGTGGTTTTATTTCCAGAATTTAAATGTAGTCAAGGCAGTTAATATCTCTTAACTACTGACTCTACCATATATTCATCTTCTTGGTCTTTTACTTCTGCCAATATCTAGGATGGCAAAGCATAATTTGAAGGAAAAATGTTGCTTGGTTTAAATGCATGCAGGGGAGGAGGAATTGGAAAGAAATAGAACATGGACATGCTATAAGACTAACAGAAATGTTATAGCTCATTTATTTTAGCACTAAGTAATATTCCATTGTTTGGCTGTACCACAGTATCCTTTCACATACTAAAGGACGGATATCTTGGTTACTTTAAAGAATTGTGATAATAAGTTTAGTTAAAAAATATTACACATACATATTCATTCATTCATTCATTCATTCATTCATTCATTCATTCATCAAATAAGGTTTCTAAGTGCCAGACATCATTCTAGATTCTGAAATAATAGTGAGCAAGACAAACAAAACTGCTTTCTAGAGTTGCCATTCTAGTGGTCAAGACAGATAATGATTACAATAAATAAAAAACCGTGTAGTATATTAATTAGTGGTACATGCTATGAAGAAAATGAAACATAGGGAATAAGAAGTGTTGGAGGTGGGGAGTTTTTATTTTATGCTGGCCAGAAGACTGAGAAGGTGACGTTGAAGTAAAGACCTATAGAAAGTGTGACATGTGGGATATCAAGTACAAAGGCCCTGAGACAGGAATATGACTGGATGTTGATTAGGTGGCTTTTGTGCCTAGAACAATATGTGTATATGAGTATGGGTGTGTGGGGGGTGGTTAGTGGAAGGTGAGGTTAGAAAAAGGACACAAAGTCCACATGACTGGAGACATTGGGGGTAGGTTATAAGGCTTTGGTTAGTTAATCTGCATAAAATGGGATACAATTGGAGAATTCTGTACAGAGAAATGCCATTATGTAACACTTTAAATTTTTAAATATGTCAATATTTTTAAAACTTTTATCTTGGGTTAATTTTAGATTTAGAAGAGTTACCAAAAGGTATAGAGAGTTCTTATAAGCCCTTCATCCAGCTTCCCTTAATGTTAACATATTCATTAAGCATAGCACATTTTTAAAACTAAGAAATTAGTATTGATACAATATGATAAACTAAGCTATAGCTTTTATCCAAATCTGACTAGTTATTCTAATAATATCTCTTTTTCATTTTCGCATCATTCTGGAAATCCTGTACCCAGTTACTCATGTTTTTAACAGGATCCCTCAAACTGCTCTGTTGAGAATGGGGTAAATGTCAGAGGTGTAAAATGTAGAGAGGAGTCAAGGATAGCCCCATGGGTTTTGGCCTGAGCATCTAGGAGAAAAGAGTTGCCAGTTCCTGAGATGAGGAAGACTCTGAGAAGAGCAGGTTTACAAGGCCTAGTAGGCATGCATTAAGGGATAGGTTTGGGATGAGCTGCATACTAAACATTTGGTCTGCTTTAAGTTGCATATAGAAACAGAACCCTGGGTAAATACAGCCTTTAAATAACCATTCCATTTACACACACCCAATAAATCATGTCCCTTCCTTGGATTTGTATATAGTATCATTTAAGATGATTTTACTAGCAAATGACAAGGCAACATTTCTCAAACTGACTTAGACATAAGAAATGCTGTCCCTTCCCATAGCTGGAACTGCCGGACTGAACATTGTCCTCAGGCACGGGGTCTTTTTGTTTGCATGCTCTGCTGCAAGACCAAGCAAAGCTGGTCATTTTGTTTGGAGTGGCAGAATAGCTACTGGTGGCAGTTTGGGCTTCAGCTTTTTCCTTCATTTTAGAGTGGGGATGGGGAGGGAGTGATTAGTTTCCAAACCATTGCGGTAAGGCCATCTTAAGTCCAGTGCCCATGGGGCAATGACTTCAAAAAAGTGCCTTGTGCTTATTGGCTTGGGTAAGGGTTTCTCAACTATAGTGATTCTACCCCCCTCCCCGGGGACATTTGGCAATATCTGGAGGCATTTTTAGTTGTTATAACTGGTGAGAGTGGTGCTGCTGGCAACTAGTTTAGAGGCTGAAGATGATGTTATCCATCCTCCAGAGCCCTGGACAGCACCCCATTATGAAGCATTACACTGCCCAAACTTCAGTAGTAAAAAAATTGGGAAAATCAGAATTGAAGTGAGTTGAGGTCACCTCCTGCTGAGCCTCTTGGAGAAAAGGTAGATGCCTGAACAAACTATAGATGTTTTTCAGGAGGAAGGGGAGGCAGACCTTGAGATGTATCCCACTTTTTTTTTTCCTCTTCAGGTTTTCCTGCTGCTACTAAACATATTGAGATCAGTTCTCTGCAGACTCACTGGGATCATCTCTGCTGGTTCCCCTCTTTTTTTCCTATTCTGTGACTGACCTCTGTACATGTCCCACAGCCATTTATAAGGCAGTGGGAAAACAGAGAAATTTGCATATCTTTTCTTTGGAACTTCATGGTTTTTAAAAAATTTCTTCTCTAGAAAATGCAAGAGAAAAAGTATGACTTTTAGCGTTCAGAGTATCTATGGAAGTCCTAACTTATTTCTTTCCTAGTTACCAATCCAGTAGACCTAATAATAATTCTTGAGTTACTTTTTTTTTTCTTGTTTTATTTTCTTCTTGAGTTACTTTTGATTCAACTCTAACGAAGTGTGGATTCTCCCCAAACAGAAAATTAGCATTGTTTACTGTAGTGCTCTCATGCCTCAAAAAGTTTTTGACATACAAGGGGAAGTTAGGTTGTTGAACTGACTTGTTCCCTTCCTCAGATCATTTAAAACATATAGATAGCAAGACTTTTCTTTACACCTGTGGTGTTTCTTTTTTGGAGTGATACTGTAATCCAAAGTCTAGCACACTGAACCACACATAGCAGGGATTTGTGAGTGACTGTTGCTAACTCTGATGGAAACACATATCTGGCCCGAACAGCTACTTTGGCTCATCACACTATTCTGCCAATATTAATACATATTTAGGGCCATTTGTACTTGTTTGCTTGTATTTGTTTTTATTTTTACTTTCTCTTTCTTAACTTCATTTTTTGCTTTGCTGCAGGCATAGCATTCCTACCAATCAAAAAATGGAAAGAAACTATTTAATAAACATTTTGCTCTCATCCCTCCTGAAGAAAGTTAGACCTCTATGCTATTACCTCATGTTCAGCTGAAGTCATTTTCTATCTGTGTTATCTTCCTATTAAGCTGAAAAGAGAAACCCAGCACTCCATGGCCATCTGGGCTCGAGACACTCCACTTCTTCTGTCCATATCCAAAAATATTGGCTAATTCCTCTCCAACATAAAAAATGAAAACAAACAAACAAGATGATAGATACAGCTCTATTTTGGAGAATATAGGTTTATATAAATGATACAAAGAAAAATATTCAACTTGAATATTTAATTTTTTGTCAAGATTTTATAGTTCTTTTCCCTTTAATGTCTTAAGAATTCTTACACTGCTCATTATCATACAATCATATTACTCTTTCTCTTAGAAACAAGATTATATATTCAGTTCAGTCAAAACTCCCAGATCAGTTGTAAATGCAGATACAGTCCAAATTGTAATAGATAAAAGAAGAGAATCAGAATACAAAGGTTAATATCTTAAAGACAGAAAAGAAGAATGTGGAAGGACACAGTGGGCAAAAAGAAAAGACTTTTAGAGATTTTATGCAGAGCTCTGAGTTTTATTAACAGATGCTGAATTTCCAAGACATGGAGAACTAGTTTTCAGAGATTTATGGATCTCTCTCTTTCTCTTTTTTATTTTTTATTTTAATAACAAATAATTTTAAAGGACTTGAAATGACATTCACTTGAAATACTTTATTTGTTAGCTTGGATTTGAAAGAGAAGTGCTAACTAAACCAGAATTGGACAGCATCTTGTAACAGGTGGCAGAGACCATAAAAGGGGGAATGCACAAGCAATTTGATAGTGAGCAGCAGTGTGGTGCCCCTTAGGGAAAGAAACAAGGAAGGATTGTTTAAAATCCCAAGAAAGAAAATATATATGCGCATCCCAGGGTATTCAGGACAGTATTTTCAGGAACTTAAGAAATACTCACTTTTCACTGGATTCCATTTCCAATGTTTTATGTTTTTGTTCAAAGTTGAAAAAACCCTAATGTGTTTAAGTATAGAGAAACGGAGCAAATGTCTTTGGATCTGGAGACACTGAAATTTCTTTTTTTCTTTCCTTTCATTGTTAAGAAGAACACTGACACATTAATAAGATTTAGAAATCAAACTCTCACTCTTTGCAGATGATATAATACTTTATGTGGAGAACTCAAAAGACTCCAAAACTGCTAGAACTCATACAGGAATTCAGTAACGTGTCAGGATATAAAATTAATGCACAGAAATCAGTTGCATTTCTATGGACCAATAACAAGACAGAAGAAAGAGAAATTAAGGAGTCAATACCATTTAGAGTTGCATCCAAAACCATAAGATACCAGGAATAAACCTAACCAAAGAGGCAAAGAATCTGTACTCAGAAAACTACAAAGTACTCTTGGAAGAAATTGAGGAAAACAAAGAAATGGAAAAACATCCCACGCTCATGGATTGGAAGAACAAATATTGTGAAATGTCTATGCTACCTAAAGCAATATACACATTTAATGTAATCCCTATCAAAATACCATCAGCTTTTAAAAAAAATTGGAACAAATAATCCTAAAATGTATATGGAACCAGAAAAGACCCCAAATAGCCAGAGGAATGTTGAAAAAGATAACCAAAGTTGGTGACATCACAATTCCAGACTTCAAGCTCTATTACAAAGCTGTAATCATCAAGACAATATGGTACTAACACAAAACAGACATAGATCAATGGAACAGAATAGAGAGCTCAGAAATGGACCCTCAACTCTATAGTCAACTAATCTTCAACAAAGCAGAAAAGAATGCCCAATGGAAAAAAAAAAGCAGTCTCTTCAACAAATGGTTGGAAAAATTGAACAGCAACATGCAGAAGAATGAAACTGGACAATTTCCTTACACCACACACAAAAATAGACTCAAAATGGATGAAAGACCTCAGTGTGAGACAGGAATCCATCAAAATCCTTGCAGAGAACACAGGCAGCAACCTCTTTGACCTCAGCCACAGCAATTTCTTCCTAGAAACATTGCCAAAGGCAAGGGAAACAAGGACAAAAATGAACTATTGGAACTTTATCAAAATAAAAACCTTTTGCACAGCAAAGGAAACAGTCCACAAAACCAAAAGACAAGAACAGAATGGGAGAAGCAAAATGACAAATATGTCATTTGCAAATGACATATCAGAGAAAAGGCTAGTATCCAAAATCTGTAAAGAACTTATCAAATTCAATGCCCAAAGAACAAAGAATCCAATCAAGAAATGGGCAGAAGACATGAACAGACATTTCTGCAAAGAAGACATCCAGATGGCCAACAGACACATGAAAAAGTGCTCAACATCACTCGGCATCAAGGAAATACAAATCAAAACCACAGTCAGATCTCACCTCACACCAGTCAGAATGGCTAAAATTAGCAAGACAGGAAATGACAGATGTTGGTGAGGATGCAGAGAAAGGAGAACCCTCTTAAACTTTTGGTGGGAATGCAAGCTGTTACAGCCACTCTGGAAAACAGTATGGAATTTCCTCAAAAAGTTGAAAATAGAGCCACCCTACGACCCAGCAATCGCACTACTGGGTATTTACCCCAAAGATACAGATGTAGTGTTTTGAAGGGGCCCGTGCATCCAAATGATTATAGCAGCAATGTCCACAATGGGCAAACTATGGAAAGAACCTAGATGTCCATCAACACATGAATGGATAAAGAAGATGTGATATATATACAAATACAATGGAATACTCTGCAGCTGTCAAAAAACCCCACAAAAATCTTCCCATTTGCAATGATGTGGATGGAACTAGAGGGCATTATGCTAAGTGAAATAAGTCATTTAGAGAAAGACAATTATAATATGATCTTTCTGCTATGAGGAATTTGAGAGGCAGGGTGGAGGGTTGTGGAGGGAAGGGAGAGAAAAAATGAAGCAAGATGGAACTGGGAAGGGAGACAAACTATAAGAGACTCAATCTCAGGAAACAAACTGAAAATTGCTGGAGGAGAGGGGTGTGGGAGGATTGGGGTGGCTGGGTTATAGACATTGGAGAGAGTATGTGCTATGGTGAATGCTGTCAATTGTGTAAGACTGATGATTCATAGACCTGTACCCCTGAAGCAAATAATACATTATATGTTAATTTTAAAAATTCACAAAACGATTAAAAAAAAGATTTAGTAGGTTCCCATGAGCTTGATGGGGCATAACATCCATGAAGAAGGAATCCTTGACATTCAAACTGTTAGATACACATGATTAATGGATCATGGCTTTAAAAGAAGCTTTTATTTAGCAACTGTAATTATAAGGATGCCTGGGTGGCTCATTTGGTTAAGTGTCTGCCTTTGGCTTAGGTAATGATCCCAGGGTCCTGGAATCAAGCCCTGCATTGGGCTATCCATTCTGTGGGAGTCAGCTTCTCCCTCTCATTCTCTTTGTTCTCTCTCTCTCTCAAATAAGTAAAATCATATTTTTTTAAAGAACTATAATTACAATTTAAAACATAACACTGGAATATTTTAGATATTCAATTAAATATATGCTAAATTAATTGCATAAAAATTTAAGATTCTGAGAATGGACTTTTATGTAAAATTCCAGTACTAGAAATTTAGAGGTAATGGTAGATAGTATATATGATTTCTCCCACTGAAGAAAGTTGAGTTCCAACCAAATATGAAAAGCATAAATCAAGGTGGTAATCAGACACAAGGAGGAGAAAAGTACTGAGTGTAGTTATCAAGAAATGTAGGCCAACTCGAGATTAAAGATGAAACACACCTTTCCAGCTCAATCATCTCAAAGAGTATCCTGTGTCTGGAGACAGGGTATTGTGGGTAAACTCTACTTTTAAATTTAGCTCCTGAGTTAGGGTGGTATCATTCAGGTTCTGAACACAGTAGTTGGGGTTACATCTAAATTCCCTTCTTATTGTCTATTTCGGCCAGGAAAATAAAACAATCAAACTTTCTGTAAGTGAGCATTTATGAGAATAAGAAATCTGTTTAAATATTGTCATTTTCATTAATAATGAAAATACCAAGTTATAATAAATGTCTTTCCACTGCATACATTAGTGGGAAATGTATTAATAGAGATTAGTACAAAAAATAAACTGAGGAGGAAAAATTCAGCAGAAAATTTAACAATCAGGCTCAAACTGAAGGAAGTTTATTATACTAGTAATAAACTAGCAATAAACAACTAGTTTATTACACTCTACTGTGCAAACATTGTGGGCTTTTGCATATTTTGATTGATAAAGCATGCTGAATGTGTTACTTTCAAATTTTTATAAGCCAATCACATCATAAAAATGAAGTTTTGGGGAGTTTTGAAATTATATTTGTGAATTATGACTAAAAATAGGAAAAGGAAAATGGTGGTTGAAAAGAAACCCTCATTTACCTGGTCGTTTTTTGTTGTTGTTTGCCTTGAAATATTTGCTTAATTTTATATAAGATGTTCCAATTTTATTTAGATTTATTCATGTATTCTTTTGTAGTTTTCATGATACTCTGTGTATATTAAAAAATGCATCTTAAAAAAACAAGGATGTGAATCATGAGTTAGCTATCTCCATGTCATTTATTCTCCAATCTATTTTTATTAACTATAAGATTAAAGATGGGAAGCAGCCAAACACTAGGCAGGATTTTAAACAAATGAGTCAAAAATTCCCAAAAGGAGCTTCTACTTGAGGTTCTTTCTTTCTTTTTTTTTTAAGATTTTATTTATTTACCCGACAGAGAGAGATCACAAGTAGGCAGAGAGGCAGGCAGAGAGAGAGAGGGGGAAGTGGGCTCCCTGCTGAGCAGAGAGCCCGATGCAGGGTTCGATCCCAGGACCCCGAGACCACGACCCGAGCTGAAGGCAGAGACATTAACTCAGGGAGCCACCCAGGTGCCCCATCTTTCTTTTTTTTTTTTTAATATGTGTGTGTGTGTGTGTGTGTGTGTGTGTGTGTGTGTGTGTGTGTATGTGTGTGTGTGTATCAGAAATCAATGGGCAAGGGACTCTTGCTCACTAGGCCTGGGATGCCACCTTTCCTGCTGAGACACATCTGGGCAGGAGTGGAACCAGAGAAGGGACCTGCCACATGGAAGGCTGGTTGGAAACACTGTCACAAAATGGCATATATATATATATGGCTTTTGAGATAATTGATATCTTTACTATGCTGAGTCTTTCAATCCAGTAACTCTTTATATTATTGAATGGGAAGAGAGTTTTTTCTAAATAGTATATAAATGGGGCTTGTGTTTTTATCCACTCTGATAATACCTGCCTTTTAACTGATGCATTAGATTATTTACATTTATGGTATTTATTGTTATGGTAGCATATAAATTTGTCACAATTTTTGTTCTCTCTTTGTTCCCATTGGCTCATCTTTGTCTGTTTACTTTTGCTTGCTTTCCTATGGATCACCTAAATTTTTTTTTTTATCTTTGAGGGGATTCCATATTGATTTATTACAGTGTTTTGGATTGTATCTCTTTGTATAGCTTTAATCTTCATTGGTCTGGTTATTACTACACACAAATGTGAATTATAACAGTTTACTGATATTAATGTTATATTACTTTAAGTGTGGAAAACCCACTTCCATTTTGGTGTCTTTATCATACTCACTTTTAAATATCATTGTCTTAAATATTGGATATGCCATAAATTTTGTTCTAATCATCAAATATCATTTATAAAGCTCATAAGTAAATGATTAGTTTATTGTATGTACCTGTATTTTTCATTTTTTATTGTTCTTTCTCATTCTCTGATATTCCAAGATTATTTCTATTGTCATTCCTTTATGTTTGTAGAAATTTCTTTAACAATTCCTTAAGGGTAAGTCTAGTAGCAACAAAGTCTTTTTGTTTTCTTTATTTGAGAAAGCTTTTATTTCTTGTTCATGCTTGAAGAATAGTTTTTATCATATATAGGATGAACAGTTGACAGTTCTTTTCTCTGAGCACTTAAGAACTTTAAAGGTCTACTAGGCAGGGAGCCTGCCTTCCTTCGGACCTCCATAGTTTCAAATGAGAAATTCACTTTCATTCTGATTGGTGTTCAGGAAATATGTCATTTTCTTCTAGCTTCTTTGTTTTTTTCACTTTTAAAAGGTAATTATATGTTTTGGTGTGTATTTGGGGGAGTTAAACTGTTTAGAAATTGTTCAGCTTCTTGAATATGTAGGCTTATGTCTTTCATTAATTTGAGAAGTTTCCAACTATTTTTTAGACTTTTTTTGTTGTTTAGATTAGGTGTATTCTATTTCCTCAAGTTCACTGATTACATCATATTATGTCATTTTTACTTGATTACTGAGCCCATTTAGCATATTTTAAGTTTCTTTTATTGTATTTTTTACTTTATAATTTCCACTTAATTCTTTTTATATCTTCTATTTCTTTTATATCTCCCAAATATGTTTATTTTTTCAGTGTTACAAGATTAATTGTTCATGCACCACACCCAGTACTATTTATCTATAATACTAAGAATTAGAGAAATCACAATTTGAATGGAAAAAAGATAATAAGCTAAAATTAACAGTGCTAGTAATATGACGCTGAAATTAACTTATAAGAATTTTAAAGCAGAAATCGTAAAAACACTTAAATAATCATCTACTTGTCCTCTTAAAACAAATGAAAATGTAGAAAATTCCAATAAAGAAATAGAAGCTATGCACGTATTGCATATAAATTTCAGTTGTGTCCTGGACATTTTGTCTATGATGTCAGTAGTTAATGAGCCCTATTTAGATCTTGTATGTTAAAAGATGATCACCCTTCTTAGGTTTAACATTTGAGTCTTTTAATGTTTTTGTAGACTGTGATTCCAGTGGTAGTTTAATTTTCAGAATCTTTGCAGTGTTGTTTTGGTCTGCTTGGTTTTTCTGGTTCTCTAGGGCTTCCACTGGTCCCCACCTGTGTGGCCTGAGGAGTGGAGGGAGCTTCTCGAGGCCAGCTGATAGTTGTCTCTCAGTGGGAAAGTGGTGTGGTGGGATTCCTACACTTGGGCCCCAGGTTGTGTCCAGGCAGAGCAGGAAAGCCCTAGGCCATTTTGTGGCAGGTCCCTTCTCTGGTTCCACTCCTGCCCAGATGTGTCTCAGCAGGAAAGGTGGCTTCCCAGGCCTAGTGAGCAAGAGTCCCTTGCCCATTGATTTCTGATAAGACTCCAATGGAAACCACGTGGGGGCTCACCTGTAGGTTGTTGGAGGGGTCCTGTTCTATCTGAAAGGTGAGCCCATTTGGGTGAAGGTCATGAAGTGCAGTGTCTGGTGGCCCTTCTCTACCAAGAAGGGATGGAGGCCAGGCACCATGCTGCTTATCCAGCCTTGGGTCCCAGGCCCACCCACCTTGCTCTTACCTCCTTCCAGAGTCCTCCTGTGGTTGCCTCATGTACCATGGTGCTCAGGGTATATAATTGTACTTAGTGGGAAAGGGGGTACAGAGAGAATGGTTGTACTCACGTATTGGGACTGGAAGTCCACGGTGCTGTTTTAATCCCTCAATGTTTATATGGAGCAAATAATCTTGTAAAAAGTTTACATCTTTTGTTAGGTATCCAATTCATCTCTTCTTTTTCACCTGGAGTCCACTGCCTAGTTCAACCTCTGTCAACTCCTCCTGGGACTATAGTAATAGCTACAAAACTGAGCTCCCTCACCTCAGATTTTGGTTCCTTGGTCTGACCTTCTCACTGATCATCACTGATCTAGGACCTTATCACACTTTTTCCTAAGACCATCACAGGACCCCAAGCTTACTACCTTGGTGTTGCCTTTCTTCTCTCCCTCACTAATACACCTAGCTGCCAGAAGTGTCCACATGCCATTTTGTTTCACACTGATGCCTTAGTTATTCTGTCCTCTCCTACCTAATTCATTCATTCTCTACCTTTTTTACCCCTGGCTAACTGTAATGCCCCTTAAAAACTAAGTTAACAGGGGTGCCTGGGTGGCTCAGTGGGTTAAAGCCTCTGCCTTCAGCTCAGGTCATGATCCTGGGGTCCTGGGATTGAGCACCGCATCGGGCTCTGCTTAACAGGGAGCCTGCTTCTCCCTCTCTCTGCCTGCTTCTCTGCCTACTTGTGATCCCTCTCTCTCTCTGTCAAATAAATAAAATCTTTAAAAAAAAAAAAAACTAAGTTAATATGTGACCTCTCCAGAAACCTTTCCCTAATCCTTCCAGGTTGGTGGTACCATTTTTCCCAATGGAAAGAGCTTTCCTGATACCTTACTCATTTTTATGTTTATGAGTTCTGTTTATGTATCTGTCTCACACAGAGCTGGTGCCATAGTAGTGACCCCTATCATTGTAATTGCTACACTATCTTATAATTGTTTGCTTGCTTATTTCCTTAGATTGTAAGCTCTCTGAAGGTAGAAATTATTATGTATTTTTCCTGTATCCCCAGAACACTTTAAATTTAGAAATTTAATCTTTGTTGAATGACTAACTGGATTAATATCATCTCTCATTCATTTTATCTATTCTTTTCAGCTTTCTAATGTCTTTTTTTTGTTTTTATCTTTTTTCTTTTTGAATTAGAAAACAATCACTTTAACCTTGTTATTGATAAGGAAATCAGGACAAGAGTGAAATATAAAATATTTTGTAAACCATTTTTCCTATAGAAACTTATTTCAGGGACCATATTGCTTAAACATTTACTTCCATGGTCACATAATGTGCAATTTTTACACAGTTCAAACAGGAAAGCTGGATTCCACAGAAGAAGTTTCTCAGGACAATATATTGGAAGTGAAAATGGAATCTGTGAAAAGGCAGATGTGTGCATCAGAGCTGGCCACTGGGCGTGACTTAAGTTCATTTACCCAGCAATAACTCCTGAGTGTTATTATATAAAATACTCCTCATACAGTGGAGTTCAGAAAGAAAAGAGACATTTCTTTGTTTAATGACATTTGTTTAATGACATTTTTAATGACTAAGTTGACTTTAAGCAAGTTTTACAGTCATTTTTTAAATGACTTTAGACCTAAAGTAGATTGATTTATTACCATTTCACATAAATTACACCCACTGATTGAATAGGCTAGTTCTTATTAAAGGCATAGCAAAGAAAAACAATAAAAGAATATAAGCTCCTCTTACTTAGTAGTAAGTTTAAATGATAAACTCTTTCTTTTTCCTCAGGTAAGTCAGGGTGATTTGGATTTTCTCTGTCATATCACTTAAATATTCCCTTTATCTATGAAAATATTCTGGAAAATCATTACAGAAAGTAATTAGGACATGTATATAGGCTTTGTGTTAATATAATCATGAACTTAGGATTGAAATATTGATTAAAAAATGGAGACAAAATCCATCTCCCTCAGAAGTTCATTATTGTGAGCTTTCATGACCCTCTATGTTGGTGCTGACATCCTGACATTGTGCCACATGTAGAAGTTGCAATCGGAACAGGTTGGGTAGTCTTACAGCCATCCATAGTTGAAAGAACTTGGGCTCAGGACCTTCAGGACATAGACCACATGTGACTCAGGGTAACTTTGGACCATTGGTGACCTCTTTTAGCTAGGTCCCCTTAGAGGGTAAGAAAACTTGTCCATGTCCAGCACATTGAACAGGGGAGCTTATCTCAAGTTCCTGACACAAATTTGCGTTCAGAACCTGTTGGTGCTTCTCCTGCCTGTATTTTGCCCCGGGATTTGAATACTCTGAGGAGCCATCTCTTAGAATGAAGCATTAGTCTCTCCAGCATGTCATTGTCAGCTTCCTGGGGTTAGATCAGAATGGAACTCTTCCCTCACAAATTTTCTAGTGATGCGGGCAACTTGGCCTCACTGTAGATCTAAGGAGGGATGGAGCAGACCCCACTCCATCCTGTGAGCATCCCACAGAAGGGTCTCTTTGAATGTATGTGAGGCTGCCTTGAATGGGAGGCTGTTAGGGTTTGGACTCGTAAATGTAGCAGAAACAGGGCTTTGAAATACAGCGTCCTTACTGGGGCACAGGAACTAAATATACCAATTCTTGACTCAAGTTCTTGACTCAACAAGAAGTGATATTTAAAATATTCAGCTGTCACTTTGATATCAGTCACACACACATACATACACACACACAAACTCAAACACTGTATTTTGTAGAACCAGGTTTGCCCCTTCTGCATACCATAATCTGGGGTGTATATGGAGAAACTTGTCACTTGTCATGAGGAATGAGGAGCAGGGAGCAGTTGGACTAGCAGGAAGGAACTGAAGAGCACAGGGTATTGAGTAGATGAGAAATGAGTACAAAGCACACCTTGGGCACATATTAAAAGGGTGTGAGGGAACAGTGAAGGTGCAAGGGGAAGGCCAGAATCACCACCAGGGTTCCTCAGGTGTCATGCAAATAGCATGCCTCAAAGTGCCTTAACACTTGTTTGAGTAGAATTCCCATGCCTCTTCATGCCCTACCCTGCTGCACAAATACTTCTGTGCCTGCAGAGGAGGTAGGGCACTCCCTGAATACCATACTACACTGAGAAGGACACATGTACTGATGGAAGCTCAGAGTGGTCAGGGCAGAAAGAGGGCTCTACCCGGGTGTCTCTGGGTGGACCTGGGGTCTGCAGTCTTCCAACACCATGTCCCGTGACCAGGCCAACACCTCATCCCCAGACAAAAATGAGATGCACATGAGGATCCAGATTGTAATGTTCTCATGTAAACATGAAGCTGTGTGGATGACTCTCACTTGAGACTGCTGCTACTGGAACTTTCTCCCTTGCACAATGAGATGAAACACAACTCCAACTTTGGTGTGTGGGCTTACTGTGCTTTCTTTTCAGAGCCAGGAATGTGCCACATGAAAGGAAGCAGTTTTTCAAATAGGCATCAGAGACCCTTATATTTTTGTGTCTGGTTGCCCAGTCAAAGGTGAAATAGCCATCAGTGGTTTTGACCCAGGTCTCAGCAACCCATAGATTTAGATATAGTTGTCAACCTGATAAAATGCAGTCTTGAAAGGATGGTGGAGTATAGGTCAGAGGTTCTCAGTTCATCCAAGGAAGGCAATGATCACTTATCACATACTGTGCCTTTGGTTAACTGGTGTGATTACCTCCGAAGAAAGAAGGTTTCTTGGGGAGGAAGCAGGGAGTAAAAAACATAGGTGCTGGTTTCAGATCTTTTCCTAATTTGTTTCTGTGGCTTTGGTCCATTCACAAAAGTTTTCTGGGCCTTGATTTCCTCCTTAGCACATGTGGGTGTGAGAAACGACATGCCTCCTAATATCCCTTACGCATCAGTGCTCCAAGTTTCCACAGCTTGATTCTGGTCATAGATGGGGTGACCCACTTCTCTGACCACTCTCGTGCTGATTGCAAATAAACAGATTCCAGAAGTCACTTATATTTGCATACACAGACACAAAAAAAAACAGGCGATGCTGTTGCCGAGCCTCACAAATGCCTTCCCTCCACATGAGTGAGATTTGCAGAACCAGACTCTCTGGTTGAGGAAAGCCTTAGGTTTCAATAAGTTTGTTTCCAGACAGTAAAAGGGCAGGCTTTTCTCCCACTGCTGTTTCCTGGAGGAATGTCTCTCAATAAATGAAGCTATCATATTGTCTTCTATAGAGGCGGTTTCACTTTCTTCCTATCCTCCCATGCAGTACTCTTAGCTTTCTCTTTAAAAATATGAACAATTAAATAGAGGAGTTGCTAAAATCTTTTTCATTTTTTTTGGAACTGTTGACATTTCTGCTAAAAGATTATAGTTCAATGCTAGTTCTTTAAAAAAATGACTTTGCCTGCATTATATTTAAGGAAATTGCTTATCTTTTTTCTTTTACTAGATTTCTTTTTCCCTCTAGATTTTCTATTAGATGTAAATGATATACAATGGAATATTACTCCTCCATCAGAAAGTATGAATACCCAACTTTTGTATCAACATGGATGGGTCTGGAGGAGATTATGCTGAGTGAAATAAGTCAAGCAGAGAAAGGCAATTATTATATGGTTTCCCTTACTTGTGGAACATAAGGAGTAACATGGAGGACATTAGGAGAAGGAAAGGAAAAGTGAATTAGGGGAAATCAGAGGGGAAGACGAACCATGAGAGACAATTGAGGTTTTTGGAAGGGAGGGGGGTGGGGGATAGGGAAGCTTGGTGGTGGATATTAAGGAGGGCACGGATTGCATGGAATACTGGGTGTGGTGTATAAACAATGAATCTTGGAACACTGAAAAAACTAAATTAAATTAAAAAAAAACAATAAATAGATCTCCCAAGTTTTATATAATTTTTAAAAGTGTGATGGAGGGCTATTTTTCCTAATCCCCTGAGCATGGGCTTTATCATGAAACATCTGATATTATCTTGCCTTCAAATAAGAAATGAACAATAACATTCAAGGCACTATAATTATAGAACTTTGAAACATTTAAGATTCAGAGTGGAAAGATGGTAGTTACAAAATAGTTACTTTCTACTGAGGGTTCCACAGGCTGATGATTTTACACTGAGAGTGAAATCTGTGTAATGTGGTATTTGTTGTAGGCATGATGTAGCAACAGGCTAGAAGGGGTCTTGATCAAATCGATGAGGATTCATTGAGTATCCGTTGTATGCTTAATGTGGTGTCTGCTATGAGTTCACCACAGATAGGGTTTTCTTTTTCAAGGATCATCCATTTCTCCTTAAGGGTCATACCTCAGATGCGAACAATAGAAGATTTTGCATGATCAGATCCTTGAGAGTAAACTTGTCCATTCACTCAATACTTATTAAGCAACTACTATGTATTAGGCACATATAATTCCATATTGTTATGTTGAATGTATTTTAATACTTGGGGAGGTTTTGATTCTTTGGTAAATCTGAGAGTGTTAATTGGCTTATATGAAAAGCAAAAGTTGCCCCACCCTACCTCTCTTGTAGGCAATATGTTATAGTGTCTACCTTCTAAAATCCTGCTGCTGTCCCTGGTGCTCAGCACTGTAGCCAGGCAGGCTCCCCCACCTTATCCCAAGAGGATGTTTGGCTATACGCTTCTGGCAGCCTTGCATCACTGTGCCATACACTCCTCCCATTTATTTGAACCGTTTGGAGAGGAAGCATGATGCTGAATTATTATGGAAAAGGACAAAATGGAGACTGCACTGAGAAGTCTGGATGTTTAGAGAAAATGGTGATAACACTGAGAAATGCATTTCCTAGTCAAGTAATTAATGAGATGGAAAAGGAGAATGTTAAGTAGAGGTGTAGCAATCAGAGAGTAGAGGTACAGAAGTGACAGGCAAATGGTTGAGAATCTAAAAGGTGGGAGGGATGTGTGTGTTTGCACCTATCACTATATTGAACACAGCTACTGTTTCCACAGGGCAGGAAGTTCAGCCAGTGGAACAGTACCTACCTTATTTAGTCTAATAGCATCTTTTTTTTTTTTTAATTTTTATTAATATATAATGTATTATTTGCCCTAGGGTACATGTCTGTGAATCATCGGGCTTACACATTTCACAGCACTTAACAGCACATACCCTCCCCAATGTCCACCCTATCCCTA
>CM053606.1:93187892-93206843 GCA_028646535.1 Procyon lotor | reverse complement strand
GTAGCAGCCGAAGTAGGCATATGGGATAACTATTGTGTAAAGAAACAGCTTCTTCACTCCTGCACTGTGATTGCCACCAACATTCTCCTGGTTGATGAGATCATGCGAGCTGGAATGTCTTCTCTAAAAGGTTGAGTTTGAAGCTTCCCTCATGTCATCTGAATCATGAAGACTCTACAGAGTGATCCTAAGAATATGATGATGGAATTTTTGTCCAAGCTTCAAATAATTTTCAAAAGCATTTTCTTTTCCCATATGAAAAAAAGAGAACACTGACACTTAAATTCTGAAGTCTGAAATTACAGTATTTTTTTAAATTGCACTGCAATGTACACACATTAAGCAGGCCATTTACCCAATGAAAAAGATGTTTGCTTTAGCTTCAGTGATATAAAAGTACCATATTAGATTAGTGTGTTATCTACCTTGTTATTAAATGTTGTTGAAAAACAAATTAAAATGGTTTAATAATTTCTTCTAAAAAAAAAATAATGACTTGGAGAACTTGAGCATTACAGAACAATATCATAAGCTAAGAATCCAACTACCTCATTTTGACTATGGGTCTTGTATACACTACAGAGTTCCTTTAAGGAAGTGCATACAGGTCTTCTTTTAAACATAAAGGAAATTAGAGGACAAGACAAATATATGTCTGCAGCTTTAAAGGGACAGAATTAAAACTTAAAGTCTCCATGCTACAAACCTGAGGGCCAATAGTCTATATCATTTCTAATGTATATGGTCAGCTAATTAGACGCCTGGCATCTAAATAAACCAGTGAAATCTGGAGTTAACTCAGAAATAAATCTGTAGTAAGAAGTCCCTCCATAGTATTCTCTTACCAAGAAATCCAGAGTTTTGCCCACTTTATTTTCTTTATTTGACTCACACTCTCAAAAAGAAGATAGACACAGAATTTTGCTTCTATTTTCAAATGGAGAATCAAAATAATAATTTTTCAAAAGAGTTAAATAATTAACCTGAGATTCAAGTTCCAATATTTCCAATTACCAAGAAAACCCAGTTTTCTACAAATGAAACTCCATTACTCATTTTTCTCATTTAGTGTTTCTCAACTCCTGGGAACTGGCAGTGATTGTGTGACTCTAAGTACCATTTTATCACTCTGATAATGTTTTATTTATTTTTTTTGTAAAGATTTTATTTATTTATTTGACAGAGAGAAAGAGAGATCACAAGTAGGTGGAGAGGCAGGCAGAGAGAGAGGGGGAAGCAGGCTCCCCGGTGAGCAGAGAGCCTGATGCGGGGCTCGATCCCAGGACCCTGAGACCATGACCTGAGCTGAAGGCAGAGGCTTTAATCCACTGAGCCACCCAGGCGCCCCTCTGATAATGTTTTCATTGCAAGAATCCAGATATGGAATTAAAATAATTTGCTTACAATGGCTGTGGGTTGAAAACACCATTCACAATTACTGTATTGCATTATAAGTACTTACTTTCACAATTCTTTGACAACAGAACATTAGTTAGGATCAGAAATGTGATTTGTCCTCTCAGTCTGTGTTCTTCTTCAAATCTTCTAAGTAAATATGCACCTACACCTAAATTTCTTGCTGGCCATGCTTCATCCTTACTTATCTGGCAATATTCTATATTCTAAGACTTTCTCACATCATATTGCTCTAGTGAGCTTTTACATTATCCCACATCTGACCTGAAAGTCTTTTTTTTTTTAATATTTTATTTATTTGACAGAGAGAAACACAGCGAGAGAGGGAACACAAGCAGAGGCAATGGTAGCGGGAGAAGCAGGCTTCCTGCAGAACAGGGAGCCCAATGTGGGGCTCAATCCCAGGACCCTGAGATCATGACCCAAGCAGAAGGCAGACACGTAACGACTGAGTCACCCAGGCACCCTGTGAAATTCTTTAATACTTCTCTTTCAACACCTGGCAAGTTCTAATAACCATACTTCTACTATAGCATAATGGTTAAAGCAACAGACTTTGAAGACAAAAAAAAACCACTTTGTTTAGAACCTCAGTTCTGTCACCTTAGCTTCATAATTTACCTAGTTTTATCTCCTTGAATTTTTAAATGAGCCCCAGTTTTCTCATGTGTAAAACAGAAAAAAAATGACTACTTTACATTTATCTTTTATGTATTAAATAATATAGTATGGGGTGCTCAAACATCTGTTTTCAGTTCAGGTACCAGAATCCTGGGATTGAGCCCCATGCTGGGCTCTCCCCTTAGAAGGGAGGCTGCTTCTTCTGCTGCTCCCCTTGCTTGTTCTTTCTCCCTTTCCACCCACCTCTCTCTCTTAAGTAAACAAATAAATAAAAAACTTTAAAAAACAAATAAATGATGCAATATATGTAAAATAATTGGTATTTACTAAACAATAGATGTTATTTTTCTTTTATTAAAAATCAAAAATATTTATTATTTATAATATTTCATTGAAGCAAAGCAAGATCCCAAATTGCCTTTGAAATTATAAAAAAATAAATTACTTTTAAATTAGCACTAAACTTTAAACACTTGCTCTCTAGCTAATTTTTTTCTTCAAAATTTAGTAATCTTGGGCACCTGGGTGGTTCAGTTAGTTAAAGTCTCTGCCTTTGGCTCAGGTCATGATCTCAGGGTCCTGGGATCAAGCCCCGCATCGGGCTCTCTGCTCAGCGGGGAGTCTGCTTCCCTTTCTCTCTCTGCCTGCCTCTCTGCCTACTTGTGACCTCTCTCTGTCAAATAAATAAATAAAATCTTTAAAAAAATATTTAGTAATCTTGATAAATCACGATAAGTAATTTTCAACAAACCAAATTATTCAACAAATTAAATACATACAAGCAAATAACTTATTAAGTATCCTCCTCTACTTATTCATGTCATAATTGTTAGAATTATTTAAAACATCATACAACCTCAGTTCTTCTAGTCATATTTTTCACATATAATATTCCTAGATTTACATTTCCAGCTATTAATGATAAAAAGTCTTATCATGATGGTGAAATTGTAGACCATCAGAACAACAACAACAAAAAAGTCTTCCTTTGTAGTAAGTCTCTTTTTAGATTGTTCTTAGATTTACTCTTAAAATCCAGTGAAACTCACTTTCTTGTTATGAGTAAATGAGAACAGGAAACTTTTTTAAAAGATTTATTTATTTATTTATTTATTTATTTATTTATTTGAGACAGAGAGATGGAAAGAATCTTCAAGCAGACTTCCACTGAGCCTGAGCCCAACGTGGGGCTGATCTCACCACTGTGAGATCATGATCTGAGCTGAAACCAGAAGTTCAAGGCTTAACCCACTAGCCACCCAGGCACCTAAAACCAGCAAGTTATTAACAGAGTTATAAATAAATTTGCATTTTTTAAATTTCATGCTATAGGTTGTATAGCCCAGGGCATTCTTCAATGTTGCCTAACTTTGGGAAGATAGTAACAGAATCCTTATGTAAACATACATTTTAAAGCCCAATCATGGATGGAAAAAGTCAGTAGGACCTAGTGAAAATGAACACTGGATTGCAAGTGGCAATGCTGGCCTGTCATGCATGTCTAGGTACTTGCTGCAGGACTGCTCTAAGGACCAGCCAGTATCTCTGCAGTTTTGAAAAAGAAGAAGTGTAATATTATTTTCCCAGATCTAGAGCTACACTCCCAGCCTACCTGTGCCACTCATCTTGAGTGATTTTGATTACAAAATCAGAATTCCCTTTTATGTTTCTATGTCCCCCATTTTTCATTAAAGATTTCATTTGTTCATTTGACAGAGAGATCACAAGTAGGCAGAGAGGAGGCAGAGAGAGAGAAGAAGCAGGCTCCTTGCTGAGCAGAAAGCCCAATGTGTGGCTCGATCCAAGGTCATGAGATCATGACCTGAGCCGAAGACAGAGGCTTTAACCCATTGAGCCACCCAGGCGTCCCCATATCCCCCTTTTGACCCATAGTTTCCACTTTATCACTTTCCCTTACATATCCCCTCAACAATTGCATTATAATAAATGCATGCATGTTCCTGCCTGACTGGGGGAAAGCCTGCAACACTGTTTTCCTCATGACCTTAAGTGGCCCCAGGGTCAGATAGACTTGAGAACACTTTAAAACGAGAAGTATCCTTCAAAACAAGGTTCTATTGACATTTTTGCTTGTATCCACATGTAAACCAAAAGCTCCTACATCAGCCAACAGGCTCAGACAGGTAATGTGTTATTTTGCTGGGAGTCTGCCCAGGTAAGCACCTCTGGGGATGGCTTACCACTCCCCAGGCAGGTGCCCCTGGATCAGTGAGCCATACTCAGACAGAGCAGCCTTTCCTATCCTAGGTGAGGAGTCTGTGCACATCTGGCTAGTGGAGGATAGCTTTCCAACCAGTCTCCCTCATAGCAGGTAATGGGGTACAGCCTGAGTGCTGCTCCATCTCGGGGTGATAGTAGCAGCCACAATACCTCAGGCAAGAAGATATTATCATTATTCATTATCATAGATGTCTGAATAATATCTCTTTTTTATCTCAAAAATCCTTCGCTGGGTTTACTTTCCCTTTTCTCAATATCTTTCAAATGCATTCCTATAGGAAACAAATATATTTAGGAAATAAATATACTTAACACTTCAACGTAAAAAAAAGTGATTTTCAGAACACCTTCACTGGGGTGATTCAGTGACACAAGCCACGTCTTGAGGTCTGAATCACATAGGAAAATGCACTGAAGATTTTGCATGTGTCTTGGGGACATGAATTTTCAAAAGTTGAATTCTCTCTCTCTCTCTTTCTCCTTCCTTCTCCTGCATTCTTAAAAACTAATTATGATTACTTGGAGAAAGTCATGCAAAACTGCATGGGTTCAAATACTTCCTGAATATGTCAGATTCAGTGTACAGGAGATATAAAAAGGATATTCCTTGAAGGGAACAATCCCTTTAAGAATAAATTTTGGAAGCTATTGCCTCTGCTTTCATTTAAAATGCCAACATGAATTTGAAAGAATGTTCTAAGACACAGACAGTCTGCCAAGGGTCTTCAGAGAGGCTCTATTCCAGGGACCTTTGCTAAGAGGCCAAAGAGAGGAGAGCTCTCCTCTCCACAAGAGCCCTGAGTGTCATCAAACTGTGTTGGCTGACCTTGAACTATGGTCACTGAACCTGCTCATCCAGGCTACGCCTGGAGCTCTTCTTGAAGTCTCTGGTTGGTTGCTGCTATTTCTGAAGTCCTTGACTCCACACCCAGTTAGTACATCAGTCTACTTACTGTCTATCAGTCCACTTCTTCCTCTGAAAACTGACCTCCTTCCACCTCGACTTGGAATATCAGCAGGATTCTTTCAACAGTGAGGTCTAAAGTTGAAATCCGAGCTCTACTCCATACTATCTAACAGTTCCCAATTTCCACATCAGTAAGATTGAAATATTGCTGACTTTATTGGTCTTTGTGTGATTAAATATGTTGTATGTAAAAGGAGATACTGCAGATCCTGGGCAAATGTTTGTTCCCCCCTTCTCCACACCCCATCCCAATCTCATCCTTTCCTGCTTACCTCTTTTTCTTCCCTGACCCCATGGATGGACTCTCTTACCATCCTTACCACATTGTTTCTTTCCAGGGTCCTCCCAGAGAACCATTGCATGATGCTCTAGCCAGGCATTCTCAGGGGCTGGGGAAACCCCTGAGGGCCACTGCACTAAATGGGATGGATGACTGCAGGGCAGAGGGAAGAGCACCAGCTCTGGCCTCACAGACTGAAGAGACATGTCCTGGCACTCCCGACAGGCAGCATTTATGATCTCTGACCTGAGGTTCTGCATCTGGAAAGTGCCTTTAATAATACCAGCCCTTCTTCTGACTCAAAGTTAGAAAGAGGGAATAAGGGACATCAGGGTGGCTCAGTCAGTTAAGCGTCTGCCTTCGGTTCAGGTCACGATCCCAGGGCCCTGGGATGGAGTCCTGCAAAGAACTCCTTGCTTGGCGGGGAGCGTGCTTCTCCCTATGCCAGCTGCTCCTTCTGCTTGTGCTTTTTTCTCTCTGAACAACAAGTAAAATCTTGAAGAAAGAAGAAGAATAAGAAGGAGGAGGAGGAGGAGGAGGAGGAGGAGGAGGAATAAGAACACGAAGGAGGAAGCACACTGCAAATTATAAGCACTGTAAAATACAGGGATTAGTTTTAGTTTTAGTTTATTCTTCCTCCTACTATTAAGGTATGAGCATGGCTGTGGAAACAGAGCACAGGTCAAGTCCATGTGGCTCCAAAGACTGACCATAGCTTACTGAGGACAGCATCCTACTTATTTCAGGTGGAGCTCCACTTTGCCTGATTGACTTTTTCTGTGTGTAGCCAGCCTGTCCGCACGCACAGGTTTGGGAACTACACTGGGGGCCATGTTAGTGACCTGCTCCAGCAGTATGCCAGTGCAGTGCTGGACCACCTTCAGGCCTCCTGTCTCCAATCAGTGTTCCCCCAGCACATTGGGCAGCCGGTGTCTCTGTGCCACCACCATCTCATTAAATGCTTACTGAAGTGCTCCATCTATTCACTTTATCCTTTACAGTATGGTTCCCCTGTTCTTCTTTGGAAGAATTTGGTCCTCTTCAGTTCCCTTTGGCACTTTGAAAGCTGCACAAAGAAAAAGAAGTCCTAAACTGTTAATTTAAAAGTGACTGTTGTTCCAGACTTCCTAAGCCACTTCCTTTAAAAACAGGTCAATAGCCTGAAAGAACAAGTTGCTCTTTGGCACCCCTGGCCTTTGTGAGCTGGGAGCAAGCAGCACCTGCAGTCAGATGGGATCAAAGGGCTGGAGCTTGCATGTCCTCCAGCCCCTGCCCCCCGGTCAGCGCCCTGCCCACCTGCCCATGTCCATATTTCTCTCCTCCATCTGCTCTGCCACCTGCTGTGAGTCTGTGACCCCTTCCTGTGGCCCGGCCCACCTGTTGGTTCCTGACTGTCCCTTCTGTTCTCTCCAATCCCACCAGGTCATGACCGGGATCGTTTTCAAGGCTGACTCATCTGCCTCACTGTCTGGCAGGGCTCCACTGGGAAGTGACTTCCATCCGTGGACTCTGGCCGTCCTGGCCCATGCGGCTGCAGTCTTCCACTCATGCCGCTGCTCTCACTGTGCCTCCTGACACGGGGATTTGTTGCTGTTTGGAGGATCCTGCCACCTGCTTCAGGCTTGAACTTCCCAGTCAGCTGTTTGCTCCATCTGCTTAGTAACCGTGAGTCTGTTCACAAAGGAATTTTCTTCTCTTTGTCATAGTGCATAATCCCTAATGTCAAGGCTGTGGGTCAGGCCCAAATTTAAAACCACGTGACGTTTTATGTTCTGTGAAAATAAGATACAATGTAGAACTTTTAGAGTGCCTGCCTGTGTATGTCACAATCCTCTGTTTTTAAAGTAGGGCCTGCGCCTTCTTATGTTCACTCAGAAGGTGCCCAAGAGAAGCCACAGTATGTGTGGTTGATGGAGGAAGCAGACCTTGTTGAGGCTCTGCAGAGAAAGGAAATGGGCAAGGAGGAGAAGAAAAAGGTAGGATATGTGGATATGTAAAGAACAAGGGAAGAGATATAGTTAAGTAAAAGGGATTAAATAGGGGGATATGGTTACTTTAATGTGAAATAAATGCAGAAATACAGGAGCTTTCCCATTTCCAATACAATTTAGAGCAAAAAAAAAAAAAAGAAAACTATGAATTACTGATATAATAATGCTAAGTGATACTTCTATACTGTAGTAAAAAAAAAAACAAACCTCATATAGTCAGTAACTATACGCTCTGTAATCTATTAATAGAGACTAAACATGTAATTTTATCTTAATTCCATGCTTTCCCTATGGTTCACACACATGGAGAAGTAGGAGACATGCCATAGTTCCCCCAGGGCATGCTTGGACACTGCCAGTAGCTCTGGCCCAGGGCAGGAGCATCATAACCTGGATACAGCTTCAAGGAAATCAGAAAGTTGTCCCCTGTATGTTAAATGAGCACAGCGTTCCTCAGAAGTGAGACCACCTGCCAACAGTTGTGCATATTAACACCGATCCCAGAGTCACCCCACTGCCTAGCTTCTTATAGGCTCACAAAAGCAGAATTTAATCAATCGCAGGAACAAAAAAGCATGGCTGGTTTTCCTCATCCCCATACAAGAAGCCCTGACACTTGCCCAGTGTGTGGATGTGTCACTGCATCTAGGCCGCACACAGAAACAACTAACTACTGGCTCTATCACCACTGCTGTGTGTGAGCAGCAGGCTTTCAACTGGATAAAAGAATGCTCCAGAATGTATGCAACAGAACAACAGCTGGAAAAGTCATTGAAATCTAATATCAATCCCAAAATAGTCATAATTTATTTTTTGAGACTTATAAATGGTTAAAGAAATGGAATCTACCTTCGGGAAATAATGTTTCTTTATGTCTCATCATATCCCATTTTCCCCCAAAGATTAAAACAAATGGTGCTGTTGTGGTAAATCATGTTTGTCAGCCTTGAGCAGCCCTGGAGCTCTCCTGCTTTTGGAGTAGACAAGCTGTCCCCAAATCTTGAAGGGGCTGTCTGTCACTCATCTTCAGAAAGGAAGCGGGAAGGAAGGAAGGGGCCAGCTCTGGGAAGCAGTGGCAGCACATGAAAACTAGCACATGGCTGTCTTAGAGGGGGCAAGTCTGTGGCGTGGCTGCAGGGAGGCTCCTACTTCCTCGATTGCACTGACAAACCTCCTCTGCCCTGTGCTCATCCTGTCCTGGCCTGAGTTCCATTGTCTGGACACACCCAGGCTGCTGGCTTCTGGTGAGGTCAGCTGCCCATTGTTGGCAGGCAGACTGAGAATTTCACAGCCTTAATGAATCCCTGTGGCTTCCTGCTCTTCAGCCTACCTAGTGTCATTTAAGAAATATATAACTGAGTTCATTAAAAATGAGTTAATCCATTTTTTCTTTTGTGTGGTCATTCAGAAAACATTTATTGAGTTCCTATCATATGGCATGCACTTTTCTGGCTGCTGCATACACATAATGTACAAAAATACATAGGCCTGGGGGCTCCTGAGTGTCTCAGTTGGTTAAGTGTCTGACTCTTAATTTCAACTCAGGTCACGATCTCAGGATTGTGAGATCAAGCTCACATTTGGCTCTACTCTCAGTGTGGAGTCTGCTGGAGATTTTTTTCCTCTCTCCCTCTCCCTCTGTCCCACCTTTCCACCCTCTCTCTCTCTTATAAATAAATAAATGTTTTAAAAAATACATGGGTCTGGTCACTTGCAATCAAGTAGGAGAAATAAGTCATTTTTTTTTAAAGATTTTATTTATTTGACAGAGAGAAACACAGCGAGAGAGGGAACACAAGCAGAGGGAATGGTAGCGGGAGAAGCAGGCTTCCTGCTGAGCAGGGAGCCCGATGCAGGGCTTGATCCCAGGACCCTGGGATCATGACCTGGGCCGAAGGCAGACGCTTAATGACTGAGCCACCCAGGCGCCCTGAAATAAGTCACTTTTTAATGATCCAAACAATTATTTGTATACAACTATGATAATTGTTTTGAAGAAAAAGAGTGTTGGGAGAGTACAAACCAAAGGGTCCTCACTTAGCATATGGAAATCTGTGGAAGGGTTCCCTGGACAGTGAGATTTAAACTGAGATTGGACTCAGAGAATAAGGGGTTGATCAGACCAGGAAACAGTGGCTGGGGCTGTGGTGAGGTGGAATGGAGAAAGCATTCTAAGTGAACTGAAGAGCACTGTAAAGACCTAGAAATGGGTCTGGAAACAAGCACAGAACAAAGGCCAGCATGGGCACCCCTGGGCTAGGGTTCTGCACAGTCCACATTGTCTACCCTGAGAATGGTGCTTGCAGCTCAAGCTGCAGAATTTAGTGCAGTAAGTGTGGTAGAATGAACAGGAATGGCTCACATTGTCTACATTGGGAATGGCACCCTACATAGCTTCATACTCCATGGGGAAGGGAGTGCAGTAAGAGTGGAATAAGTATGCACAAACCACACTGTCTGGGAATGGGAATGATGCCTGCACAGCCACATGCTGCAGAATGGAGTGCAGTAAGGGTGGAATGAACAGTAAGGCATGGGCCAGATCATGTAGGACTTTTGTTTCCCATAAGAATGTCTTTTGCTGCCAGGAAGAGAATATCAAGGAAAGGTGACTTACACAAATATGAACCTATTTGTCCCATAAAACAGGTGGAAGTAGGCTTTCAAAGGTGGTTCAACAATGTTATTACTCCCTGTTTTCTCCTCTTTGCCATCAGTATCACAGTGACCTCTTTCTGTGGTATCATAACCTTCTACACCTCCAGGTGCCAATTCATCATTTCAGGCAAATAAAGAGTTTAACTGACATGGAGAAACGATTGTGAGTTCTCCATCCAACACTGCCCTCTTTTCCTCAGTAAACCACATGTTTTCTTGGAACCTTTATTCAGAAGAATCTAAGCAGAAGGATGAGTGGGTGGGGTTGAGTAGACATATCAACAATGTCTGCCACAATCTCATTTGGCCTTGCTAAAGATTTGGGGTTGTAAAATTTTAAAATCTCAAGCCATTGTTCAGTAATTGTGTTTTCAAACATATCACAATAGTACTATACTTCTAATAAATGTGTACACTTTTGGACCGGAGTAGCACACTATTGACTCCTAGATCCTATTTTCAATCTGATCAGTTTGTATTCCTTAAAGACACAAAAAAAGAGACCAAATCCCCTTCATTTTTGCACCCCAGCATCTAGCATCATGCTTAGTACTTAACCCTCATTAAGCATATATTCTTCATTAAGTATATATGAAACAAATATATATCAGCTACCAAAGGGCACCATTTAAGGTTCCAAGTGTAGGAGGCTTATTGTTGATATATTCATTTAGGACCTGCTTCAGGGAAGTGTACAACTCCCCATAAACAACTAACTGAGTGCTTTCAAACTGGCAGCTGACTGGTTAGAATTTCTCTTTGCAACATCTTTATGGGAATTATAGCCAAGAAGGAAGAAAATTCATCTTACAGTCTTGAATAATAGAGTGCAAATGAAGAACATGCTACATTCTTTATCATTCCCTTAAAATAGAGTAAAAGGGAAAAATAAAGCACATTCCTGCCAAAGCCAGAAATCTCATTTTTGTCTGCTGAATGGGAAAACATTTTGGACTTGCCACAATTATTTTTCCTCTTTCCCACAAATAGCAAAATTTAAATTCATTCCAGGATGGATGTGTACTATTATGTACCATGAGAAATCATATTCTATTATAAAAATAGAGAATATCAGATCCTCATCTTTCCCACCTGCTCCTCACATTCTGATGGGCTTGATGAATTTCCCCCAAATGCCAACAAATCTCAATTTCCACCTGTGAACATTCACAGAGAAAATGATGGACAGCTCTATAAGGCAATAAACCATAAGCCTGCACAAGAGAATAAATGAAACTAGCTAAGTGGGAAGCACATTTTTTTTCTTTTTAATAGTCTATAAAATGCAAGTATTATGTGTCTTGAGAAAATATGAAATTATACCATAGTAATGCAGTAGAAAGTCAGTCTCTAAACTGTTTAACCAGGACACTTTATCATTCCCTAGCTGATTTTTCTGTTTCGAATAAGATAGCAACTAAATGCATGGTTAAGCTGAAAAGGTCAAGAATATGCAAGCAATGCTTAAAATAAAAATTACAAACCTACTGAAAGCTGGAATAAAACCAGGTAAAACCACCCAGGAATTAGGTAAAAATGCTGAAGCAACAAGGTCAGTATCATTATGGGAAAAAATAAAATAAGATTTTTTTTTTTGCTGCTCTTTAGAACCAGTGGGGCTCCACAAGACTATAAGGAATGGAAAATCCACTCATAAAGGACTTTGCACAGACACAATCATTCTGGGACCTGGTGCAAAGCAAACAGTTTGAAAGGCACCTGGAACATATGCAAAAGTGACTTATTTGTTAATCTTAAAGCATCTGCCAGAAAGGAAAGAAGCATGGGACTCTCTCCAGGGACAGAGGTGTTTACAGGCACCATTTTTGCATTCTCCTTTTGACCTGTTGGTGCCAGTCCTGGTGGGTGCCATTTATGCAACCCCTTCAACTTGCTTTCTGAAGAAGGACTTTACCACCATGCTCACACAACTGTGGCCATCCCACCATAGCTGGCATGCATGTGCAGCCCACACAGGGGACACCTCTTGAACACCTAGGCCCTATAGGTCTGACACAGTTAAAGAGACAGTCCTTAACAGGTTACCACCCCAGGGTACTGCACTAATAGCAGACTGAAACACAGACCTTGTTTTCATGTGGGAAAGCCCTATATTCTTACCTAGAAGTGTCAATCTAAGAGGCAGAATTTGGGTTTGCTATATATTCAGAAGCTATAGAAGTGTCTCTGGGGAATTGGGGCAGGGAGACATCATATCAGCCTTGGCCTCAGGACTACTTGATGATAGGACCTTATACATGCATCTAAATAAATGTATATTTAGATATACATGCATCTAAAACCAAGATTTTTGCAACTGTCACCCAAGAGACATCTACACATCTCCTAGTCTGGAAGTTAGCAGGATTTATTATTCTGGATTCACAAGACTGTGTATATTTACCTTTTAAAAGCTGCTGCCTGAGATTATGGTTTACACATAGCTTGAACTAGGCATTGTGTGAAATCCCTTCCTTTGGAACACTGACAGGTCTTAGCACACCCTCAACAACAGGGACCTATCAAGAACAAATCAGGCTACTTATATAATCACAATGGTTCAATGTGCAACAAAAAGCTAGGGCAATATTAAGTGATAAAATTCGTCTCCTACAGAAGACCACTCCGTCAAGACTGAGATAAGTCTATTTGCATAATATATAGAAACAGAGTCAGAGCAAAATGAAGAAACAGAAGAATATGCTCCAAATGACACAATAAGACAAAATCTCAGAAGAAAAGGACTTTAATGATATGGAAATAAAGTAATCTACCTAATAACAAAATTAACATAATAGTCATAAAGATGCTCATCAAAGTTAAGAGAAGAATGAATGCATGCAGTAAAAAATTCAGCAAAGAGAAAACATAAGGAAATACCAAACAAAATTCACAGAGCTGAAGACAGTAAGAATTGAACTGAAACATACACCAGAGGAAATTAATAGCAGGCTAGACAAAGTAGAAGAATGGATTAGTGACCTGGAAGATTAAGCAATGGAATTCACACAGACAGAACAACTGAAAGAAAAAAGAACTTTAAAATTGCAAAGATACCTTAACAGATCTGTGGGACAACATCAAGTGGAATAACATCCACATTGTAGAGGTCCCAGAAAGAGAAAAAAGGGTAGAATGCTTGTTTGAGGAACAAATAGCTGAGAACTTCCCTAATCTGAGACATCCAGCTCCAGGACATACAGAGAGTTTCACATAAGACAAACCAAAGAACTCCACACCAAGACACATTATAATTAAAATGTCAAAAGTAAAAGAGAGAATCTTAAAAGTAGCAAGAAAAAAAGCAAGTAGTAGAGACAAAGGAGACTCCATAAGACTGTCAGCTAACTTTTCAGCAGAGACTTTGATGGCCAGAAGAAAATGGCACAAATATTTAAAGTGGGAAAAGGAAATACGTCCAGCCAAGGATATTTTACCAATTCTGGTAAATATTCAATTTATAATACTAATAATAATTTAAAAATGTAATATTAATAATAATTAAAAAAATAAGAGACCTTAATACCCCACTTAATATTTACCAATTCTGGTAAATATTCAATTCAAATATTCAATTCTGAATACCCTTCAGAATTGAAGGAGAGATAGAGTTTTCCAGAAAACCAAAAACTAAAAAAGTTATCACCATGAAAACAGCCTTAACTAGTAATAAGAAAAGACGTGAAAGTAAAAATCTCACTGGAAAATGCAAATATATAGTAAAGGTAATAGGTTAGACATTTATAAAGCTAATATGGAGGTTAAAAGACAAAAGTAGTACAATTAACTATAACTAATTAGTTAAGGGATACACAAAATTTGAAAATGTAAAGTTTTGTCAAAAAAAAAGCTCATGGGGTGGAAAATGTAGTTTCTAGAATATATTCAAACTTAAGATGCCATCAACTTAAAATCGAATGTTATATACACATAGGATGTTATATGTGAATGTCACAGTAACCACAAAGCAAAAATCTTTAGTGGGTGCACAAAAGACAGTAAGAAGGAAATCCAAATATAATTCCTAATAAGATGACCAAATTACAAGGGAATAGAGAAAGAGAAGAAAGGAACTGAGAAGAGCTACAAAAACAGCCATAAAACAATGAACAAATAGCAATAAGTACGTAGTTATCAATAGGTACTGTAAATGTAAACAACTACATTCTGCCATCAAGAGACATAGAGTGGCTGAATGGATAAAAAAAAAAGCAAGACCCATGTAATTGCTGCCTATAACACACTTACTTCAGATATAAGGATATATAACCACTGAAAACCACAGGATAGAAAAACGTATTCCATTCAAATGGAAGCAAACAGAAATCTGGTGTAGCTATACTTACATCACGCAGAATATACTTTAAAACAAAGACCATAATAAAAGACAAATAAGGGCGTTACATAATGATGAAGGGGTACATCCAACAAGAGAATATAACATTTGTAAATATTTATGAGCCCAACATAGGAGCACCTAAACATAAAAAGCAAATATTAACAAACATAAAGGGAAAAATAAGAGACCCTAATACCCCACTTAAATCAATGGATAGATCATCCTGACAGAAAATCAATAAGGAAACATTGGCCTTAAACAACACATTGGACAAAATGGACTTAATAGCTATATACAGAACATTCTATCAAAAAGCAGCAGAATACATATTCTTCTCAAGTTCACATGGAACATTTTCTAAAATCAGTCATGTGTTAGAATACAAGTCTCAATTAATTTAAGAAGATTGAAATCATGTCAAGTATCTTTTCTGACCACAGTGGTATGAAACTAGTAATCAGTTACAGGAAGAAAACTAGGTAAATCACATAGTATTGAAAAACCAATAGATCAAAAAAGAAATCAAAGGATAAGTTTAAAAAAAACACCTGAAGAAAAATGAAAATAAGAATATAACTGTCCATATTCTATGGGACACAACAAAAGCAATTCTAAGAGGGAAGTTTATAGTAATATAGGCCTACCTCAAAAGACAAGAAAAACTCAAATAAACAACTTAACCCTAACACCAAAGGAACTAGGAAAAGAAGAACAAAAGAATCCCAAAATTAATAGAAGGAAGAAAATAATAAAAATCAGTAGAAATTAATAAAGTGGACACTAAAAGACTATAGAAAAGTCTTTCAATACATGAAACTAAGATCAGTTTCTTTGACAAGGTAAATAAAATTGACAAAACTTAAGCAATATTCACCAAGAAAAGGAGAGGGATCAAATAAATAAAATCAGAAATGAAAAAGAAGTTACAACTGATAACATGGAAATACAAAGGATCATAAGTGACTACTATAAACAGTTATATGCCCACAAATCAGATGACCTAGAAGAGATGGATAAATTCTAGAAATATACACTCTTCCAAGACTGTCACAAATCAATAGAAAATCTGAATAGATCAATTACTATCAAAGAGATTGAAAAATAACAATACATTAAAAGGATTATACACCATGATCAGGTGGGATTTATTCCAGAGATCCAAGGATGGTTCATCATCTGCAAATCAATGTAATATACCACATTTACAAAATGAAGGATAAGAATACTATAATCATCTTAATAGATGGATAAAGAGCTTTCGACAAAATTAAAAATTCATTTATGACAAAAACTCTCAACAAAGTTCATATAGAATGAATGTACCTCAGTATAACAAACGTAATATATGACAAACTCACAACTAACATCATACTCAGTGGTGAAAACCTGACAGCTTTTCTTCTAAGATTAAGAGTGAGACAAGAATGCTCAGTCTTGCCACTTCTATTCAGCATACTACTGGAAGTCCTAGCCACAGTTAGGCAAAAAAAAAGTAAAAGGCATCCAAAAGGCATCCCTGAAAATGAAGAAATAAAGCTGTCACTATTTTCAGATGACATGAAAATATATGTAGAAAATCCTAAAGACTCTACCAAAAAACTGTTGGAACTAATAACTGAATTCAGTAAAATTAAGGATACAAAATCAATATACAGAATTTGTTGCATTTCTATATGCTAATAGTGACTGTCAAAAAGAAGTTTACAAAATTCCATTTACAAATACATTTAAAAGCATATAATACTTAGGAATAAATTTAGGCAAGGAGGTAAAAAACTTGTGCACCAAAAATTAGAAAACACTAATGAAAGAAATTGTAGAAAACATAAATAAATGGAAAGATATTTCATGCTCAAGATTTGTAAGAATTAACATCGTTTAAATGGTCCATACTACCCAAAACAATCTACAGATTCAGTGCAATCCTGACCAAAATTCCAATGGCATTTTTTCACAGAGGTAAAACAAAAACTTCAAATAGCCAAAGTGATCTTGAGAAATAACGAAGTTGGAAGTACAACGCTCCCTGATTTCAAACTATATTACAAAGTTATAATGAAAACAGTAGGGTACTGACATAAAAACAGACACATAGACCAGTGGATAAAGATATGATAGGTATATACAATGAACATGAAAAAATGAAGAAAAAGGAAATCTTGCCATTTGTGACAACATGAATGGAACTTGAGGGTATGATGCTAAGTGGAATAAGTCAGATGGAGAAAGATAGATATATTATGACCACACAAGTAGAATCTAAAATAACAAAACAAATGAACAAACAAAACAAAACAAAACAACAACAAACTCAAAGATACAGAGAACAGATCAGTTATTCCCGAAGGGGAAGGTACTTGAGGGGATAGCAAAATGGATGAAGGGGCTCAATTCTTTGGTGATAGTTTGTAACCAGAATTATGGTGATGCTCATGTCATAGTGTACACAAATATTGCATTATAATGCTGTATACCTGAAGTTTATTTAATGTTATATACTAATTTTTCCATAAAAAATTCTTATTATTTTTAATAAAAATAAGAATGTCATTTTCATCATATAGCATATCACACATATAAAGTTATTATTGGTATTTTAAGAGGAAAATTACCTAAAATTGCAATGACATGTGTCAACATTCTCTTTGATGCCTATTCCTTGATTAAAATACCCAAGTAGAGACAAGTTTCAATTTTTGATCATGTCATCCTGATCCAACATTACCATCAACAGACAATTTGTTGCACTAGTTTAATCCATTTTATGAATAATCATAATTATTCATGAAGCCTAGAAAGATGAGTTGTTTGATAAGAAGCCTTATAGTGTATAAAACTTTATTAGATTAAAATTGTGTGTGTGTGTGTGTGTGTGTGTGTGTGTGTGTGTGTGTGTGTGTTGGTGGGTTATTTCTGGGAATGGGACTGCTTTAACTTCAATTAAAATATGGTCTAAATCACTCCTTTTCTAGACAGACTCTGAAAGTAAATCAGTCCTTGTCCAATAACAATATTCAGCACATATTGAGTAAAGGGAACCTCATAGTTTTTGAAATCTTCATGTCCTTAAAAGTCAGTCTTTCTATTGTTAGAGCCAGGACTCCCTTTGACTGACATAATATAGACTTCATAGGGTCTGGACCCTGAATCCTGATAGCAACCCATGGAATTCAAAGAATTCTTTAATGTGTGTGTGTGTGTGTGTGTGTGTGTGTGTGTGTGTGTATGCACATACCATACTCACATACACATATGTGTGTGATTTCAACAGCATTGAAGTAGTAGAAGTATCTTATACCAATACTTGGAACCCCAAAAAAAATTGCTAGTCTTAAAAACCAGTATATTTTAAAGGTGTAAAAACTAGAGCTCAAAATTATGTCTAAATATAGTAAATATACAAAGATAAGTAAGTCTAATGTTCATGCCTCTTTTATTAAACAAAAATAGACTTATCTCTAAACATATATAGAAGAAACACTGGTTTCAGTTGTTTTCAATTAATAACAATACTGTGGTGAAATTTTAAAAATATCAATATGTATTTTACTATTAATCGTTATTATCTATATCTAATGATCTGAACAACAATATAAATTGCTGAACAGTTCGCAAAGCATTTTTGCAACTCAAAACTTGTGTTGTAGGTCAAGACAATTGTTACCATTTCCTCTCAGTGTTGAGACTCTGAGGCTTATGACGTGAGTTAACTTGCCTGAAGACTCACTATCTGCATAATCCAGCGCCCTTTCTGCTGCACCATATCACCTAAAAACAGAAATATATCACTCTCTGAAATTAAAAACCCTAACAGTTCCATTTCTTGCTTCTCTAAAGTGGAGAGGAGGAAATACTCCATCTGATACTATCAAAGACAATGAAAGAGTTGAAGTAACGTGGCTCAATTAAACTTCAGACATTTGCTGCAAGGAATCATGATATAAAGGATTATACAACAAATGAGAATAAGGAATGAGAGAAGTTTAAGTTAAAGACAGTTCCATTCAGTGACCAAAAGATTGAAACAGCCAAATTGATTCCATCCAGCACTTCAGGGTCATTTTATTGCAATCAACAAATGCCTTTTGCTTGAATTGTGCTTATATGGGCTGAACTCAAATTCCAGTTTGTATTGTTAATTTTAGCCATTCTGACTGGTGTGAGGTGGTATCTCACTGTGGTTTTGATCTGTATTTCTCTGATGCCGAGTGATGCGGAGCACTTTTTCATGTGTCTGTTGGCCATTTGGATGTCCTCTTTGCAGAAATGTCTGTTTATATCTTCTGCCCATTTCTTGATTGGATTATTTGTTCTTTGGGTGTTGAGTTTGAGAAGTTCTTTATAGATTTTGGATACTAACCCTTTATCTGATATGTCATTGGCGAATATCTTCTCCCATTCTGTCAGTTGTCTTTTGGTTGGCGAGGATGCAGAGAAA